>JBBYHK010000005.1:9505624-9530755 GCA_038382065.1 Adansonia grandidieri
ATGATTCTGAGTAGTAATTAGAGGTAAACTTCTTTATCTTTGTGTTCAAATTTCCCTCTTTATGAGAATATTCAAATCCTTTGTGTTCAACTATTTATAGCCAACTTTGTTCAATCTTTCATGAGAAAAAAAAAAGGGAGAATCCAAGTTTGAAAACAAAATTAAGTGATGCTAAACTTTTAGACTTGTGATTAATTCATGTATTTCGTGTTTTTTTATATATTTTTTCGCGTTATAAATGTTTATTTTTTCATATTATATTTGATATTATTAGGTATATTAAAATTTATGTTATCCAAACTTAAAAATTAATGTCAAATATAAATATGTATCTAATATAAATATATTCGATATTTTTTTTAAAAATTTTTATATCTTAATATCAATAATCAAATTATCGAACACAAACATTTGAAAAAAAATGAAAAGTGCCAACAAACATAACTTGTAGGAATATACAAACAAGTTGTAGACTTGTAGTTCTTAGAAATCTTTTTTTTTTTTGGGGGGGGGGGGGTTGGGGGGCTTTTTGTCCACAAAATGAAATTCAACAATTTTAATTCAAACACATTGTCATAAATCCTCAAGAAATCTCAACCTTGAATAGGAAAATAAAAATTACATTCTTTTAGTAAAAAAATATAGACTTAATAGTTTGCTTAGTTGTATATTTTTCACATATTATAATTATATTTAGAATAGTATATATTTATATAAATTTTTATACGTTAATATTTCATGTTATGTAGATTTGACATATTCATGTATTTATGTTATATTCATTTTTTTTGTGTCTTGTCTAATTTTATATTATATTTTAATTATTTTTTTAGTATCGTATTCATGTCATGTAATCATATCTTATTTAAAATTATGTTATGTAAAAGAAACACTGTCAAAATCTTCAAAACCATGCTGGGAAATTATGTAGGATATGAACATAATAAAAAAATTAAAATACAATACGAATACCTAAATATATTAAAATCTATATAATAATTATAATTATTAATTTATTAAAATTTATTAAATTTAATAACGTCTTAAATACATTATAATATAAAAAAATACACAAACAATAAACAAATACATAAATTAACATTCTAATGATGAATATTTAGCCAAGAAAACAAGCTTCAAGACTCCCAAGAAAAGTAAAAATTACACTCAATAAAGAAAAGCTCACAACACAACTTGTATAAAAAGGGATGGTTTTATTCTGTCCAATAATCAATCTTATATAAGCTTTTTCTTTTTAGAATTATTCATGTTTAATATTTGTATTTAATACACATTGAACATAAAAATAAAAATATGATTCTTTAAAGTTATGAAAAAAAAATTAAAAATTTTAACATGCTAGTACCTAATACGTAATTATATCTGAAATTCACTCTCGAATTTGGATATCGAAATCTACAAAATAAGCCTAATCCCCATGGAAATAACAAAAACTTCAAAACCCAAAGGTAAAATCATAAATTTGTGAGACTAAAGGGCAGATTATATATCTAATTAGATTTATTATATTAATCATATTCATAAGGATGACAGCAAGTACGCATTTGTAATTTTTAGAATATTTAAAATTTCAAGTTTTTTATGAATTTGTAAGACCTTTTGAAGGTCATATTTCATATTTATGTTTGCATATGGATGGAACATAAATACCTTAAGAAAAATGATAAGTCAGAGTAACATAAATTTCAAGATTGTCTCAAATAGAGGCCACTACAAAATTTACCTTTGCTTGGTCAACACCATAACTTATTTTATTCAGATTTTTCATTTTTCTTATGTTATTATATCTAAAACTTGTATCCGATATATATTAAAATATGAATAGGTATGATTCTTCGGATATAGGAAAAACTTAAAAATAACATATTCATATTAGACATATATTCGTGTTATCTGATTCTCACCTTAGATCCAAGTTAACATAGATCATAATTGTTTTCATATATCTTGAGTCATCGAAATAAGGCTGTAAATAAACAAAGCGTTCGATGAATAGGTCATGAATGGTTCGATTTATGTTCGATTGTATTAAGTTATCAAGCTAAATGAACAAACATGAACAATATTTTAAGACTTGTTTATAAATGAACCGAGCACATGCATAGTATATTTAGTTAATTTATGTTACGAACAAGTTCATTTATGAATCGTTTAAAGCTCATTTTAAACTTGTTTATTGTTTGATTATAACATAATTAATAATATTATTAATATATATGTTTTACTTATTTATAATATAATTAATAATATTTATATTTTACTATTTTATATTTAAAACTAATAAACGTATTTGTTTGTTTGTTTATATAAATTTATTTGTTTATATGAATTTATTTTTAATTATTCACCAAAATATTCGATTATATATTCATAAATATATTCATTAGTATTCGCAAACAATTTCATTTAATTTAAAAGAATAAACATAAATTTAACTAATTTTAAACGAATGAATAGAAATATAAATTTAAAAATTTTAAATAAATATAAATAAAATAAATTTAAAATTAAATAAATAAATATGAATAAAAATTTATTTCAAGATAGATTTGTTTACTGCCTAATAAAAAAATTGCTACGAGAATCAGAATGTTAGAACACTTGGAAGTTGGATCTTTATAGGCCAATGAAGTTTGCAACCGATTGCACGTAACATATGGAAATTATAAAAAAGTGCTCATGTTACGATTTAAATTTTTTTAATTTTTTTTATCGAAATCTGATTTTTAAAAAATTATAATATAATATTTTTATTTTATATTAATATTTATATATTTTTATAATTAAATTAAAAAATATTTTTATTATTAAATAGTAATTAAAATTAAATTAATTTAAATTAAAAAATTATATTAAAAATTTAATTTTATACGAATTTAATTAATCGAATTAAAGCTCAATTCTTGGATTATAAGATGTTAACTAAATTTTTATTTAATATATGTATTTAATAGATTTTCCAACGTTTTGTATGGTATAATTTTTGAATTTATAAAAAAAATTTAAAAAATATTTTATGTATTAATAATGTTATATTTATTATATTATTTTTATATCTATTAAATATATTATATTTTAATATATGATATTCAAAATTATCTGTAAGGCGCTTGTCACAGTTTTTCCATACTACTGAAATACTCTTCATTCAACAGCTGTTACACAATAATAACTTGTCACATGTTATTTTCGTTTTATTATCTAATCTTTTGATTAAAATAATTATATTTTTATATAAATCTGAATATTAATATATTTTATTATTAGATCTGACATATACTTAAATATTATTATCATCTCTACATATATATATATATATATATATAACCTTATTTGCTTTGAATAAAAAATAGAACTAAAAAATGAGGGGAAAAAAAAGTGACAAAAGCAAAGTGGAAGGAGATGGAAGTACATATACCATAGACATATAGACTCGCATGGATCTGTTTTTACTGTGGAGCATTATTCAGGTTTTTCAGATATTCTCAGTTTCACAACTGGGGCTTTGGTCCTTTGTATTTTAAGCTGATGAAGCCAAAGGGAAAAAAGGAAAGAAGAAAAACCCCATTTTTCTGCTTTTTGTAAAGCTTTATATTAAAGATTCTCTCTTTTTTGAGATGAACCCATTTTAGTTTTTTCAGCTCTTGAACCCTAATGTAAAGTTTGTTCCTTGATCTACTTTTGCATATTGATCTGAACATGCATTTTAAAGGTGAGCACTTTTTGTTTTATATTTTTGGATAAAGTATCGAAAGTTTGGTTATTTAGTATTGGATGAATGTATGAGATTTTTCCTGGTTCAGGATTCTGGGTTTTGATCTGCATCTTGTTTGGTTTTCTAGGTCCTGGAATATTTCGGGTTTTGAATTCATTTACCATTTCTGGTGATTTTTTTGCCGAACTCTTTACCTTTTTTTTTTTTGTTTTAAATTTTCAGGATTTTTTTTAGGATTTATTTTCTTTGAATTGAGGTTATATATGTTTGAATATGATAAATTGTGATGAAAAGATTGAGAATTATAACTCCTATAAAATATAAAAATTTCAAATTTACAGCTATTGTTTCTTTTAACTGTTGCATTATTGAGTTTTATAATTCCTGTTAATGGCATGAGTATATATATTTCCATTTTTTAGCGCTCGGTTCAACCAGGAAGGGGTCAGTGTTAGTAGAGGAAAGCATAATGTAGATGCAGACTTGACAAAAGCCTGGTTGTCTTCTTTGTAGTGCAAGTGCCTTTCTTTATAGATCCTGTTCCAAATTTGGATTTTGTTGCATTTACAGTATGAATATTTCGATACAGATTTTTTTTTTTTTGGCATGAACAGAGAGTAGGAGGTTAGTTGTTTCTTTTGAAATGTAGGCGAATATACTAATTTCACAACTCGATCCATAATAGTAGTAATAAAGATTCAATATATCTGCTATGCCTGGCTAGCAAAATTTTTAAAAAAATAGAGGAGAAGACATCTAAGTAAAAAGGTTTGGAGTTTTTTTTTTTTTTTTGTGTTAATTGAATTATTGGGCATTTTTGGCAGCAGCGTGGTTGTTAAAAGAAGTTTTGTCGCTTCATCACTCTTATCGTATCTGGGACTTTGCTAGTAGAAGGGGGGGGGGTAAAGAATGCTTTAAAAGCATCATGATAGAGTATATAGTTTCTAGGGCATGTTTTTATTAGGTTAATATACAGTTAAAATTTTGGAGATCTTTATTTATGACACAAACTTATCAATTGCACATGTATGGTATGGGAAAGAAGATTAAGAATCCTTCTATAGAATGGTTTTCATTATTTAAGATGTCATTTATTGATGTTTACTGTTTATATACGGAGCATGTGATGGTAGGCACTCTAAGATGTATAATGACAAACAAAGTGGTGTCCCCGCATCGCATATGTGGAGAAAATGGTAATTATAGAAAATTAACTTAAGTGTTATTGATCGGATGTTATTATCGTTCGTATTAATCAACTGTATGAGACAAATGGAATGCTGGATGCATTTCTAATTTTTTGGCAATATTTGCAGCATACTGTTGTATCAAGAATGATCTCCACATTTGGCATCATCACAAAGAGAGAGATAGATACACGTCTATTAAACATTTCTGAACTATTCATTTTTAGTTAACAAAATTATTTGTCACTTGTTCCTGCCTTAAGTTCGTACTTATGAGGTGGAGAATAACATTATTAGAAGGGGAACCTCGTTTTGGAAAGTAGCATTTAGTCAGTAATAAATTCAAGGAGGAATTAGCTCACGGCTAATCATGATTAATGTATACTTCAATGCTTTGTTGTTCGTAATACTTCCCTGTGAAATGCAAAAATTCCACAACCATAGTTGTATCTTCACTTGTAATGTGTACCATATCTGTGGTTAAATGTACTCGTCACCAAAATGTAATGCTATAAGTGGAGTCTTTGCATTCTGCTGGAAGCGGACGGGATCTCTAAACGTTAGTTGCTTGTCTTACATGTAATATAAGTGTAGGGTGGTGTGAGTGAACGCTGTTCTAAAGTTAATGCTACGCAAGGTTTAAAGTTAAAATAATAATTAGTTATGTATTAAATTCTTTTTTATAAGTCTTCGTGTTTCTCTTTTGTTACGGATTAATAGGTGGGCTGGATCTAAAGCATTTGTTATCGAGGGATATATCTAACGCCTTGTCTTGTTAATGGTGTATAGATTGTGCAAAGTGGGACTGCATTTAGCGGAGATGCCGTTCGGTGCAGATATTGACGATCTGCATGATGATGGTTTTGAGGGGTCACATGATGAGCATGACATCTTTACTAAGGTTTTCTTTGGAAATGATAGTGGCAGCACCAGTCAAAGGTGTCTTGTTACCGGGGTAAATAATTTTGAGTGTGAGCATAGCAAAAAATTAGATACATCACTGTGTTCTAATAGTGCAAACTCAGCTTTAACCAGCTGGTCTTGCTCAAAAAATTTATACCAGGAGGATAATAACGCAGTAATTGTGAGTTTTGATGGAGTTTCTGCATCAGGTAGCTTTTCTGACAGATTTGCTCTGACAGAGAGAGATGATCAGAATGCGAGTGTCAAGCGAATGAAGTTTTCTGCAGCTGAAGTTTCTAGGTGTAAAGCAAAAAGGAGAATGGTTTTGAATGCACCGTTGCAGCCGAACGAAATTGTTGGTGGCTCGTCCTCGACACATAGAGGCTCTGTTTGCCAAACAGTTACGCTCCATTTAGTTGAATCATCTGCTCAGGGGATTACTTCTAGTCGCTATCTGTTGAAGCAGCATGTCGAAAGCAACAGAGGTACTGAACCAGAAGATATGGATGTTACTAAGTCTAGAATACAAGACTTAGAGGCAAGTGAGAAAAGAGAAGCAGTGTTAGGTAAAGCTATAGCTTCACCTGTTTCGCAGGAGAGTTTTGCATCAAAGCTTGTGGTTTCTACTCCTTCTGCCACTGTTGTGGAGAACTTCGAGTCTCCTTTATGTGCTGAAGAAAGAGTTAGTGGATCTCAATCATCTGGAGTGGGTGGTTGTAATATTTCTAGGGCCATGGACTCAAAGAAGGATCCTCGTCCTCTTCTTCAGAGCCATGTTTTTCACATACTAAAAGGAGCAGGTTGGTCTATCGAGAGACGTAAAAGGCCCTGTAGGACTTATATAGAAACAGTTTATAGATCACCGGAGGGTAGGCTATTTCGTGAATTCCCTAAAGTTTGGATGGTTTGTGGTCAGGTTTTGTTAGCTGGTAGGCATGATTTCATGCTGGAGAGTGATGGTAAGAAATGGACTGATATGGGGCGGTTCTGGTCTGATCTATTAGATACGTTGAGGAATATTGAGAAAGAAGTTAACCAACCAAACCTTAATATTGCATTGGCTCAGTACTGGACTTTATTAGATCCCTTTGTAACTGTTGTGTTCATTAATAGGAAGATTGGTTCATTGAGAAAGGGAGATGAGGTTAAAGCAGGGAGAAGTTTAGTTATTCAAAATAACAAGAAAAATAATGCTGTTTTGGCACGGAGAAAAAACATTACTATGGAAAAGGTCTGTTCTAAGGGAGATATGCCAACTCACCTTTGTGATTCTTCTCTGACTGCTAAAAGCTCATTGATAGCTTCTGAGAGGAGTTATGATTCCTGTGATGGTCTATCTGGCAATGGAAGTTTGTCAAAGACCTATGGTAAAATGTGTAGTGGGGCAGTGAAATGTCTGAAAGGTCTGCATATGGCTTCATCGTATGCTTGTGGGTCAGATAGCACCTATGGCCAGTTAGGCGGTTTTAAGTATATTGATCGTGTTGCTTCTGGAGATGTTTCTGACATACTTCAGGGTTCTGAATCAGCTGCCCCGCACCAATATAGCAACACAAGTTCTCCGAGTTCTGATAACCAAATTTCTGACTGTAATCTAAAAACTCATAATGAGGTTCCAGGAGATGTATCATTTGAGTCTTTGGAGGATAAAGAGAAATCATTTAGCGCTCCAGATGCTGGCAAGATAGGAAATCTTCAACAACATTCACTGGATGACCATCCGAGCTACTTTATTGACTGCCAGATTCAGTCTGGGTCTGGTGCATATCAGTTTGAGAAGTTCACTGCTGCTCTGAAGTTTGAAACAAAGGATAAAAATTCTGCACAAGGTGTTATTTTGAAAAAGAAAGCGTGCAGGAAATCTAGAAAGATATCCGAAATTAAATTAACCACATTAAATCAAAGTGATGTTTTATGTTCTTACAGTCCTGATATGAATGATCATCAAGATATTGATGCATGCCAGGCTGAATTAAATTCAAAAGAGGTCCAAGAATCCTTTGTAACTAAAGGAAATCCACAGAAGTCCTCATCTCTTGACTTTTGCCTACATCTAGTTGAGAAAAAAGGCTCCAAGTTCAAGAGGAGTTGTGGCAATCATGATGGTTCAAAAAACAGGCAAAAGAAATCTACTAAATGCCGAATTCAAGATGATGACCTGTTGGTTTCTGCAATTATAAGGAACAAAGACTTAGGCTTGGGTGCTACCAGATCTAAATTGAGGGGCCCCAAGAAAAGAGCTCAGATCAAGTTCAAGAGCAAGAAGGGCCACTTCAAGTTGCTTCCTCAAGGCACGGGTAAAGGAGGGAAGCATATTACTGAAATTAAGTTGTATAATGTTGGATCCAGGACTGTACTCTCGTGGTTGATCCTAGCTGGGGTCATTTCTCTGAATGATGTCATTCAGTATCGGAACCCCAACGATGATGCTATCATTAAAGATGGCCTTGTTTCCTGGAATGGAATAACCTGCAAGTGTTGCAACAAGGTGCTCTCAGTTTCTGAGTTTAAAACTCATGCTGGATTCAAGTTTAACCGTCCCTGCTTGAATCTTTTCATGGAATCTGGCAAGCCTTTCACTTTATGTCAGCTGCAGGCATGGTCTGCGGAGTACAAGACCAGAAAAAATGGGATCCTGAAGGTGGCAGCTGACGAAAATGATCAAAATGATGATTCCTGTGGTATATGCGGGAATGGTGGTGAACTGATTTGTTGTGACAACTGTCCTTCTACTTTTCATATGGCTTGCCTGTCTATGCAGGTTTGTCCTTTTCTCACTCATTATGTTTTTTTTTTTTCTTTTGCACTACCTACACTTTTTTCTCGTAGCTGATCTCTATTCTTAATTATTCTCCCTACTTTCTTTTCCTCTTGTAGCAGCTTCACTAATTTTGCTTATGTCAAATATGTTTGGCCTAGTCTTTCTTATTGTTGTTTAGTCTTGCAAAGTTTCTTTTGCAGTTACAAAGAGCTATTCTTGATAAAATTTCATTTTTGGTTGCAAATGTTCCATGTGTTAATTTAGCTTCTGACTGTAATAAGACAAATGGCATAAGTAAGAATCATAACTTCGAAATCGATTCAATTTGAATTGATGACAAAGTCATTTGCATGGTTAGATATCTGCACTAGAATGATGATTCTAGTTTAGATATTGCATAGTCAATTAAATATAATTTCTCATAGATGCCACCATAATGAGCATTAAAAGTAACAAGAATGACATGTATGAATCATGTAGTTGGCGTGCTATGTGATAGATTTCAATGATGATTGTTTAATCGTGCTTAAGTTGTGGGGTCCCAATAGCAGGCTTCTTGCATTTGTACAAAGATTGAGAACAACAAAAACAGCCACAACAGCTTTGATGCTTGTATATTGTTTATAAAATATATTAGTTGAGTTTCTCTCCCGTACAAACTTAATTTTTTTATATATGTTTTATGTACTATTTGTCATTGAGAAAATATATTTAGTTACTAATTACGTATTGTGCTTTGATTTGTTGCATCCAGGAACTACCGGAGGGCAATTGGTATTGCTCAAATTGCACTTGTTGGATATGTGGGAATTTTGTTAATGATAAAGAGGCTTCAAGTTCGTTTGATGCATTCAAATGTTCACAGTGTGAGCACAGATGTAATTCTTCCACCTCAGCATGACATTTCTTCTTAAAACTTTAGATTATTTGTT
Source organism: Adansonia grandidieri (assembly GCA_038382065.1). Taxonomy (NCBI): domain Eukaryota; kingdom Viridiplantae; phylum Streptophyta; class Magnoliopsida; order Malvales; family Malvaceae; genus Adansonia; species Adansonia grandidieri. Next base: position 9,515,144 of record JBBYHK010000005.1, read on the forward strand.
AAGACAGTATAGAATTTCTTGAAATATGAATTGGAGTAATAATCTTTGGATTATGTGGGGCAGGCCACTAGTTACTGTTTTTAAAGAACATTTTTCTTTCGTTTGTTTCTTGATTTAGTTTTCTTGGTGAGAAAAAGAAAGAAAACTGGAAAAAAATAAAATTAGTGGCTAAAGCTTCAGACTAAAAAGGTAAATAATATTTTGTTCAAATTGGAAGATGGATTCGTTATATCTATTATAGAGCATAACATTAGAAATCTTTACAAAGCCTTTTTCTCAGCATACTTTCTTTTTTTTTTGGTGATTGAGTTTTTATTCATCCAGAAGAAGCAGGAGTTTCCTGCTACATGAAGAACAGTAGGCTAAAAGTATAAATACACGGACCAATATAGACTGCCCAGTTGTGCTTATTTAAATGTTCTTCCTTGTTTTTCGTTAACTTTAGGCTTTTTGTTGAAAGTGCACATTTACCATTTGTTTTTTTTCTAATCTTCAAGCTTATCACAATGTTGTAAACAGTTCATAAGGCATGCCTGGATGACAAAAGTCAGTTTGAAGAAAAGGTTGCTGATACTTGGTTTTGTGGAGAAAGCTGCAAGGAGGTACTTTTAAGATTCAAACTTCTTGAATCTGATTATGCTGCAAAGAATCTGTTGGACTTAGCGTATAGATAATGCTTTTGGTATTCTGCGCATGAGTTAAAGTTTTTGCATTTCTTGTAGCTTTTATCTTAAATCAGCAATGTGGTAGGTGTGGGATGCAACATCCCTTCCTCATCTCACTTCATGACGAAGTTGAGCTGGATGGACCCCACTGCACCCTGAAAATAATCAGAGGTTTAAAGTAGCACTTTGATTGTAGACATAGCTGCAAATAAATGCTGTCACAGCTTTGTTGTGTGAATGCTGGCAACTTCTAAATTTCAATTTGGTCTTAACTGTTTATGTAGAAAGCGCTTTATATTGACCAGAAAATATGATGTATTAGACACAATCTGCTTATTTAAACATCAAACACGTGTCAGTCTCTATGAAGATTGCTTCCCAATGACGATTCTTCAAAGGCTAAACGATCCTTTTCAATCTTTTGCATGCAAGACAAGACAATAGAAATGGTCAGGCATGGTGCACTCTGAGCCTATGCTCTGAACCCAGATCTTCTTGTAACTACTCTCTTTAATCCACTGTTTGTGGAATAAGAATTTGCTGAAACTGTTTCATTAGGTTTAGGCTATTCCAAACCGGAAACCCCAGTTAAGTTCCCTCTCGAACTTGTTTGTCCTTTTCTTTGAGTCTCTTTCAATAAATGCTAGCCAACTGGAGTCGTTATTCTAAAGGCTGCTCGTGCCACTAGTTATGTCCTCTTTTGCCTCTTCTGGCTTATTTCTTAGGTCTAGCTGTTATTGTGCAGGTTATTATCTGTTTGAAGTTCTGTCCTTAAACCTGTTTTGCTTAAAATTTTGGAATTCGATTCAGTTTTGTGTAGACCTAGGGAATTTTGCTGCATGGTTTTGCAAGCAGATTGAAGCTTGGCTATTTAGGTTTGGAATTATGTTAGTATGCTGTTAGCATTCTGCTAAAATGAATTTGCATTTTTGCCTGTATGTTTGTTCCTCCGTTTATCTGTTTCTAAATATTTGCTTGATGCAACAATATTAGTGTCAGTAACTTAGTTAAAGTGATTCAGACCACAATTACCTCGCCTTTAAATGATCAATTGTCTATTTTACTTTTAACTTTCATTTTTAGCTATTTCATTAACCCAAAAGGCAATCATTGGTGGATAGATGTGCCTATGATTTGTTTAGCTACGAATCTTGGTTGGTGCTTTGTGTGTTGTCTTCTTTGGCTTGGTATTTTCAACTTGTCTGCAGTTCTGCGTTCTGATGCAAGGTTCACTGGTATTTGCAGCTGCACTCAGGTCTTGGTTCTCGTCTTGGGATGGTTAATCACCTTTCCAACGGCATTTCTTGGACACTTCTCAGATGTATTCATGAAGATCAAAATATTCTCTCTGCTCAATGGTTTGCCCTCAAGGCAGAATGCAACTCGAAACTGGCTGTTGCTCTGTCTATCATGGAAGAATGCTTTCAGTCTATGGTTGATCCCCGAACTGGGGTAGATATGATACCCCATCTCTTGTACAATTGGGGGTTAGACACTTGGTCTTTTTGATTAATTTCCATTTTACGGTTATCTTCAATGTTCTGGCCTTGACTTTTACATTTCTACACAATCGTTTTCCTGTTCCGATTCCTTGCATAGTCTTATGCTTGATAATTACATTATTTTATAGTCTGCACTTATTAATTCTGTTCATTTCATGCTGTGTCATCATATGATTGTATATATTTTTTTTTGTAGAAAAATGCGTTATTTAGGTTTATTTCTTTTTAAGTTTTGGTGTCATCCAGTTCTTGACCTGCCTCTTATGCTGCTCTTAATTTTTCTCTTTTGTGATTGCAAGACCGCTTATGATTCACATGCTTTTGCTTGTTAAACGATCAGGTCGGATTTTGCACGCCTGAATTTTTCTGGATTTTACTCCCTTGTCTTGGAGAAGGATGATGTGGTTCTATCTGTAGCATCTATCAGGTAGTATTTGATATCTAGATCATTTCTTTAACAATTCGTAAAAATCATTGTACTATATGACCTGTTGTTTCTTTCTGAATGTAATATGCTCTAGTTTTGACAATAATACTTTCTCTTTTTTAGCTTTTTCCTTCTGCTAGTTTATTAAGCAAATACTCTCAGGTTTTCCGATTTATAAATGTTTTAATATGTTTGGAGCCTTCTACTTTATCCTCATTTCCGTTTACTTTCGGTCTTTGTTTGTCATTTGGTCTAGGATACATGGGGTAACAGTTGCAGAGATGCCTCTTATTGCAACTTGTAGTAACTACCGTCATCGAGGAATGTGTCGATGCCTTATGACTGTTATCGAAGGGGTATTTTTCTCTTCTCAGTATGCTTAGATGTGTTCTTTCTAGCACTAGTTCAAATATTATGCACAAGTTGTTTATCATAGGAATGCCACATTGTAAAATCCTCACAATTGATAAGACATTCTCTATGTTGCTTTGACTCTTCATTTTTCTTAAAGTACCCGTGTCCGACTCCTGTATCCGATGCATATCTGGATATGAGTATGAGGATATGACTCTCCAAGAACCCTTCAAGCACGTGAAAAAACTTAAAAAAAAAATTAAAGATACCCATATCCAACACACAGAAGTCCGATCAAAAGAGGACATTATTGCTTATGATTTTTTGCAACTGTCCTATTTGTGACTTAATTTTCTTTGTTTTGTTCACCCTCTGGATCAAATGATGCCTCTAGATGCTCATCTCATTCAAGGTGGAAAAGCTCGTGATAACTGCCATTCCGAGTTTAGTGGAAACATGGACCAAGGGTTTTGGTTTCGAGCCGGTGGAGGACGATGAAAGAAAAGCACTAAATAAGATCAATTTGATGGTGTTTCCTGGAACGATATTGCTCAAGAAGCCCTTATATCAAAATTTTCAAAAAGCTGATGGACAATCAGGTAATCTTCACCCGATCTTAGAAGTTCATTTTTTTCAAGGTCTAGAGAAACAAAATTTGATCTCTGCAGTTATACAGAAGCCGGGGATACATCATCTTCACAACAAGATAATTCGACCGAACATTTGAGATGGGAAGAATCAACTGGTATAGGCACTCATTCTGTAGGATATCAATTAGCCAACTCTGTACAGCCGTCTGATGATAACTGCTATGCAAATGGAGCCTTTGCCAAAACAGTATCCGAGTTCGTAGATGACAAGAATCCGCAAGAATCAGAAATTGATGTTAAACGAGAAATAACCGATGCCGGTGGACAGGAGCTGTCTCATAAACCGGCCTTACGAGTTATAGAAACCACTGGACTTGGCATCTGTAGGAAGGGACAGCTGGTAGAGCTGGAAGACCGGCTTGGGACTTCTCAAGAATGCTCCACTGCAGAAACTAACTCTGCGTCCCGAATTGACGGTTGCTGTGGCGACGATGAAGCTGACACCGTAACAAAAGTGGAGTCAATGCAGCGATCAGTTCATCTTGGACGTGATAACCATAGTGCTGAAATGGATGAACAGGTAGTAAAAGAGAAGAATATAACAGTAGTTGAGCTGCCATTGCAGGAACAATTTTCAGAGGTGTCCTGTGGAGAGTCAGATTTGGCATTAGACTCTGGTGTTAAAACCTCTCATATTTGTAATGAGACACTGGATTTTGTTGAGGAACAGCTGAAGAAAGACTGTGAGTTGGATGTCAAGTAGCAATGAAATTGTAAATTTTGGAATTACCCCTTGCTTTTCTTCTCTATTTATCAGTTATAAGTAGCAATCGTCTGAAAATTTTAGATCTCTGTACCTAAAAAAGCTCAAATTTATTTGAAAAAGATTAAAGTATTATTTTATATTAATATTCATATATTTTTAATATTAAATTTAAATAAAAAGTATTTTTTATTATATGAATTGTGATTTGAGTTAGGTTAATACAAGTTGAATTCAGCTTTTAAATAGTTAAATCATTTTTAGGCCCTTATGGTAAAGATCCATTGGATGTGACAATCGTATATACGATATTAATATAGATTTAATACAAATAGTTCAATCATTTTTAGGCCCTTATAGTCAAGATCCATCATGTTAATATCTATTTAATACAAATATTGTATTTTTGTTTAAAATTTGATATGTTTAATAATTTATACTATGTTTATACAAGAGAGGAAATACGATACACTGACACAACAGGTCAGGATGGCCGAGTGGTCTAAGGCGCCAGACTCAAGTTCTGGTCCTCGAAAGAGGGCGTGGGTTCAAATCCCACTTCTGACAATTTTATTTCTAATTATACACAAAAGAAAAAACATTATGGTAGCAAGAAACTTCCAAAATAAAAGCCAGACTTTTGCTTTGAAGTGGAAAGCGCGGAGGCATTGCGAAGATTTTGTCAAAATCCTCTTTCTCAGTATAACTTCTCAAAGTAAAAACTCTTAAAATTTTTGGGTTTGACCATGCTGTTCTTGAATTATCAACCATGGCTAACACCAAAGAAGCAAACATTAAACTATATTACTCAAACTCCTCATTTTTTTTTAAAATCCATATCTTACATATTTAGAGATGAAAACAAGGATAAAATTTTCTTATCTCGATCTTCTATTACCTATCACTTGATTGGCAAGCAAGATACTTATACATTTAGGTTCCGTTTGTTTGATGCTTTTGTTATTTGCTTTTGTCAATAGAAAATCCAGAGAAAAAAATACGAAATGAACCAAAGCAAAGAGCAAAAGCACCAATCAAACAGAGCCTTGAGTCTTTGAAACCAGAAAATTACCTTTCCTATCTCATCAACATGGTGGACAAAACACTTTTTGTCTCATTGCAATTACGATATCAATGATGCCCTCAGTCCAGCATTTTTTTTTTTTACAGCTAATTTTCATAAGGTTCAAAAGAACAAAGGAAACCAAAAAAGGTAACATGAAGGTAACATGAAGCAAGGTTGCGAGCTAAGTTACTTTGAATCGTGTGTGAAAGTCATATCCAGATATGTTCAATTTTTTTTTTTTTCAAAATTTTCATGTATTTGAAGAGTCCTTAGAGGATCATATTCCCATATCTATATCCGGATATGCGTTGGACACGAATACTTTAAGACAAATGAAGGGTCGAAGCAACACAGGGTGCAAGTGTGTAAGGACGGATATAGATACTGTCTGGGTGTTATACTTGGATAGAATGGTTAAAGTAATGAGATTAGCCGATATGATTATCATAAGAAGGTTCTCTCCCAGAAAAATGTCAAGTTATGTGATTTCACCACTCATTCAAACAATTAAGGATAAAAGATGAAGCAATAAGTGAACCTGCAATGACCAACTTTTGAGTAAGTAATCCAAAATATCATCCTATAATTATGGATTCAAGTCACCACCCAAATATTAACCAATACTAAGGAAGCAATAAAAATAATCTAGAAGACATAAACAAGCAATGGATTCCAATCATTTGTGGCCTTTTTTCAAGGATACAATGAAGGAACACAATACACCCAAAGGCTTTGCTTTTCCATTGATACATTTATGATTGAGTTTATATTTGATTCACTATCAATGTATAACTCTATACATTATCAGTGGACCACCTGATGACATGTCATTAAAAATAAATACTGATAACTTTGCTCATTAATAGATGGCGTCATGTGGTTCATTGACATGGCATAATTGTAGAGATTTATACATGATAATACATCAAATATAAATCCTTTATGGTTTAGTTTTTCAAGAATATAAAATTGATCCTACATTATAAGAGAAGGAGTACAATTTATGTGACATGGATTCTTCATTTTTCCAAAAGTGAACCCCAGTATGTAAACTTGATACAACCTACCAATGACTAGTCATCAATGCCGAGGGATCATTCTAAAATCAACAATGGCAGATTCAAGTAACTTCTTGGATTGAACTACATCTACCAACAACAAGGATCATCATACAAATAATCCAAAAGCAAATGTAATTATACCCATATAAAAAAAATTGCAATAGAAAGAACTTCAACATCCAATCACTATTATGAAACGAACAACTTCTATCAAATAAACCAGACAGTTAGAACTTGAAACTCCAATTTAAAGGTTTCAAGTTCAAATCTTTGGAATAGATGAAAATCCAAATTGTGTAGTCAATTAGTTCAAACATGTCAAAAAAATTTATTCTAGTTTCTGATGATCCTATCCCAGCATCAATAAAACAATAATATTTAGTATTAAAAAGGCTTGGATTTTGTTCAATTCCTAAAATCTAAAGGTAAACCATCGATTATACCCAAAAATCCAAAATTAACTAACCATCCGATTTCTTCTGCAAATCCTTGGAATCTTCTTGAGAACCCAAATCCTCCTTGTCCTCCTCTTTTTCCAATTCATTAACAGCCTGTTCCTCGGCCTTCTTCTCGGCTTTTAAAATCGGCTCATAGTAATCAGCGTGAGCCTCCATACACTTCTTCAAAGCCGAGGTTGCTTCGAAGCATTTTTCCACGATATCTTCCTTGTTTTCTTCAGCTTCTCGGATGCAAGTTTCCCACCGAACAAAGCTCTCTTTGCATCCTCCTGCTTTCATGAACAAGCAAAACCCACACTCTCCTTCTTCTTCTTCTTCCACTTGTGATTCTTCATTTTGGGATTCTTCCAGGGGTTGCTTGGGTTCTAGGTCTTCCAGGGTTTTGGGATCAGGGGATTGTTTGGGTTCTGGGTTCTGAGAGGACATTTTCTGGAGGGTTTAGATGACTTGAAATCAGATAGTCAGAGAGCAGGTCCAGGTTGAAGTATTGAACTTTCCCCCATTGCCGGCTTGCCCTGCTTAAAACCTCCTAAACCCCCATTGAATTTTTTTTTTTTTTTTTTTATAATTTTAAATTGTTGAATTTTTTTACTAAGTTGTTTTTGTTGGGCCAAGAATTGGTCAACGTTTTCACAATGCCTTTTTCTTGGGCCCAACCCATTCATTTAATAGTAGATATTGGAAAGAAAAACCAAGATTATATTTTAAAAAACTATAAATACTAAGATTCAAATTCAAATTTATTAATAATATTTTTTTAAAGGTAATTATATGAATTAATTAAATTAAATCTTGATTAATATAAAAGCTTAATATTATATAGGGTAAAAGATTTGTTTGGTTGATATATTATTATTATTATTATTTTAAAATTTAATAGAAAATAAAAAGGAATAAATAATAAAAACTAAAAATTTCAATCAAATAAAGCTTAAATTTGATGAACGTATTCAAAAGATTTTATATTTAATGATTTGTACACTTCTATCTTTATACATATAACTTTATATAACCTTAGTGATGGATTGCAATATCATAACTCGAGATATATGTCATCTTATTAATTTCAGTTCTAAAGTCTAAACATTTCACTATATAGAAAATGCTATAATTTTCAAAAAAATTAAAAATAAAATTATATATGAAGTCAAGATTATTACATAAAGCTCACTCCATTAAGTTTGATACATAAGTAAGCAGAACATGATGCCCAGACACCGTTATTGATTTTTATATGAATGGCAAAACTTGATACGTTTGCTACAAAATTAAGTTAAAATTAATTTTTTTTTTTTCCTTTGGGTTTAACTTATAGGAAGAAATCCCATTTCTACAAGAACTTTAGCACACCCAGGGACAACTTCGTCCTTGATGAACCCAAGACTGTTGGCGTATCGAACTGGCTCGGTCACCCCGCCTTCGTTGGTCAGCACCACCCTGGCTTTCTGCCATGATTCCATGGGCTTTTTACAATCTACCCTCGGGCTCTTCGTGAGGCTTACTTCGCAGATTTCGTCTTCGCGATCACCTTGGACTGGGATGCTGTAAATGCCGTTCTGATCGGTGACGGCGCTTTGGCTGTACGTGACGCTTTCGTCGGTGCGGTTCCTGCATTCCAAGTTCACTGTTGCACCTGCAAAAAGGACCAAACTTTCGTCAACCTATTTTAACGTATATTTAATCCCATGATAAAGCGATCTATTTAGGGTTAGTTTAGCATTGTTCTCGAAAAGAGTTTGGTTATGGTCGAGAAATATTATAATGACTTAAAATATAAAAAAATACGTATAAAAAAAATAAAAATTTAAATACGTGGGATAATAAAATTATTTTATATCAAAATATCATTTTTAGATACTAAAATTTTTAATTTCTTACATTTTCGATTACGATTATCAAGTTATGAATTTAACGTAAAAGCTAATGTTTTATCTATTTAATATTGAGATTGTAACTCAAAAATAACTTCGTTTACTAGGAATGGTCGGAGATTACTCCGACTCTCATTTTGTTACTTTCGTTTCCCTTGAACATTTATTTTTCGCTCACATCCTCCACATATTGATTTGAACATCGGAAAACCAATATCGAAGCAATCTTCGACCCATCCTAATGTGTTTTCTTCTTCTTCTTTGTGCCTGCCTCGAGATTCACTCTCGAAACAACACAAACGAAAAATAAAAGAAAAATTCTAACAAGTAATAAATAGAATTTCACCTTTGATTGGTTCGCTGAGTTTGGTCTCGAATTCCACACGGCAGGTGTCGCAGTAAACTTTGCCTTCGACAAAGAAGACTTGCTCGGCATAGCCGAAGCTGAGGAAGGACGAAAGGCAGATTGCCATGAAAACAATGGCCACCATTGAAGCTTTTGCCATATTATTTTACCTTTTTCTCTGCTTTTTATTTTTCTTTTCGTTTCTTTCTTGGGTCATCCAACCTTGCAAAACAAGGGTGAATTTATAGGGAGAGACTTAGTTTTTTTTTTTTTTGGTCATATGTTAGTTATTTTGGTTTTCTATTTTTAAGTAATTTTGTTAATTGGTTGATCTATTTTTGAAGAAAAACAGTTAATTATCTAAAAATAGGGATGAAAGAAAGAAAAAGAAAAAATGGAAAATAGAATTTTTAGGTCCAGTAATTGATACGTATTTTTTTATCGGACTATGTAAATATAAGTATGACACAATTTTTAAATTTGTCAAAATTTTAAATTCAAATATAATACATTACCTGAACTTTTTATTTTTCTTAAAACGCTCCTGTCCATACTTGTGTGCGATTCATATTGTACATGGATATGTGCTATAATAGTAATTTAATTTTATACTAGTATAAATAGATCCTCCTCATCTTCAACTATTGAAAACTTGTATAACTCTAATTGTTTTATTATTTAAAATACATTTAAAAATACAAATTTTTATATCAATATTTATATATTTTTGTAATAAATTTAAATAATATATATTTTTTGTTATTTAAAGGCAAACTTTAATCCAAGTGATTTGGCAAAATCTCTATGGAAAAGAAGGCTACTTTGATCCTGGCTTAGACTTGATGATTCGTATATTTTTATCATTTTTATATTATTTTTTTGTGTTTATCACATTTTACTTATTTTAATCGTGTAATCGTAATATGTTCAAAATTATTAGGTGTAGGTCATCTCTTTTGTTTAATACTTTTATATACATCTCTAATCATCGTTCACGAATATAACTTTTATAATAATATATATTTATAATTAAATTTAAATAATATTATTTTATTTTTTAAATACTAATCCGAATTAAATCAGCCTGAATTATTTAAAAATTATCTAAAACTTGATTTAGACTAAATTTGGTAAAACCAATTGGATAACTCTATACGTGAACATTTCTACTCACATAACAATTGATTGATCCCAGTAGCTAGCTAATTTGGAAATTGGAATTCAAATGAATCCCTTTTCAACATCAAAGCCACCAACTTTTGTTGTTTCTTAGCAATCTTGGCGTCCAAATCTCTCATTTTCTGATCGCATTTATTTATGTTCTCCTTAGCATTTATAACACCATCAAATCTTGCCCCTGCCTCCGCTTGTAGCGAACTTCTAGTGGTTTTTAAATTAATTTTTTTTTCTGACATCATCCTTGTTCCTGACTTCGTCGATCAACAATGGGCATCATTGCTCAAATGTCTAGTCTAATTGAAAGGGCGACTAATTCGTGACCATCAGAATATAACGAGATATCGATGTGATTATTTAACGATAGCATAATTTAAAGTCAGACACCTCTTTCTTAGTGATTGTTAACATCTCACTGACAAGTTAAGCTAAAAGACGTAATAATCTGATAGCTAGCCCAACGCTAATCATATTCCAATTACATCATTTGATAATGTGATCCTCAACGACATCTATAAAAGAGTTAGATAAACTTTAGGTGAGACACTTCTTCCTCTCATGCTATTTGCTTCTAACTCTACAACTCTAAAATTAATTAACCATCAAAGAGTCTCAACTTCGACACTACTTTGATTTTTTTTAGTGTCGTAGGTCATATCTCTATTCTCCCTTTGTTTCCCCCAAAGAAAACCTCAACAATGTACATCGTATATTATATAGTATATAATTTATGATTAAAATTTAGATTTTCTGTCTGAATTTGACTTTTGTTTTTTAGCCTAGACTCGTGACTGGGTTGAACAAAAGAATCGGTTCAGTTTTTGAAAAAATTAAAATACTAACATGAATCGTAATTTTTTTTTAAATAGAATCAAATCTTTTGTCACTCAAGTTAATGAATTACCAAAATAACTAAAAACTCAAATTGCATGTGGTGTAAGTCACGAATAGAGCAATTATCATTGACCAAAAACCATGTTTTTTTTTATGTCTTTTCTAAATAGAAAAAAATGTTTTCTATATGTTTTTCGAATATTATTAAAATATTATACCGTAATCATAAATTTTTTAAAAAAGCGAACCGAACTTTTTTGTCAACAATTAAAGTGCATTGTTGTTCACAAAAAAACCTTTTCCGTACATTTTCTATAAAAAAAACATGTTTTTTGCATGTTTTCTATATGTTTTTTGGAATATCGTTATAATATGATTTTGACCCCTTTTTTTTACTTTCGATTAAGATATTTTTATATTTTATTCGGATTTAATTTTTTTAAGAATTGATATTAAAAATATAATCTCTCATATTAATTTAGTATATTTCAATCATGATTGTCAATCTTTTTCTTTTCATATACAAAATTTGTTGACTTCATATCCTTCTACCTAGCAAGCAAGAATTTATTTCTAGAGGAAAAAAAAAAAAAAAAGAAAAGAAAAACTAATTGGATCAACATGAAAGCCCAGTTCATTGTATTGTCGGAATCCATGTTGTATGTTTGAAAAAGGTTTAACCTTATCACTCGTCTCATGCTATAATCCCTCTCTTATGCCGTAAGCCTCTTTTCTCCTATCCACATAGGATTAGAACCGACACCAATAATTAATCACGGAAGAGAGTACTTATTTATTCCTAACTTTAAACCAAAAAGCAAGTCCCAATTTGACAAAGTTTGATAATTTTGTCAGTATTCAGTAGTTTTCCATTAACAATCATATTATTTCTATAGACCCGTGTAGACAAAGTAATGGCGAACAAAAGCCATGCTCGTCAGATATAACGGATGCATGATATTTGCCCAAATTATAACGTAATTATAATATATAAAAATATAAAAATATAATATAAATATATAAATTATTAGATAAAATCTTCATATTCAAGACAACTGGTTACAGATATTGGTTAATTGTACGAGGATGGTTTCGGTGGGGATTTGCCGTACAATATGGTTTGTCTGCATATTATTGGGCTATGTTTGAATTCTTGTTTGCGGTGATTTTTTTTTTTTTTTAAAGTAAAAAGGTTGAATTAGAAAGAGAAAAAAGGGCCAATTCTCATAGCTTCATGAAATCTATACACTGCAGCTCTGAAACGTGGCGGAAGCTTAATATTTCATGTTGGCTGGTAAGCATCGTCATTGGGCATTCATGATTTTCATTTGATCAAGCTGTTACTTTATCATTGTTGAGGTCAACCAGGTCTTGTAAAAATGGTTTACTTTGCCTATCCCATCATCAGTAAGAGTCAAAATCGAACTGTTAAAAACTTATGTTATTGTTTTTTTATAATTTTTATAATATTTGTATATTATATATAGGCAAAAGTTTATTAGAAATTTTTATAGTATAGTGAAAAAAATATTTTAATTTTTATATTATTAAATTTAATATTTTAGTTTTTATATTTTTGAAATTATAGTAAATAAAGAAAAATAGTTAACGGCCTCAAAAAAGTGATTTGAATATCGATAAAATACTGATGTATCATATAATGAGAAATTTTAAATTTTATACAAAAATGACGCAAACCCAACATATTTTTGTATAAAATTTAAAATTCTATATCACATAATTCATCTAATTTTATCAAATTTAAACAGATTTTTAAAATTGTTAACTATTTTTTTATTTGCTATAATTTTAAAAGTATAAAGACTAAAATACTGAATTTAATAATATAAAGATTAAAATACTTCATTCATTATAGTGTAGGGATCTAGAGTGGAGTTTTACCATTATATATATCTCCTACACATATCTAAACAAAATATAAAGTATAATTTTTTTTAAATATATAAAAACCTTTAAAATTTTAAAAATATTCATATCAAGTATATATTCATATCCAATATTTATGTTTGAGTCAGGGTAATATAATTAAAAATTAGGAGGGTGAAATTGAGTTTTCTAAGCTCCTAGAGACACAAGAATAATTTGTGTATTGATTTTATATTCGTATATTTTATTATGTTGGAATTATATTTAAATTGTTTTATACGTATAAAAATTTTTACTATACTAATAATTTATATAATATAAATTTTAAATATTTATTATTTATATTATATCGTATTTTAAGTATTTTAGTTATTTTTACCGTACTATATTTGTGTAATCTTATAAATCTATTCTAAGATTATAGATTCTATGCTATTGAATTTTGCTTCCCAAATCGGAAAATTCTTATTAATCAACTTACTCTATCTCAGATTTAAATCAAAGGGTAAAAAAAAAAAGCCTTGTCAGAATTTTTAAAACTTGATTATATGGAAATAAAAATGCATAAAGTGTATTTAAAGCTAATAGTATAATTAAAGGAATAAAATAATGTGATAGAAAGCAAAAGAATAGCTAAAGCACTTTCCTAGGACCCATAGCATGTCCCCGTCATCAGCCCAATTGATGTGATCTTAATTAACCCTTTTTTTTTTTTAATTTTCCCCTTAGTAATTCAAACCATTATGTTAAAAAATAATCAATATTGAATCGACGAATATATCATTTTTATTTTAATATTAAGTTATTTTTATATTAGTTTATTTTAATATATCATTTAAAATTTATCGGTATTTAAAAAAATTTGTCATATATAAATTTATAACTTATTTTCAAATCTCTTAATCAAATATATATTAAATACCTTTATTATATATACATATAAATATATCTATGTGCAAATAGAAATTTTAAAATTATAAATATTTAATATTCAAAATTTTAATTATCAAATAAATAAAGTTTAAAAATATTTTAAAATTATAGTAAATTACTATTAATTAAGTTTAGTAACATAATTTAATGAATATATTTTATTTTCAAACGTAATTATGAAAAAAATAAAAATGATCAAGATATAAAAATATTAAAAATTAATTTAACAAATAAAATAAGTAAAAAAAAGTAAAAAAATAAAAAAAATCAAAATCTTGCACCAACTATTACAGATTAATATGTATTGATACTAATCAATATTGAATGATACAATTGATATAAAAAGGTACGATTGATACAGAAAATGAAATGATATTCTATTTGAACTATTTTGTTTTACCTTAAAAGTGGCATATATTGATTGGTATCATTATGATACCTACTACAATATTTATAACCATTATTTTGTGGATTAAACTTTTTTATCTGTATAGTTATCGCAATTTAGATATGATTGATTGTAAATTAATAGTGATTAAATTTACGATTATAAATTATGTATATAAATTCAATTTATAAATTGTACATAACTTTTTATGAATAAAAGATTATAAAATATTATAAATTAATTTAAAAATCGTTAAAAAATTTAGCAATATAATCGTAAATTCACAACCGCAATTTAAATAGTAGCTTCACCCCTTTTTTTCAAAAGATTCTTTACTTCTTCACGGTCTAAGAAAATAATAATAGAGAAAGAAAACTTCATGAGACAATGATGTCAATCAACAAAGGAAAAGAAATAGCAGAAGGGTCTTCAAGATCCACAGCTGCTGCTGCTGCCACCCCTGCTGCTGCTGATCAGCAAAATCCGGCACCGTTAAGCCGGTATGAGTCACAGAAGAGAAGGGATTGGAACACTTTTGGTCAGTATTTAAGGAACCAAAGGCCACCAGTTGGTGTTTCACAGTTTAACGCCAATCATGTCCTTGATTTCCTTCGTTATCTTGATCAATTTGGCAAGACCAAGGTTCACTTACAAGGTTGCATGTTCTTCGGCCAACCTGAGCCACCAGGGCCTTGTACATGCCCTCTTAGACAAGCTTGGGGTAGCCTCGATGCTCTCATCGGCCGACTTCGAGCAGCTTACGAAGAAAACGGTGGTTTGCCTGAGAGAAACCCTTTTGCAGATAGTGCGATTCGAATTTACCTTCGTGACGTAAGGGGTTCCCAAGCTAAAGCTCGAGGAATTCCATATAAGAAGAAGAAAAAAAGACGGATCCCCTTGAAGTCTAATGAAGATAGCTCAAGCTTCCCTCTTCAGCAATCTTGATTCCTCTCTGGTTTTTCCTTTTAAAACTGGTAAATTAGTTCATTTATTTCCGTGAAAGAAATACAAGAAAATAATTGAACTTTACTGTAATCAAATAAGATTAAATAAGCTTTAAATGTCAGCTGATTACTTTAGTTAAGCTGAAAAATACCATAAAAGGAAAATTATTTGAACAATTTTGCCTTGATAATAAACCCTAAAGGCGAAGGGCCTTAGCAACCCTAATTTGTATAGTAGTTTACCTTCGGAAAGGTAAGTCACCAAAGCAGTATTATTAGTCACTTTACCTTAGTATATATCAATATCAAATATTAATTAAAAGCTCTTTTTTAGGATTCTGCACTTT
>JBBYHK010000005.1:9530855-9540999 GCA_038382065.1 Adansonia grandidieri
CGGTCGGTTCCTCTAGTTAAGTCGGTTAATTCGGTTTGAAGATTTTTTTGACCGAACCGACCGAATGCTCACCCCTACATTCAATTTCAATTTTGAATGTTTTTGTCTACTAACAACAAAGTAATGGCATTAAGAGAGTTTAAAGGGTTACTTTGGGTGTTCTCTTATTTAAAATATTGTAAATTTATATAAATTTTTGTATTTTAATAATTTAATTTTTATATATTTAAATGAACTTTTTCTCAAACATAGGCAATTTATAATCTTATTTCTCAAACTAGGGTTCTATAAAACTATAATCTTATTTCCCAAACAAATAGCTTTGTATAGTTGGATTTTATGTCAACTTACGTATCCCAACTCACTTTCCTCCCTACATCCCTCTTATCTTTCTCTCTGTAAATCTATAACATTATTGTATCTATTTTCATTTTTTTATTCTTTTGGCAATAAAAGAAAAACAGTATAATATTTTTTGATAAGCCAATATTTTGTTAAAGGCCAATATCCAGAATGCAACCAAATGCAATGGGATCTATATACTAGACCCTTAAAGGAGAGATGATGTAAAGCAAAAACCAGGAAATAAGAGAAACAGGGCAAATCATGTAAAGAAATAGCCATTTTACCACAACACAGAGAGATATGATCAAATCCTGTGAAGGCTAAACAATCAACTAATTCCATTGATGTCTCTTGGAATTTTATGTAATCTGACATTCAAAATCAAAGACCTGTAGAAGTCGATTTCCATATATTCCCAAGTCCTTGAATTGATACTGTGACCCTAATTAACTGCAATGGAAGAATCTAAGATGCACAAGCTATGATGGTGACCGTATTTAACAAATAGTTCAAAGGTAAATTTAATAAAACCACTGATTGTATTTTAAAGAGCCATCAATGTTTAACTTTAGAAAATGAGGAATGAGGATCTGGAGGTGACTAAGAGAAGCTGTGTCTTGCTTGTTTTCCAATTGAGACAGAGAAACAAGAAATGAAATACCCCATCGACCACCGTAAGGTATTCAAGAACATTCTTGTTACTATGCTTAATCCAGAATGAAAAACAAAAGTTAACAAGAGAAAGCAGTTCCTCAATATGATTTGAGTCATGGCCCATGAGCCTTTAGCTGCATGATTCTCTTAGCAATTCGGGCATTATGCAATTGAAAGAAAGAAAGAAAGATTAATCCTGACTCAGAAATAATCCATATTTGAGAATTTGACGTTTATGATCCATATCTGCCAACCGATTTTGTAATTCTTGTATATATATATATATTTTTTCATTTTAGGATTCTAAATACTCCATCCTTAATTTTGAAGTAGATAAATCGAACATCTAGAGATAGAATACCCAAACTCAATCTAAATTTTAAGCAATGTCATCAGTATCTTTAGTTTCTCTTTTTGTAGCTATAATCTGAGACTCGAATATTCTTATTTGCTCCCTCTGATTTATAAGGAGAGAGAAGGGGATAGAGGAAGGAATGTGGAATTTAATTGTACAAAACTATCTATTTTTAAGAATAAAGTTTTAAAAGTGCTTTAATAAGGGAAGTAAGACTATAAACAACTTGTGTTTGGGAAAAAAATAGGGATTTAATTAATCTCATTTATTTATTTAAATTTAACTAAAGCTATCTAAAATTATTTATGCATTGGCTAAGTGTTGACTTGGTTGTTAATTGAACCGATGATCAAATTAATTTGGTTATGGTTATCAACAGTTATTAAGATTAAATTGATCGATTAGGTTATCTTATTAAGGTGGTCGATTACGTTGATTTCAATCGAATTAATGGTCATCCTATAATCAAAACAAGGACTATGAAATTGAATTATAATTGCCCCCCCCCAAAAAAAAGGTCGGCAGTGTTTAGTTTTAAAGGTGATTTAGCAGTAGCATTGATTAAAACAAAGGTTGTGGTGGTTCTCAAAGCAGTTGGGTGGAATTGGTTATGGTTGCCATTATGTAAAAAAAGTTAAAATATTAAACAAAAAAAACCCTTAAAGTATTTCACTTTTTTAAAATGAATTTTTCTATTTAAATAAAAAATTAAATTAAAAGTCAAATCAATAAAATTTTTAATTTTTGATTCAATTGGTTGAACCGATTAGTTCAATAATAATAAAAAATTAAAAAGTATAAAACTAAAAAATAATTAGAAAAATTATAAAAAAAAGAAAAAATTTCAAAGTTTATGTAATTTGATTTATGAGAATAATTCTTATAATAGTGTATATATTTTAGAAAATAATGGTATCATATATATATATATATATATATATATATATATATAACCTTACCTTCAAAGGTTGTCGTAGGGGCTGGGCAATCAGGATTTGTATTAGGCAGATAACAAAAGCACGCTAGCTAGCTAGCTAGTAAAAACAAAAGCAGTTGTCATCACTTTCTGAATTTTGAAACTCGCTTAATGCAAGTCAAACTAAGCTAAACTAGTTATATCATGCAACGGGAATATAAAAAATTTATTTCACCACATTAAATTAAAGGGATTGGGTTTGAAATTGACAAAGAATTCGAAACAGAGCCTTTAACAGAGATGGATGGAAGGAAAAATCAACGTTTTCTGTCAAAGTTCTTTTGTTCTGTTTTCATTTCTTTTTAAACCCAATAAAGATCCTTTTAGGCTAAGAGCACATCGGTTCAATGAAGAACAGTGTAGCTTCTTCTTCTTCTCTCTTCGTTTCAGTCCTATTAATTTTTACCCTTTTCTTTTTTTATTTTTATTTTCGGTTCACAGTTTTTCTTCTTGCTTCTGACTAGGTCTGGTCGGTTCACCAAATCTCCCGTTGTTTATACATACATGAACAAACCGTCGGATCTTTAAATTTTTAGTTGAACTGATTGATCCGATTTGATTTTTTATAATTGCTTATATTTTTATTGTATTCAAATAAATTATTATCCTTTGATTTGTAGTTAATTAAGATCTTATTTCAAATAAAAGATTGATAGGTAAAGTTTACTTTTTACTCAATGTCTTTTCACCCATATGACATTTAATTTTTTTTTTTTTTTTGCTAACGCCTGTACCCCATTTCGTTTGATTGTTAAACAAAAAGAGGTAATACCATTAGAAAATACTAATGTGGCTCTAAAACATAGAGGATTGAGTGTCATATGTGTAAAAACATAAGGGTGAAATGAATTGTATCCTAATTATTTACCTTGAAATTGTAATGGTGTAACCCTAGAAGAAATGAAATGAAACCTCTGATAGTTTAAGAATGCGATTTTTTGCTACTCGACCAAAGTATAAGGATGCAAATAATTTTTTTCTTATTTAAGGTTTATTTAGATATAAATTAAAAGTTAATATTTGTTTTGATGCAAATTAAGATTAAAAGTTTATTTAGATATAAATTAAAAGATTTAAGAGTTTATTTGAATGATAAAATTCAATATTTTTTTAATAGTTTAACAGAAAACAATTGCGGAGATCAAAAGTATTGTCAGGCTATATAACTCTGATATCATAAAATAAACAGAAATTTGGTGCTTAAACTTACTTTGGCTTGTCATCTTTTCTATGTATTTATGGAGAGTACAAAGCTTAAGAGGTGACTGCAAGGGATAAAAGATTAATTAATCTAATCTAGTGTTTATTTTAATTAAAGTCATCTAAAATTATTTTAAGCATTCGCTAAGCTTTAACCCTTTTTTTAATTGCTGTATAGATGAGATTGAAAGCTGTAGTTTTGATTTTATTGTTATATCTTACATAAAGTAGTCACAATAGTTTCCATAAATTAATAGGGATTATGTAATTCAATTTTTTTTAAATAAAATTTGTGATAGCAGAAACCAGTGTGGCCAAACTAAAAAATATGATTGAACCTGATATTTAATATTAAATATAATTACACGAATATGATATATATAAAGTAATTAATACATAAAATGACTGAATATATATTTTAAAATTTATATAATATAAATTATTAATATATCAAAATTGATAAAAATATTAAATATTTTAAATAAAATATATAAATATAATATAAATATATAAATTATCATATTTAAATATAACCGCTCAATATTCAAATCTAACTCTTTTATTTGTTAAACCATTTATGTCAAGCTCACCAGCATACTCCAAAAGATGCAATGGGACCCTAAAATCTATGGTTGAACCAACATGGATAAACACGCAAGGGACTTTTGCTACATTTCCCATCGATTTTAGTAGCATTTGCTGAAAATTTGCCAAGCGGAAGAGGGTACCATGGAGGCCATACTTCCCAATGATTTTGGATAGAGCTGCATGTCAACATCGTACCCTTACCAAAGCCATTGAGCAGGACATTATTAAATATATTAATTATATATTACATTTAAACGTATCATATTATATTTATTAAATATATTTTTATGTTCGTCTTTTATTTTTTGAGAATTACAATTTACTATTTTTGGTCAACAGAGTGAGAGCCATTCTTTTCTTTTTTCCCTTATGCATTAAGAAAAATGGAAACAATCAAATCAAAGAAACATCATACGGCCCCCGCAATCCAATTTCAACAACTTCAGTCAAAGTGGCATGGTCCACAAATGACAAAACTAGTTCTTTGTCTGTAAAGTGATTATTTCTTAAAAATATTAATCTATTGAAAATTAATTAAAAATTCTTATAATTATATATTTATATAAATTTTAATATTTTTACATATTTTATTTTTATGATATTTGTATTAATTTTATATAGATAATAACTTGATTATTTTATATTTTATTTATATCATCTTCAAAATTATTGAACCCAAAAATTAGACCTGTCATTATGTCAATAAAAAATTAAAAAAAAAAGCCAAAGAGAAGACTTGGACTTCGATAATGAAGCCTGGCAAATTAATAATGTCAAGTATGCACAAAATGCAATGGTACAAGTCCAAAGTCCAACACATCATGGTTTTCGCAAAAGGTCGGGCCATTGAGAAACAACCCAATTGACCGGTCATTAAGGCATTTCTTCCGATGCCAAAATTAACTAAAGATAGACATCAATCATACAAATATCCCAACATTCACCTCCAAATTTTTTATTTTTTGTGAAGTGATTAAATTTACCATCTATCTATTATGTATACGAATATGTATATAAAAATATGATTTTTTAAATAAATCTAAAAACTTTAAAAAAATTAAACATAATTACATACACTCACTCTGAGCAAAAGTAACATAAAATAACATTTTTTTCATTTTAGGAAAATTAAGATATAAATAGTTAAGGGCTGAACACGATGCTAAACCATTGAAAAACCAATTATATAATTTAGAAACAAATTATTGAGTAAAAATTCAAAAATTAAACAGAAACTAAAACAAGACTAAGCAACTGCTCAAGCTCACCTTTATCCCTTTTTTTTTTTTTTTAATCCGAGAGCGCAATATGGAATCAAAGTTCATACTAAGAGATTACTTTATCTGCAAGATAATGTGACAAAAGTAAGAAAAAAAAAAAAAAAGAGTCAATTTTGGCTGTGTATCTTTTCTATAAGCTTAAAAACTCACCTAGTGCTGGAATTGCCAAGAGTGAGTTCTAGATCATCTGATCCGCATTCTTCATGAATCCGCTCTCCTTCCCATGGCTTTACGAGCCCTGTTGCATTGCTTCCGAATGCGAACTCGTCTGAAATAACTTCAGACATTGGAACATCAGCTGTATGATCTGATCCTGCAGCTATTGCAGGAGAGCATGTCCCGCTTTGTCCCGGAGTCCACATGCGAGATCCTTCACCGGCAAATACTTCCTCCTTGAAGCCAAAGGGGTTTGAGGAGACAAGGCTGAACGTGGGAGAAGTTGGCCCACTGTGAGGGATTTGGAGCCCAGCAAACCACTCCTGGTCAGGTATGATCTGACGACCAGGGCTAGGTGGAGTTGAAGAGGGCAGGAAAGAGTGTTGTTGTGCACTCCAACTTGGACAGGCAGACTGGTCCTCCCAATCAGTTGTGATTCGTTGGGTTCGTGCAGTTGGAGAGCTCAATGGAGGGGTGACAGGAGCACTGATGGAACCACTATGAAGATAGACATGGGGAAGCTTGGACGATGATGATGATGAGGATGCAGATGAGAGGTTTCTGAGCCATGGGTTAAGAGAATTCCCATCGCCATTGGGATTAATCACATACAAAGATGAAGCTGGGCTTGGAAAGGATGATGATGCAGGGCTTGGGTTGAAAGAAGCACAAGGGCTTGGGTGGTAAGATGAAGAGGGGCTCACTGTTGCAGATCCACCTACTATATCCATGCGCTCCAAAGGCTTACAACCCTGCAAAAATTAGACAGTTATCAGCACCGTAAATGCAGATGCATCAGATCAAATAGCATCACTACAAGCCTAGACTATGCTCAATCTGGAAATATGAAATTTAAATAAATAGCAGCTACAAAAACTATAACTCGTTTCAGCATTTGATTAGACATGCAATTTTGGTTCTGGTGAATGTCATTTAGTACAAAAAACTAGGGCAGCATTATTCAACCCTTCATTTTTCTTTCCAATCTCAACAGCATTATTTACCATCTTAAATCATTTCTAACTACAGATATTTGCAGTTGAATTGAGCTTAAGACTAGCATCATATTACACATTGTTATTCCATCACCTTACTTATCAGACTCACAACATCTCTTCCCAAAACCTCAATTTCTCTGTGCTTTGGAGAAAAAAAAAAAGCTTACTTATTTAGAAATACTTTTGCCAAATTTATCCTTAATTTGCTTAGGAGCAAAAACCTCAACTTCCCCTTTAAGCTGCAGTCTTAGAAATAGTGCACCTGATTCAAACTTGTATACAACAGTAAGCCTTGTCAACTACATGGTCTTTGCTTAGTTGAGTAATCAAAGGACATCAAAACAAGCTAAAATTTGGTAATAAATTGGCTAAGAGGTGGTATATGTTACTTGGATTCAAGGGTGAGTGTTGGACATAAGTATGCATTCAACATAGATATGTTTGATTTTTTCTAAATTTTTTTCTTATATGTAGAGGATCATACTAACATACCCATGTCCAAATAAATGTAGGACACAAATACTTCAAGAAAAACAAAGAGTTGGAGCAACAAAAATAATAAAATCAAGCAACCAAAAGAAAAAGAAAAAAGGTGGCTGGACCACCTTCCAGGTTGCCAGCCAAGTCACATCTGAAATCCTAACATAGCACGTGAGGACACCTAGATTTCTTTTCCCTTTCCCTCTGATCTTAATATGGTTCAAGTCAAGATCTAATGCATAGTCAAAGATGGTACCTAATTTCTCTGCGCACACTGGATTTTTGGCCGTGCACTAAACTTTCTTGTTTAAACAACCTAAAATCTTCCTACTGTAGCTACAATTCTACTAAAGTGACTCATGAAACCATCAATAGGTACCATGTTATCACTACCTTCAATTTTGCTAAATCTTGAATTATAAACGAACAACCAAAAAGGCTAAAATAACCTTTCCCAGTGACTCAAAGTTACCCCTTAAAACTCTAATAATTGAACTCCAATCCCAGAAAATGAACCAATCATTAACAACTGAAAATAAAAGTTGTCGCCTAGTGGGAAACTGTGAAAGATCCCTGAAAAAGGACATTGTTACCTAGAAATTAAAAAACTGCTAAAAAAAAAATTCAGACCTTACTATAAAATAGAGATGATGCCAAACCTACCCACATATATCATCATTTTAAAAGGGTCTTTTTCCTCTAGATCTATGGCAATTTGCCTAATTTGATTGTGATGATCGGTCGCATGTTCTCTCATTTGCAATACTACCGGTTAACTTGAATGTTATCAACACTTGAAATGAATGTATTTGGATATATTCAATTTTTTTTTTATCATATCTTATATTATGTTTGAATACATATCAAATGCAAGTGTTTAATATGAGCATTGAATATGAGTATTAAAAAGAAGTAAAAGAATTCAATAACATAAAAGGTTAAGAATTCGATAAAACAGGTCAACATGCCACCAAAGAAAAAAAATAAAAAAACTCCGAATTTAACCCAATTGATTCAAGCAATAAAAAGAGCACTGATCAGATCAAACGTTCGATGGATTAAGACTAAATAACACTTTTTGACCAGATCTGACGTACAAAAACAAATACTAGTACCTCAAAAAATAAGAACAAAATAATTAAAAGCAGTGCAAAGAATCCAAACACGAACTGACTTGCACGTTATACCGTCAGCTGAAAGGGAAAAAAAAAAAAAACCAACGCTGCTAACGTGCGCCGGTACGAGCCGTGCATGTTAGCACCTAATCTTCTTGCTGGTTCGATTTCAGCAATCGCTCGCCGGAATCGGCGTATGCTAGCACAACGGGGACGCTTCCGAAGAATAACATGCACCGCAAAGGCGCCACAATTTAGAACACAGACCATGATTTTATTTGATTTTCTATTTTTTGTGATAATTAATTGATTATTAATAAACAACTAGGATCTTAACTGTGCTAAAATACGCCAACTTCTTTTTTTTTTTTTTATAAGGTAAAATTTCAAATGATTAGGATCCTCGTCCGGCTAAATATACCGGAAAAAGCAATTATCCGTCGTTTCCGATATTTCAAAGATCACAAATAACACGAAATCAAAGCAACTTTAAACGAACTAGTAATTACCTTACGATAAGTAGTGCCATCGGGCTCGACAGTCCAACCAGCCTCGTTGCAAAGAGCTTTGAGAACTTCATTGTTATCGCAGTGCTTCGGAAGCTTATAGTTACCGTACATGCGGAGTCCGGCGAAGATCTTCGCAGCAATTGCTCTCCTCCGCCGCTCTCTCCGCTTGTTGTTCTCCCTCTCTTTCCATGTTGGCATCCTCGTCCCCGACGTCATTTCAAAGTGAAAAAATAAATAAACCGATGCTGAATTTATCGTAAATTTTGTTGTTTGATTTAAAAAAAAAATTACAAATGAATAGAATTTGAGTAGAAATTAAATAAAAACACAAAATGGAAGAAAATTGAGAAAAAGAAAGAGAAGAAAATTGAGAACTAATGAATTTAAGCTGCAACGGCGCCGCGTCAACTGCGATCGGAGAAGAAATTTTCAGTTTCTAACTTTTAGACCGATGAATGGAGATATCAAACGACGGCCTTTAATAGCGGGTGAATTGGTCGGAAAGGGCAAAAGGTGAGTTGATGAGATCTAGTAGAAGGTGGATTTGGATCAGCAGATTACCGGTGAAACGGACCGGAAACCAACCCAACCAGGAAACTGGTGATGGGTTGTGAAAGTTGAAAACCCGGGAAGAAGAAAAATACGATGAATTGAGTTTGAAGGCTTAATTCTGGTAAATTAACACGGATATGCGAGGTGGTCAGCTAAAACTGCACTGATTGGATATCATTGCCCCCTGATCTCTGTTCAATTTACAGGTTTGCCACCGATGCTGGCTTTTTTTTTCCCCTATTTTTTATATAAAAATGAATAATAATAGAAGGTGGTTAAATTCAAGCATATTATTGTATTTTATAATTTTTAATAAATTTTATTTAATAGTTTAATAAAATAATAAATATTATTTAACTTGTAATATTAATTTAATCAATTACTTTATATTAATAAGTATACTTCAATTTATCTTTAATCTATAAATATTTATATTTGATTAATATTATTTTCATAAAAGAAAAATAGCACAAATTAAAGTGTAAAAAAAAAAAAAAAGATAAAGGTAATAGGAGGGACAAAATAGGGAAATGAAGTGAAAGTTTACTAGGCAAGCAACACGTTACTCGTCCGTTACATTGATTACTCTGCGTAACCAGAATGTGACTTTAGCTTTGCCATGTGGCCAATGTCTTCGCCGTCGTTTCAGAAAACCGTCCCTATCGATGACTATCTAATAAAAACTGAAGGGTAATCAACACGTGTCATAATTCACCACACGTGCGCAACTCCCTCCCCAAGACACAGAATAAATAAACAAATTAATTAATTAATTGGTCCACGTGCGTTCCTGCGCGCGTGTCCAGCGAAAGCCGATGCAGATTCCCTTCCTTGCTGGTGGTTATGCGATTGATTTTTAAAAATCAAATAAATAGATCAAAATTAAAAATTTAATAATAAATTAAAATAATCAAATTAAATTAATTTATTTAGTTC
>JBBYHK010000005.1:9557165-9572083 GCA_038382065.1 Adansonia grandidieri
ATATATATATATATATATGATGCATTGTTTAGGCAGCTTATAACTTCTTGAGAAAAGAGAGAGCTTATAATTAAATATAAGCAGACATATGATAGAAAATGGATGGAGATTATTAAATAATATAGATTCGATAATTTTAGATATGATAAGGATATTACATGTTTAATAAATACAAATATAATATAATAAACATGATACAATATGTTTAAACACATTTAACATAATACATTTAAGATATGCATCATATTTGTATTAAAAATTTTAACATATTTATGAGCTATGTATGTTACATTTATATTTATTCGATTAACATTGAAAATAACATAAAACACCAATGATCTTTTCTTCTGATAAATCAAGAAATTTAGTGTGTGCTCTCAATGTGGAAACGTCAACTCTAATTTCGTAGTCTCAGTCATTCGTTTTGAATATGAGCATAACCTAAATGACGGAATAAGATGACCTAATAAGTAGAAGATCATAACATAAGTGATTCGACTGTCGACTTGGAGTAGAAAAACTAAAAATAGACATTCTAATTTCTACAAAAAAGGTAATAAGTTGTATGATTTTCAAACAGAGTAAGCAGGCAGGCCAATTAATTTAATCAGATTGCTCCCTCTTCATTTGACAGGTTGAGGTTAAGTTATTTTGGGTTTATTTTTTTTTTAATTTAATTTTTTTTAAAACTCAAATTTATTTTATCATTTCTAAATATTAGCTTACCTGACAACTTTGAAACAAACTGCAGACGTTTTGCCCTAAAATTCTGCAATTACCCAATCTAGCTCCTCCTTGTAGCCCCCAAGTGATTAATTACTTTTTAGGTACTTAATGTAAATTTTTAATTTAAATCTAACAATTATTTCGGCGTAGTTAACTTTTTAGGTACTATATTGATGGAGTAAAAGTGATATCTTATGAGAATGATAGAAAAAATTAAAAAAAAATTAAACCATTCAACCGAAAGTTGATTTATTAGTGGTGAAGGTTCTTTACTCGTATATAAACTTGTTAATTGAGTAGGTCGAATTAGTTTCAATTTGAGTCAGATTAAATGGAATTGAGTTATTTCAAATTTTTAAATTTTTAGATCATTTTCTAGTTTCTTTTTTCGATCCACTTTTAAGTTTCTCTTTTCGGTTTCAGTTCACTTTATTTCAAGTTTAATACTTAGGTTGATAAGATTTAGATCATTTTAAGTTTGCATTTGTCAATCAGGTTTAACACTCTAGTTTATTAAATATAGTTATTTTGGGTTTAAGTTATTTTGAGTTAATTATTCAAGTTATTTCAAGTTCGGATTATTTTAGATTTTGATTATTTTAAATTCGGATCATTTTCGAGTTTGAATTAATTAAATTTAGATTGTTGACTTTTTCTAATCAAATTTAATTGAATCAGATTTAAATGTAAATAAATTAATTGAATTTTTTGAATTCGAATCAAAATATAAATAACTGATTTGTTCGTTGCTCAATAACTAATTTTTAGATCTCTGCATATAGATTTAATTCAAGTTGATAACTTCGATGATATTTTATGGGACAACAAAAATCATCTATTTTGAACCAAATTGGTGATATGCCCAAATGGTGGCTGTTGGGTTTTGATTAGATCCTATAATTTTTGTATACATGTTATATTTTTTTATAGTTATATAAATATAGAACAATAAAAATTATTAAATACTTTGTTAATCGAATTTATTACATCATTTTTATATTGTTTAAATGTGTCATATCTAAAATTATCGAGAGCATATTACCTACAATAATTATACTACAAATTGATCAATCAGTATTTAGAATTATGTAAAGTCCATAAAAAATTAGGTGGATTCCATATTTATGAGTTGTGAATCCTATACAATTCTTGAATGTGATTAGAGAGTTATAATATTATAGTAAAGAGAATTATAGGTGAAATGTTTTAAAGATTAATAAGTTTAATTTTGACAATCGATTTCTAAGAGATACGATGATGTATATAATTTTTTATAACCGATTCCTAACAGATATGATGACGTGTGAATTGTCTCATTAATTAATTAAGATAAGGATTCTTTAAAAGTAAGAATTAACTCTAATTATTATTATTATTATTTTGCTAACTGGGAATTTGGGAGCCATTTTATAAAAAAATAAATAGATTAGAAGAATCATACGAATGATTTTTTTTTTTGGTGGGGGGGGGGGATTCAAGCAGCAAGATCTTTTTTGTAAGAACAATCACGATCGAAGGTAAGCCAATGGATTTCTTATCACAAATCTTGAATGCCATGATCAATTATTTTAATTTTCCTTATTACCTTTTATTAAGATGATTACATATGTAATATATGTGTTTCTCAAGAATTAGCAAGCTGTCGGATATTGATGGGTGAAACATACTCAAGGCCACCTTCCAATGCATGCTTTGCTCCAATTAGAACTGCCGATTCCGTCGGATGGAACGGGTCCCAGAAGACATTCTTTGTCCTGTCGGGACAAACTCGCGACAAAGATCCGCGCGGTATCAGACCGCCGCGCCTCCCAATCACTCGACAACATGCAGAATCAGCGTTCTCAAATCCTAAAAATAAAAAAATAAATAAAAATAATAATTAAATTCATTGCCGAATTTTATTGTAAAACTTAAGGGGGGGGGAACGTGAATTTTCACCATATGATTTATAGTTATTTAAGATATCTTCCGTTATGGCATAATTATCGACATAAACAAATGTTGATCCTCGGAGGTTGGTTGTAAGATCTTGGAGCGGGCTGTTCAATCTTGAGTCATATAACTTGGCTAGGTTATTGGTCGATGAAACACAACTATCAGCACATGAATGTGTATCTTTTTGAAAAGGGATGCACCCTACTAGAGGAGAACTTGATACTGCAATCTTTCTGGCATCCAAATTATAAAGTCTCTGCAATTTACGTAGATTGAATTTGCATATGGTAGTTAGATGATTCGACTTTGTCCGGAATCGAAGCTTGTTGAGGACTTTTCGGTGGTCTAACTGAGTAAACTTTTTGTTTTGTCAAGTGAAAGCTAGTGAGGGTCATCACAAAATCCAGAATTCAATTGGTAAACATAATGAAATTTAGAAAAATCGAAGATGATCAATAATTATCCCTAAATGATGAAAAATTATCTTTAAAATTTCTAAAGATGATAAAATCGTCTTTAACGATAATTCTTTAAAACTGTATCTTCGAAAAAATTTTGAGACAACATTTGTCTTCAATACTGTTAATACAGTATAAAAATAATTTTTTTATTATTTTTTTATCTCATCCTTGGAAAATTTTATTTTGTAGTAAAATCTAAAAGTTTACTTAGCTCAGCTACCGAAAACTCTTCAACAAACCCCAGCCAGTAAAATTAGGAGTTTATAATTCAATTGTGCAACAAAGAGTAGTTGAAAAAAGAGGGCAATTAGATGGAAGAATTAATATTTACTGTGAGTTGGGATTTGAAAATGGAAATTAAACCATCCACATAAATGTTCATATCCCAAGTTGTAGAAATTTCTTGGGCTAAGATGTCGTTGGCCCCAATAGTAAGAAGGTAGAGTGCCTTTATTAGCAATCTATGAGCCGCTGATGCACCAATTCTTGAGATGATTTCTTGCCTAGTCTTTGCACAGTCACTGATTTGTTTATCCATGCAAATTCGCTCACCCTACAAAATATAATCCATGTCACCAGTTTACAATCTAGGGATAGAGAATAGTTGCAAACGTTAGGATTCGAATCTTAAATTTACTGGATACCATTATTATATGAATAAACTAAATTATATTTCAAGTTTTTGAAGATTCACTTTGGCAAGTATGTTAACTATGTTTCCTTTGAAATTCTTAATTTATATTTAAACCCCAATCTCTATCTACACATTACGCGTTTAAATATTTTTGAATTGGTAACTTTTAAAAGTTTGTCTAGCATGCATGACATATGAGCTAATACTCAGTTGGCTGGTAACTCCAATTTTAAGATGGAATACATGTGGAACAAATGAAATCAATTAATAATACATAAAATACAGAAGAAATTAATCCTACAAAGAGTGATCCTGTGGAATTCAAAATTCCAGATCCAGAGGAGGCATAGTTGACACCCTTCAAAATCACATCTCCAGTAGTATTAGGGGCCAGGAAAGGAGGAGAGTAATCTTTAAAACCCAATTCCTCTTCTGTGGGAACACACAAATTTTTGAGAAATTAGCTGAGCATGAGCAACATCTAAAAGCAAGAATTTAAGTAGTGGTCAAAGATCATTTTTATCATGATTACGAACGTAATTGAAATCGCAAAATAAAGATCGTAGCATCATATAATTTGGTATTAACTTGCGAAAGAATTTGGAGAACTTGCCTATAACGTCTGCAACTGTTCGGCCATTTGTATATCGTCCGGATGGACTTCCTTTGGCGAAGTCAATACCATTTGGATACCCTGGTTTTGCTATTGTGTGAATGTAGTAGTTATTTCCAACATCAACGAGAGAATCTCCGAAAACAAAAACAGCAGTAACATTCTGCGCAGAACAGATCGTTGGTGGCCATAAATTGATGGCTAAAAGCCGATACATTGAACAAATGATGATGATCCTGCACGAAATGGTGCCCATTTCTAACAAAAAAAAAATGTGCTAGAAAAATTAGAAAGCTAGCTTTATGAAATTGTTTAGAAGGTCTGAGGAGGTGGTTCTTTTTTTATAAGCTATGGGTCATAACAAAGCTCCTTAAAGTTGAAGGTGGCAAGGACTTGATAATAAAATGAAGTTTTTTCAATTGCTTTAAATAATGAAGCAAGCAAAGATGACTTAGGGAAGTACAAGTATTTCAAAACAGTAAACATTTCAGTGGTTCAATTTGGGGGAGAAAACTACATACTATTAGGGTTGAAACTTTACTATCACGATTTTGATTTTGTTTTCGAGGGTTTTTTGAGTTGTAGCTGTAACTGATTTGGTCTAATATGTTGAGATGTGATTCAAAGGTTGGTACCAAGTTAGTTGGGGGTTACGGGTTGTTAGTAGTTAGAAGTTTGTTTTAGTCAATTATGTACTGGATATTGTTGCTAATAATATGCTAGTGGTTGAGTGGAATTATGTAGTGGGTATTGTTGCTAATGATATGCTAGTGGTTGTAGTGGATCTTTGTTAGTGACGGAGTGATCCGAAAGCTTTGGTTTGTTTCGATGTAGGCCTATATATATAGGCACTTCACATTGTTTTTTTTAATCAGTCATTAAGTGATAAAAGGTTTTATTTCTATCAGGTTGTGTTGTCTCTTTCTTGTTATCTTTTCCTAACAAATTTGGTATTCGAGCCAGGTTGGTCCTTTGGGCAAAAGAGTGAAATACGTGAGGCTTGAGTCTATTGGGTATTTGAGAGAAACATAAGAGAAAGTGTTCTTTTTGAGTTTGAAGAGTGATATACGAGAGATTAATGGCAGCAGCTGGGTTTTCTTACTCTCAACCATTCATACCAATTTTCAGTGGTGAGAAATATAAGTGGTGGAGCATCAAGGTAAAG
Organism: Adansonia grandidieri; assembly: GCA_038382065.1. Taxonomy (NCBI): domain Eukaryota; kingdom Viridiplantae; phylum Streptophyta; class Magnoliopsida; order Malvales; family Malvaceae; genus Adansonia; species Adansonia grandidieri. The sequence goes on from JBBYHK010000005.1 coordinate 9,562,700, forward strand.
ACATTGCTCAGATCACAGGAGCTGTGCGACTTGGTGGAGTATGGATTCGTTGATATATTAGAACCTAATGAAGAAGAAGATGAAAGGATGAAAGAAACAAAAAAAGAAAGATGGCAAAGCATTGTTCATTCTCCGGCAAGCAATCCATGACACTCTTTTCTCATGGATTGCAAAGGCAACCACATCAAAGCAAGCATGGTTAATTCTATAGAAGGAGTTCCAAGATGATTCAAAGGTCATATCGGTGAAATTGCTATCACTAAAATGCGACTTTGAAACTTTGGTTATGAAGAATGGTGAATCAATTGTTGATTTTTGTATCAAGAGCAATGGCAATAGTCGGTCAAATGTGCTCCTATGGTGAGCAAATTTCAAATGAGACGATCATTGCAAAAGTATTAAGAAGTTGACTCCAAAATTTGACCATGTGGTAGCTGCTATAGAAGAAGCTAAGGATTTATTAGTTTTTTTCGTTGATGAATTGATGGGATCTGTTCAAGCTCATGAGTCAAGAATCAATAGATCGCTTGAAAAAAACAAAGAAAAGGCATTTCAAGTGAAGGAAACAGCCACCAAACATGGAAAAAGTAACCATTCAGCAAGCAGAGGTCGAGGAAGAGGGGGATCTCGCATTTGTGGTCGAGGTAATGACAGAGGCAGAAGATGGTATGAAGGACAAAGGTAGTTCAATGAGCAAGCAAACACAAAGAGAGGTATTCAATGTTATCATTGCAAGGGATACGGGCATATAAAAGGTAATTGTTGGTACAAAGATCAAAAGATGAATTTGCAGCAAAAATTAAAGAAAAAAACAAGCTTTCTATGGCTTGTATTGATACTAACCATAAACCAAGCGATTTGTCATTTGTAGACAATGACTGTTCGAACCACATGACGGGCACCAAATCTTTGTTCCAAGAGCTTGATGAAACGCAAAGGATAAAGGTGCTGCTTGGCAAGAAAAAGGAGATTCAAGTTGAAGGAAAAGGCATAGTAAGAGTTGGCACTAGCAATGTTAAAGTAGAAGTGTTCGACAATGTTCAATTTGTACCTGATCTAGGATACAATTTATTGAACGTTGGACAATTGATGGCTAGTGGCAATTCCATTTTATTTGATGATAGTGCATGTGTTATTAAGAATAAGAAATCAGGCCAAAAGGTTCATATCAACATGACTTCAAACAAGATGTTCCCGTTGGATGTTTCTAAGATAGAGATTTTCGCTTTTGCTATAAGTGTAAAGGATGACTCGAAGCTATGGCATTCAACGTGTGGGCATCTCAACATTAAGGGCCTGAAGTTGCAAAGTGATAAAGGTATGGTTGAAGGGCTACCAAAAATTAGCTCTATTGATTTATGTAAAGGATGCGTTTATGGAAAGCAAACTAGGAAGCTATTTCCTATTGGAAAGCTTGGAGAGCTTCAAAATGTCTAGAATAAATTCATGCCGATCTATGCAAATTGAGTCTTTGGGTAAGAGTCGTTATTTCTTGCTATTTATTGATGATTATAGTCACATAAGCTGGGTTTATTTTTTGGAAAGCAAGTCAGCAACTTTTGAGAAGTTCCAAAAATTTAAAGCTATGGTAGAAAATCAAAATGGCTGCCATATCAAAGTTTTTTGCACAGATAAAAGTGCACAATTCATGTCCAAAGAATTTAATTTGTTTTACGAAGAAAATGGCATCCATAAGGAGTTAATAACTCCTTATACTTCGGAGCAAAACGGTGTCGCTAAGTGAAAAAATCAAACCATTGTGGAGATGGCAAGAAGCATTACAAGCAAGGGGACTTTCAAACCAATTTTGGGCAAAAGCTGTAGCAACATCTATCTATTTGTTGAATCTCTCACCAACAAGGGCTGTCATGAATCAAACACCATATAAAGCTTGGCATGAAAGGAGACCATCTGTAAGTTAATTACGAGTCTTTAGGTGTATTGCTTATACTTTGGTAAATTCTCAAGTTCGTCAAAAGTTTGATGAAAAATCTAAAAAATGCATTTTTATTTGTTATTGTACTCAATCCAAAGCATATAGATTGTATAACCCTCTTAGTGGCATTGGGATTAGAGTGAAGAACAGGTGCAGCAAGAGAGTCCTATGCCAGTTGGAATCTCTTTAGATGAAAGACAACAGCCAACTCCTACAAGTTCACCCGTTGGTTCCTTTACGACATCAATAAGTTCATCAACTTCAGCAACACCAAGCAGAAACTCTTCATCCACAACTCTTAAAGAGTGTTCAGATAAGAGACCACCAAGGAAGTAGAGATCTTTGGATGATATATATGTATCTTGTCAATTTGCTCTCACTATTTCAGACCTTATAAATTATGGAGAAGTGGGTAAAAAATAAGAGTGGTAGAAAGCAATGGTGGAAGAGATGAAAGCAATCGAAAAGAATAATGCATGGGAGATGGTTGACTTACCGGAAGGCAAAAATGTAGTTCGTTTGAATTGGGTGTTCAAGACAAAATTTGCTATAGATGGAAGCATACAAAAGCACAAATCTCGTCTTATGGCAAAATGAAATGTGCAACAATATGGTGTTGATTTTGAAGAAACCTTTTCCCTGGTTGCTCAGTTTGAAACTGTGAGGCCTGTTCTAGCATTAGCTGCACAATTGCAATGGCCTGTTTATCAATTTGATGTCAAGTCAGTATTTCTCAATAGAGATTTACAAGAAAAGGTCTATGTAGCGCAGCCAAAAGGTTTCATAAATGAGGGCAACGAAACAAAAGTGTACAAGTTGAAAAAGGCATTGTATGGATTGAAGCAAGCTCCACGAGCTTGGTATAGCAAGATCGATGGTATTTTCAAAAAAATGGGTACATGAGAAATGAGAACGAGCCCACTTTGTATGTGAAAAAGGAAGGTAAAAATGATTTCATCATTGTGTCTCTATGTTGATGATATCATTTACACTAATTCCTCTAATTCTCTTGTGGATGAGTTTAAGTCTCAAGTGATGCAAGAATTTGAGATTTAAGATATTGGTTTGTTGCATTATTTCCTTGGCCTTGAAGTCCATCAAGTTGAAGATGAAATATTTATTTCACAAATTAAATATACCAGGGACCTCCTTAGTAAATTTGGCATGCTTAATTGCAAGCCTGCAACTACACCTATGAATATTAATGAAAATTGCAGCATGAAGATAGAATAGAAATGGCAAATGCTAGGAGGTTCAGAAGCTTGGTTGGAGGCTTGACTTATTTAACGCACACTCGACTCGATATTGCATTTCCTATTGGTGTTATTTCCAGGTTCATGCAACGACCTTCAAAGGTTCATTATGGAGCAGCAAAGCAAGTTTTGCGTTATATTGCTGAAACTATGGAGTATGGAATTTGGTACTCTAAAGTTTTCAATTTTACATTATATGGGTTAACAGACAAAGATTGGGCAGGTTCGTTGGATGATAGACGAAGCATATCGGCTAATGTTTTCACTCTAGGATCAGGAGTTATTATTTAGAGCTCAAAGAAGCAAGTAATAGTGGCATTGTTAACCTCGGAAGTTCAGTTACAACAATTTTACATTATATGGGTTAACTAAACTTCAGCAGGAGCAAGAAGAACCAACGAAGATATTTTGTGAAAACAAAGCAATGATCTTTTTGACAAAAATTCCAACATTTCAAAATAGAACAAAGCATATGTTTGACACTCTTTTGATCTTTGTCTCTATTTCAAGTTCGACACTAAACTTTTGACACTCTTTTGAACTTTGTCTCTATTTCAACTTCGACTCAAAATCCCTTAGTAATTGTTGATGGAATTTTACAGTAGTGAAGGAGAACTCGAGAAGTGGAGCCATTTGAGGATTCTAGGGACCTATGAAGGAGAGAAAATAATTAAAAGCGACGTGAAAATTGATATTTCAAGATATATTCTAATGCTTAAGTCAACAAATATTCAAAGAAGAATAGAAGAGAATATACAATTTCAAGGTTTCATGGCAATTTTCTAATACAAAAGTTGCCGAAAATTTAAAAAAAAAAACTGATTGTAAATAAGATATTCGAATTTCAAAACTATTAAATGCCATCTTCAATGTACCTAAACCACCTAAATTAAACTTCAAAATCGATTTTATATTGCGTTTTAGTATACTATGAAATTTTTTAGATAGAGTTTACACATGTAACATGATCCATAGGCTATAGATTATCTATCTTGTTGGCATTTCGGCTCATAGGTCTGCGCCTAACAATGGTTTTTCTCTTCCTCTTTCGGTACATGAGATGCAATTATATTCGAGATATTATCGAAGAATGTGCCCCAAACCAATAATAATAATAATAATAATCCCAAGCACAAGGATAGCCTTACGAGAAATCATATAGAAATATTCATTGATACTGATTATTTTGGGCCTAATTCTTTCCGTTACATCCATCGGGGACAAATGTAAGCTTATATATTTAGTTTAAACAAAAAATAGTTTAGTCTGCTTAAAATCATTTAAGTCTAGAGCCTAAATCGTAAAACATCGATTTTAAAATTATACGGTGATAGTTATTTAAATTTTTTTTACAAAAATCTTATTTTAAAGGTGCACGAAATAATAAAAATTAGTTAAAATTATGATTTAATAATTTAAATAAAAAAGCAATAAAATAAAGTTTTTATTATACGAAAGTTAATTTTTAAATAAAATGATTTTATTATCTGCATGTTTTTAAATTTTTATTTTTTTACATATTTTTTCTTTTACATTTTAATATTTTTTTAAAACAATATCAAATATTTAAAAATTATTAAATTATTTTTTTACATCAAAGTTTTTAAACATATTTTTCAATTGAATTTTTTTCCAATAACAATGCTAAGCTAGATATAAATTCCTCCTTTCCTTGCTGGGAAGGTTTAGAATTAGAACCATTAGAGTTGAAAGATGAATGCCTGGAATCTTGTGTGGAAACCAAAGTCAGACGACGCTCGCCATCAAAGGCGAGACAGGTTCAAGGAACCAAAAAAAAAAAAAGACAGAGATGGTACGGTGAAAGAGTAGGCAGTAAGTTAAATGGACCTAAGGGGAATATTAGGTAACACATGACTTCACATTGATTCCATGCTTGTTTTCAAAATATAGCAGCAATAAAGAAACAGTTGAAAGAAAAGAATCTAGAACCAGAATATACATATATATATATATATATATGTGTGTGTGTGTGTATTGCTAAGTCAAATAAACTTCATTGAACAACCAAAAGGTTAACAAGGTAGATTAAGCTAGCATCACAAAAGACACAGATGTCTATAGCGTGTCCAACATCCCAATGCCAAAAAGTCTTAACCAAAAACACGACGCAAATAACATGCCATGCACATTCCTAACAGAAAATGCAAATATACGATAAAATCTTTGGGACATGAGACGCGAACACTTCGAAAAGTAGCGACCACCTTCTGGACCTCACCACAAATGTCAGCTTTATAGTTAACAGTATGTACGGATTCTGTTGATGATAAAACTTGTGCATCAGCTTAATTGATCTTGGTGGCAAGCCTTTTTTTTTTCTCGAAATTCTAAGAAGCAAAACCGCATGCTATGTCCTCCATAGAAGCTGAGTACAAAACCATCGCCATTACCGTTTCTGAACTAACTTGGGTACAATCTCCACTTCATGAGCTCCACATCACCATTCACCACGCAATGAAATTTTAAACTCTGTCCACCCAAAACTTAGCTGAAGTATCGATCATTCCACAAGCAATTAATCAGCGAGTGATATGTCATTGAACCAACAAGTCACAGACTTTGAAAGGCCGAGGACCCAAATCAAGGAACACCCAAGCCGACAAATATAGGATAGTGATCTGAAGCCCTCCTTTTTAAAGCATTTAAGCAAGCAATTGAGCTTAAATTTTGAGACTCAAAACAAGCATTCCGATGTAATGAGAAATCTGTCTAATCTATTCGTTCCAATTGTTCCATCCGTACCTCAATTTTCTTTCCAATGATCGACGTACCCCATCATTCTCCACTAAAAATAAATTCATAGACGTCAAAAATATCGCCACCACCATGGGAATCGTACTCCGTTCAAACTCTAATCTTACTGCATTGACGTCCCCCGCTACACACATTGATTCCAGACATAGATGATTTGAGCAAAAAAATCTCCTCCCACACACCTCTTTTTCCAATCGAATCACAGGGACCATAAACATAGCACGTAACATAGTTGAAATTCCATTTAATCCACTTAACCTTAATTGTCAGAAATTGATCATTGCTAATTTAACAATCACACTCAAAAGACATCTTATCCCACACCATATGCAGACACCTCAGAAACCATGAGACTCAGAATATACCCAATCAAAATTACAGTGACCTAAAAATTGGAAATTAATGAATCAGGGGTAAACTGAAGCATTGTTACTGAAAAACAGCATCCCAGCATTGTGAGCAACTACTATGTTTCTTGGATTGTTTATTTTCTTTAAAATATGCCTATGTTTTTAACAATTGTAATTAATATATGAAAAAACTTTTTAAAATTAAATAAATTCATATTGGAGACATATATAAATTTGACGTACCCAAATTTGAGTAACATGTTTAGACCAAAAGAAACATGATAGGATTATGATATAAATTTGTATAATTTTTTGAACGAATGCATGTATTTATATGTCCATAAGCTAAGTCGAGTGATGCCCAAAATATCTCTTTCTTTTTTATTCAGAATTGAATCCAACTTGACACTCCGTTTTATTATTTAAATAATATTAAAATATTAAAAAAATTATATTAATATTTATATATTAAATTAAAATTAAAATTTTTACCATTAAATAATAATTCAAATCATACGGATCTAAATTATTTAAATTCTTGCGCAAAGATTAATCTATTCGAATTAAACAAATGATTCGGCTCGTAAAAAGTCTACGTGTTAATGGAGTACGGACATGTCTAATGCTCAAGTGGTGAGAAAACCAATGTGCTTTACCGCTGAATAAATTTAATATTGATTATTAAAATTAAATATTCTGGAAAAGTACATAAATTTTCATTTACCTCTTTTTTTTTTTAATATGGGTAATGTCAAAAGGGTATTAAACTCTGTGAATCATATTAATCCAATTTTATTATAAAGATAACAACAATTAAATTAAAACCTCAAAATAATCCAAAGGCCATCTTTGTTGAATAGTTACCTCCTTTTTCGCATTCTACTTTTATATATTCCCACATTCGTATTTTACTTTATTTTTTAAAGCCAAATAGTCATTTCAATATTTTTCCACTTTATTCCTTTCCTACGTTTAAAAATGATATTCAATATATTTAATATTTAAATTTTAATATTTATAATTTTTTTTATTTTTGTATATTATCATCTTTTGTATATTAAAATAATACGTAATTTGAATAATTTTTAAAAAATACATAAATAGATAAAAAATATTTTATGAGTAAAAAATAAATATTTTTAATTTATATTTTTTTTTGTTTTATTTCAAGGTTTTTGACAAATTTTTTAATTAAATTTAATGTCGCTTGCTTTCGACCATCAAAATTAAAGACGCCCATTACTAGATTGATTTGATTTTCAATTTGCTTTTGAACTGTCATAAAAAAAAAAAAAATTCCAACCTTCATTCCTAAGAAAACCTTACGTCACCCTTTCTTTTTGCCGATGTATAAAAGTAAATAAGGCCTCTCCCTCACATTCATTGCCAGCCCTTTCACCTTAAGCCTGATATCACCATTAACATACGTATCTTCACCATGGCTACTAAACCTCATCATGATGCAGAAAAAGATGCTATAATACCAAAAGAGGTAATCACTTATATATATATATATAAATATATATAGATATAGATATAGTTATATATGTGTTTATTACATACACATGCATGCATGAATGATTATATATGTGTGTGTATATTACATACGCATGCATGCATGAATGAACCCATATGGTTTAATCATTTTTGTTTAGTAACCAACAAAAACGTGAGTTTCAGAACTTATTTTCGCAGGATAATTGTTTTCTACTTAAACCCAGAGCATTTAACATTGTTTGGGGGAATGACCGTCGCTACTGGCGCATCCCTTCTCGATCATCTTCTCCTAAAGGGTAAAAAATTTATTTTATATGTCTATAATTTGATAATACTATAGTAAGGGTTTTTCTTTTTTTGGTGTGTGCACGCGTGTGTTTATGTGTACATATACAATAATTTATAAAACACGAACACTTCTATCAAGAAGTGTTCAATTGTCAAATATGGGCATAGCTTTGGCACAGCAGCATATGTGTCAAATATGTTAAGAAAATAAAAATAAACTTGGATACGGTCAAAACATGATCGAGATATGCTAGACATGTCCGGACATGCTCATATAGAAAATGAATTTTTTTTTTTTGGCATGTTTCTCTTAATTATCGAATCAACAATAAAAAATTCGATTCTAATGAATTTTTAAAGATTCAAGTTTTTAAATTCAAAAGTAAACTTAAAAAATAAAAAATTATTTACCTTGAATGTTAATATTTAATTCAAAAGTATCAATATTATAATTTTATTATATATTCTTACATAAAAAATATATATTTTTATTGTTCATGCTATTGCTTCTACCAACAGTCATCGACTTTGCCAAAGTAACATTATTTAAAAAAAAAAAAATTGACTCTATACAGGAGCAATTCCGACGAAGTTGCAGAGCTGATTCAAGTTTCCTGGCTCGAAGTGGCTGGTTCATTGACAGTAAAAGCATCCACTTCATATCAAATCAGCTTCACATTGAGCCTGAAAAGGGATGCATTTGGTTGGAAAGGGTTGCAAGTGTTCTTGATGGCTAAAGTAGGAAGGAAAGGAAGGTATAAATGGAAAAGGTTAAAAGAAATTGAAAATCTGCCTAAAGAACCAACTGAAGTTCCTAGCAATGATGAACCATTCCTTGTCGAGGTTCCCAAAGATCAAATTGACAATAGGCTTTACTTCGGTTTATATGAAGTTTGGAGTGGGAAATGGAAGGGTGGTTAAGACTTCACCATGCTGTCATCAAGGAAAAGAAGAATATATAAATAATATATTATATGTGAGTTTGGGTATGTGTATGTGTGTTATGCCTTAAAAAGAAGTAGATTGCTTTTCATTTGTGCTACACCTTGGAAGGTGATGAATGCAAGTGCAAGGTTTCATAATTATATTATTACAATGAAATGGAATGATAATAATGACAATATAATGTCGGAATTATATCGTAGTGACTATGTTAAGTAAAATGTTCAAAAAAATTGTAACTTTTATTAGTAGATTGATGAATAATAAGTTACACAATATATTTACAATAAATCTATTTAAATGATTCTTCGACAAATTCATCAATTGAGTTTATAAAAAAAAA
>JBBYHK010000005.1:9616877-9671763 GCA_038382065.1 Adansonia grandidieri
TTTTATTTATAAAAAATTATTTAATTATAATTTCTTCATATTTATTTTTAGTATTAAATTCGGGTTCGAGTTCAGGTCAGGCTTGGGTTTGGGTTTTTTTGGGTTCGGGTCATTTCGGGTTGGGTTCTTTTGGGTTCGGATCATTTCTGGTTCAGGCTATTTCGGGTTCGGGCCATTCAGGTTCGGGTTTTTTCGGGCTCGGGCAATTAACTTTTTGGTCAAATCGGGTTCAGTTCGGGCTCAGGTTTTTATAGGCGAGTTTTTAAGTTCAAGTTCATTTTGCTACCTCTAGTAATTGTAAACTATCAAAAACACTGTTAAATATTAGGTAATATGAATTTTGGATCAAATGGAAACTTGATACATGGTAGCATATAGTAATGACACATCTAATCATATATATATATATATATATAAAACATAACAAGGTGTGTGCTTATCTGATAAGCACTTTTGATATAATAATTTATGTGGATATCTTCTCTTGATAATATTTAAAATAATTTTGATTTTACTTATATTATATTTAATTTTAAAATTAAAAAAAATTATCCAAGTTTTTCAATTTTATATTTAACTAATTTTAAATAATTCACTTAATTTTCAAATATATATTGTATTTAAAATTATAACAAATCTTAAATTCTATCAAAAAGCTTTTTCTAAATTTAAAAATATCAAATCTATCAAGATAAAAAATTATAGATGTAACTTAATTATATCATTTTATTTGTTTATATATTTTAACTAATATTATAATCTTCAAAATTCTAGCTTAAATCAGTAGGTTAATTAATTTAAAAATTTTTAAATTTTGAATAATCATATATATATATGATTTAATATATTTTACATATTATATTTTTAAGGTTAAATATATGATCATCTATTATTAATATTTTAATATTTTTATCCATATAAAATCAAAGATTAAATTGTAAAAAAATTACAATTTAAAAAAGTTATTATTTGACAAAATTATCTATTTCTTTTTTAAATTAAAAATCTCAACTTTTTATTTTTATAAATTTTCTTATCATTTTTTAAATTTAAAAATACACTTTTCTTTTTAAATTCAAAAGATATGAATAAATTTAAAATTTTCTATAAATACTATTTATTGACATCCAATAAGTCTATAAATAGTAGTGTCACATAATTTTATTTTTTTTTCAATTTGAAACTTTCATTTCGAATGTGCGATTTTTTTTTCAATTCATTTTTTCTTTTGATGCATATTTACTAATTTTTTACACAAGATCTCATAATTGTAACCTTTTACAACTCCCTTACAGTGCTAGTGTGCTTTATGGGCTTTATCTATATAAGATTTAAATAACTAATAATAGATCAATCTTATGGGTAAAGAAATATCTCATATTATATTAATCAAATATAATGTATGTTACATGAATCAACTAAATGCTAATGTATTACAAGTTCAATTGATTGGCTTGTAGGGCTTACATTAATAATCTCCCACTAGCACTAAAGCCAATAACCTATATGTTTAAGTCTTATACTTTCCATGTGGCGATCGTGCTTCTACTGGGGCAGAACTTTAGTGAAAGGATCAGCGACGTTGTCCTCAGTGGGTACTCATTCCATATTAACACCACGTCTTTCTATTATGTCTCTAATGACATGATATCACTTTAATATGTGCTTGGATTTATGAGAGACCTTGGTTCCTTAGCTTGTGTTATGGCTCCATTATTATTACAATAAAGTGGTATTAGATCAACAATGTTTGGAACCACACCAAGTTTAATAATGAACTTTTTCATCCAAATTGTCTCATTTGTAGCCTCACTTGCGGAGATGTATTCGGCTTTAGTTGTTAAATCTATAGTTGTCACCTGTTTGGAACTTTTCCAACTAATTGTAGCTTTGTTAAGGGTAAATACATAATCACTTTGTGACTTGTAGTCATCTTAATCTGATTGGAAGCTAACATCAGTGTAACCTTTAACTTGAATTTTAGCCCCTCCATAAATTAGAAAGATATCCTTAGTCCTTTATAAGTACTTCAGGATATTCTTCATAACAGTCTAGTGACCTTTACCAGGATTACTTTGGTATTTGTTTGTGATACTTAAAGCACATGATACGTTAGTTTAGTACATAAATACATGATGTATCTAACTACAGAGGCATGTGGAATGTCATCCATTTGTGCCCTTCTATCCTATGTTTTAGGACACATCTCTTTCCAGTAATGTATACCATGAACTAGAGGCATGCTTCCTCTCTTAGAGTTTTTCATTCTAAACCTTTTAAGAATCTTGTCTATGTGTAAAGATTGGGATAATCCAAGCATTCATTTTGATCTATCTCTATAAATCTTAATTCTCAAAATGAATGTTGCTTCTCCTAAATCCTTCATGGAGAATCGTCTGGATAGCCAGACCTTCGTGGTCTACAACATAGGTATGTTGTTCTCGTAAGTAATATGTCATCCACATATGGAAAAAAGAAAATGATTGCATGCCCATTTATCTTCTTATAAATGTATGGACTATCATAATACTTCTTGAAGCCAAATTATTTAATTGCTTCATCGAATAATGTTCAAAGACTATAAATAGACCTTCTTAGCTTATATACCTGATTTAAATTTGAATTGGATATAAAACCTTCTGGCTGTGTCATATACAACTTATCTTGCAAATTCCCATTAAGGTATGCTATTTTTACATCCATTTGCCATATCTCATAATCATAATATATAGTAATTGCAAGCAACATCCAAATGGATTTTACCATGACTACTTGCGAAAAGGTTTCGTCATAATCAATGCCTACAACTTGATTATAACCTTTTGCCATTAGTTTGGCATTATACATTTGCATGTTGCCATCTACATCAATCTTTTCTCTTAAAGACCCTTTTACACCCTTTAGACTTTATCCCTTTAGGTGGGTCAAGCAAAGTCCATGCTTAATCGACATCCATGGCATCCATCTTGAACTTCATGGCATTAAGCCATTTATCAAAATCAATGTTTGACATTACTTCCTCATAAATAGTAGGATCGGTATCACAAGGCAAACCTTTTCGATCCATAAAAAATTCGTATCTCTTTGAAGCTTGCCTGATCTTACCTGATCATAGAAATATTTGTGTCTTTTGAGTTTTGGATGGAGCATTTAATGCTTCTTCCTTTAACTTTGGTTGCAAAGAAATGCCAACTCATGGTTCTTGAACTTTTTTAAGATCAATCTTACTCCCACTGAATTTTTCTACTGGAAACTCTTTCTCTAAAAAGACAACATGTTTGTAATCAACTATCTTGTGTTCAAATGGAATGTAAAAGTAATATCCAGTTGTTTCGTTTGGATATCCTACAAATTTACACATGTCCGATCTAGCTACAAGCTTGTTAAATGCTATTCACTTCATATAAGCTAGACGACCCCAAATCTTAAGATAAGACATATATGGTTTTTTACCATACTACATCTCATATGATTTCTTATCGACAGATTTGGTTGGAACCCTATTTAGAAGATAAGTAGCAGTTTCTAAAGGATATCCCTAAAAGGATATTAAAATATCTGCCTTAGACATCATGGAATGAACCATGTCCAACAAGGTTAAGTTTCTCTTCTTAGACACGCCATTATGTTATGGAGTTTCAGGTGGTGTTTATTGTGATGGAATACCATTTTCTGTCAGATGAGCAAAAAATTCCTGACTTAAGTATTCTCCTCATCAATCGGATCTAAGAGTCAAAATTCCTTTACTAGTTTGTTTCTGTACTTCAGCCTCAAACTCTTTGAACTTTTCAAAAACTTTAGACTTGTACTTCATTAAGTACACATACCAATACCTAGAGTAATTATCGATAAAGGCAAGGAAGTAAGAGTATTTGTCTCTAGCCATTATGTTTATTGGTCTACATACATTAGAATGTATTAAACCCAATAAATCACTGACCCTTTCACTTTTACCAGTGAAAGGAGTTTTGGTCATCTTGTCAAGGAGACAACATTCACATGTCTCATATAACTCATAATCAAATGTGTCAAGGTAACCTTGTTTATATATCATGGCTATTAGACTTTCATTGACATGTCCAAGCCTACAATGCCAAATATAGATTTTTGTTAGATCATTCTTCTTTGCTTTCTTCACATTGGTGTTAAGTAAAGGCATTTATGGATCCAACACAAATAGCTCATTCTATAATGAGGCTGACCAATAGACCATGTCATTTAAAATAATAGTGCAACATTGCCTTTCATTATAAACTAGAAATCATCATTATTAATGAGGTATGATATTGAAATAATGTTATAAATAATCTAGGAACATAAAGACATTCTCTTAGTGTTAAGGTCATGCCTAAAAACAATGATAAGGAACAAGTTCTAATGGCATCGACTATAACTTTTGGTTCATTGCCTGTTCTTAGAACTAGCTCATTTGAGCCTAATTTTCTATTGTTCTTTAACAAATTTATGTCATTACATAAGTATGATCCACATCCTGAATTAATTATCCATGTAGTGGAATCAACAATAGAGTAATTCAACTCTATCATATGAAGGTTAGCTACCTTCCTTTTATTGAGAACTTTTCGCAATTTGAAATACCAGTCCAAATACATTGGGCTAATGGCATCAAATATGCCTCGCAGTACAGTTATCATAACTACGATTATCAACAAACTAGTATGAAATAAGTATTAACCAGTTTTTCACGTATTAAACACCAATATAGATGAGGTATTAAATCTTTATTGGCCTTCCTACTAACTTTTCATAATAATAGCCTTCATTATTATATGACAATCTCTTCAAGGTATTCTAGTGGGCTAGGACCCCTTTCAACATATTGCAACCTTAAGACCGAATAAATCACAACAAGCCTAGTTGAGGAAGTAACAGAGCTTACTAATTGCATCTTTATGCAACTCCTAGATCAGCTAAGTGGTAACTCTTTGCCTAAATGCATCATATGTATTTTGTCTAACCTTCGCCTCTAATGTTATGCGGTTAAGTTGCACGCATCCAGACAACATGACATTAGTTAAGTAAAACCCTTTATTTGTAACTTAAGCAATGCAAGCGACAGAGACCTTGAGTGACTCAACAAATCCCTACAACCAGAACTCAAGTATCTTGTTATGAATAATGGAAGGTATCTTTATCATGTGTAGTATGTGACTCAATATTATACGAGGGATTTTGTTTGTTCATTTTATCTTTCAATTTAACATCTCGTCATATTTGCATGCCTAGTATATTATTATTACATAAAATAAATCTACTACCATGCAAACTAATTGAATGACTATGGACTTTACTAATATTATCTTCTCGAGCCACCAAAAAAGATTACTTGGTCAATTCCTAGGTGATTACAAATAAAGTTTTCATAAGTCTTCTTGCAACCTTTTGAGCTTCATGGCGCCAGTGCTTGGATCTCCATCTTCAGGTTACAAAATTTTTTTAACTAATCCTAGTTTTACACTTGTATGTAATCAAATTACATTTATAATAAAGAAACCTTGAGTTACATTCAAAAGGAGTTAATGAGAAAAGAACTTTACATCCCCCAAAAAATAGAAATGAGGCAGGGTGTGCAGACCCTATTTAAAAAAGAAAAATTAAATACACATGAACAGTCAAACATCTATAATCATATTGGGCGTAGGTCCGTAATCATCTGATACACCCACAATATTTATGAAAATATTTAAATAAATATCAACTTAGTCTCTAGTTGCCAATTTTGAATAGTTTTTTTAATTTTGTCTTTATTTTATTAAGAAAATTGCTTAGATGATTAATTTTTATCCCAATCTTATTAGGATAAAACCTAATCCAATTAGGATTAATTATTTAAAATAAGACATTATGCAGCATTGTCTTAAACAATTTAAGATTTAATTAATTGGATAATATTAGCTTGGTGATAATTAGAAGATTTTATTGGAGTAGAACTCAATCTAAATGTAATCTCATTTGCCCCTAACTAGCTAACTTTTAGCTAGATTAATTTTTTAATAAATTATCTTTATATTGGCTGATTATATCAAGCTTTAAAATTTTAGACTCCTAGTAGGAAGAAACTTCCTAAATCCTAAGAGGTTAGGTAAAAGGAGGATTCAAATCCTTCCAAGTTTATCGCCTGTGACAACATGGCCCAAATTCTAATCCTAAGCAATCTAACTTAAAATAATTGGTGCACCTCTTATTTCTATATATATATAAAATTATTTTCTATTTTTAAGGCCTCATATAATTATTTATATTATTTTTTATTTTTCATGTTTAGGGACTGAGTTATTGAGATGAATCGCTCACTCAACTTAACTCTAAATAGTCGTTATGAAATGATCATTTATTTTAGAGTCACCATCAATCTATTTGCTAGGTGAAATTGGTCACCTATCAACATTCATATTTTGAGGGTTACGAAACCTATAAAAAAATCCAAGGTTTGCAAGAATATTAGAGATCGCATGAAAGGATCTAAGAGTCGATCACGAGTAAGGATTAACCCTTTCATGATACTCAAAAATTGGTACCTATTAATTCTATGTTAACATAAATTTGATTCTTTTCCAATTTCAGCATTCAATATTTAATTATAATTCCCACGTGCCAAAATATCATAAAATAAATTTATTATTCTGTATAAGAAAATCAAGTTTTAATAACTTTGAAAATTAAAATACCTTCTGCACATTTTTGGAAAACTATAAGAATACGAAAGTTCTTATCATTCTCTTTTATACTTGGTTGGAAATCTAGTGGAATATGAAAGATTTTATCATTCTCTCACACACTTTTGGCATAAAAAAATCCTAGTGACTCCCTAGGATTTAGCTTTAGGGAAAATTACTAAAATGGGCCTAGAGTATACCTTTGACATGAAAGTATCTTGGTAATCCTAAGGACTCTAAAATGATAAGAAATAATCATTTCTCCCTAAATGGGAAAATTAATAAATCAAAGATGACTTAAAATAGAAAATTACAATTAATCATTTAAACTTTTTCAAAATTGCATTTTGTACCCCAATGGAAAACCAAAGAACACGAAATGTTTTAATATTTCCTACACCCTTTTGGAAAACCAAAGGAATGTTGGAAATATTCCAAAATAACCAAAATACCCTAAATGGAAGGCTTCTCCTAATGAATTTAAAACTTTTTCATTTTTCAATTTAGTCCCTACATAATTAAAAATCATAAATAAGCATCAAATATATCACAAAAATCATAGAAATCATACCAAAAGTCACAATACATATTCGGCCTAGCACCCATGGCCTTAAAGTAATTTTTTTCTATTTTTGCAAATTAGTCCTTAGATTTTCTAAGATTACAAAATGACCCCAAAATGATAAAACGTATTTTAACATGACAAAAATGAATATACACATCCTTGAGATAAATGAAAATTTCAGCCAAGCCTTAATTTTGCATATTTGCATTTTGGCCCCTTGTTTTTTGAACAATTCAAAAACTCTCGAGTAACTTTTACTCTTTAGGGAATTTAATCCTTGTTTCATTTTAATTTTATAAAGTCACCTTATATGTGTGACCAATTAGGCCTCAATTATAATGACAATAAATATAAATTTACTGAGTTAAGAACAATTTATATTTATGGACCACGATTGGCATCTAGTAATGCATTATGGGCATCCAATATGCAAGAAGGTCAAATTGGTTTTGACAAGCCCTTCAGTATAAAGTATCTAAATATAATTCAATCCTTCATTATGTATCCCTAAATAGGCAAGAGTTTGGTGCAATGTCTATTCTTAACCTATTTCATATTAGAATGAAACCCTATATGCTAACTCTATAATCTATTTGCCTTGGACAAGGTCTTTCCTTATATCACTTGGGATGATGAATTCTCTCTAGACCACTCATTCACCTTTAGTATGCTTCATATCTCACTCAAAACCACCATTGTTTTGTATTCATCTATTGTAAATATGTTTATGATAATATTTGAGTATGATAATTCACATATAAGATGACCTGGTGTCATAAGTCAAATGATCACTTACACTACTGATGCACGAGAGTATTTCCATAAGCACTTAAGTGAAATACCAAACGGAGCTTTCATAGCGAGTCATGTTCAATAACTTGTTTTTATGATAAACACCTATATGATGTCCCCATGTATCTCTATACTTCAACTTACGAGATCAATTACATGCACCCAATGCATGGAAGCTTACATATGCCAGTTTTTGTGCTTTATTAATGCTTTATCTTGACAATATGATGACCAGGAATGCTTTTAGACGCATGACCATTGATGCATAGAGATCTTATAATTGTAACTCTTTACAAGTCCTTTGCAAAGCCAATGTGCTTCATCAGCTTTATCTACATAAGATAGAAATAATTAATAATGGATTAATCTTATGGATAAAGAAATACCTCATATTATATTAATCAAATATAATGTATGTTACATGAATCAACTAAATGCTAGTGTATTATAAGTTCAACTAATTAGCTTGTCGGGCTTACAGTAACACCCATGGCCAAAATACCCAACATAATTGGGCCAAATGAATTAACCCAACAAGCTTGGACCATAAGCATGGGTTTGGCACAATACAGGGTTTTGGGCCAGACTTGTGTTTCCATGCATTTAATCCAATTATTTATTTATCCAAATAATAAACAATATGTATTTAATAAATAAAATTATCAAATGATTATAAAATAAAATAAATAAATTGGAAACATAATTTAACTAGTATACACACATCCCAATGGATCTTATTACCATAAAATCTTTAATTTAGTTAAAATATT
This sequence comes from Adansonia grandidieri, assembly GCA_038382065.1. Lineage (NCBI taxonomy): Eukaryota > Viridiplantae > Streptophyta > Magnoliopsida > Malvales > Malvaceae > Adansonia > Adansonia grandidieri. Next base: position 9,625,682 of record JBBYHK010000005.1, read on the forward strand.
TTTTTAACTTAATTTTAGTATTATTTAATATTAATTATCAAATAATTAATATTGCAATTGTTGCTACATACCCCTTTTCGCAACTCGAAAAGAGCGCGCACAACTTGAAATATATATAGGTGTGGTTATGTTGGTTGGAGCCTTTGGGTTATCCTTTGATCGAGATTTGAATTAGGCATAGTAATATAAAGGGAAGAAAGACTATTAGGCAAATCGCTTATCCAACTAGTCTCAGAAGGCTATTGCGAAGTACCTATAAATTTGGAGTCACCATTGGTCATTTTAGGCTGGGCAGGATTGGATGCCTATTAAAACAATATTTCGAGTTATGAAACTTAAAACATTGATTTTGAGGTCTGCAAAGTTTAAAGACTCATAGATTGGGTTCAAAAGTTGGTTATGAATGGGGAAGGATTAGCAACCCATGATGCTTGAAATCGATACCCATTAACCATGTTTCACTTTGGTTTAAGTTTAATTGATTCCATTTTATCATTATTTTAAAATAATCCCTTTTAATGCTTGAATTCTTATGAAAATTGTAGATCCAAGTTTTAAAGAAAATTTAGATCACCTACGTGGCAGGAAGGCATGTAGGTGGTGTAAGGAACATGAGGATTTTTTATAAAAATATTTTTTAGATTAAATTTTAAAACTTTGGATATTCCATGTTAGGCATTAGCGAGATGCTAATACAGGACATTGTCTTGTAATCTTGGAAAAGAAATTTTAAAATATGAATGCACGATGGTCATCACAAAGGGAAATATGTTAGTAAGATGAAAATGAACATAATAGCATTGCATAAAAATAAATATACAAAAGAACATAAAAATGAGGGACAATTGGAATGTATCTTGTAATTGTCCTTAATTATTAAGGAATAACTAGAATAAAACTTTTGAGATGTGTTTGAATTAGGTGGTAACTTGAAGGATAGAAAAAAAGGTTTTGATTAATAAACCTGAGGTGTCTACGAGAAAGAATTTAAATTTTAAGTGAAATTTGAAAACTAGGGTTAAAGTATCCTCTCAGAAAGTGGGGTTAGAGTATCCTTAATGGTGATGTTTTGGATGTGTTTGAAAGCAGTTTTGATTGATAAAACTTTTACAAAGTTTCAAGAGAAGGAAAATTCAGATTTTAAATGAAAAATGAGGTTGGCGTATCCCTTCGAAAATGGGTTGGAGTTTCCCCAAAGGTGAAAATTTTATGTTTAAACAAGTTTGATTAGAAATCTTGAAAAGATTTGGGAGAGAGAAAATCTAAGTTTTAAATGAAAATCAAGGTTAGAATACCCCCTTAGAAAGTGGGGTTAAAGTATCCCTAAAAGTGAAAAATTTGATATTATGAAGAAAAAAATTTAAAAAAAGTATTTTGAGAACATAAATTGATAATTTACATAAAATTATATTTTTGTTTTAGCCTTGCTCCAAGGGCATCTGGTCGTTCCTATATACATGCCAGAGAAAAAAAACTCCATACCCTAAAAAAAACTCCATACCCTCAGTTGTATAACCCCAAAGCCAATTACAATTATCATGTTAGGGTAGCAGGGCACGATACCAAGAATTGCAATTCTTTTAAGTAGATGATGCAAAACCTCATTAATTCTAAAGTTCTAAAATTCAAGATAAACCAAAGGCTGAATGTCACTACAAACCCTTTACTAAACCATGCTAAGCTAGCGGTAAACATAATTGGTGTCGAGGACGATTACGTGGTCAAAAGAAGCATAGAAGAAGACAGGACGCTAATGAGTTTGGTTTATCTAATATTAATTAAGGCAGGAATGCTTAATGTAGTTGAAAATCAGAAGAAGAACTTGATTTCTATGATTTCCACATTATTCATGGCCACACTTTATAGACATGCAAGGAATTTTATGCGATGATATAAAGAATAATGGATAAAGGCAACATTGAATTCTATGACAAGAAGCAAATGTCTCCCACTAAATTGGTGAATATGATTGGGGAAAAAATGACACAACCATTATATAGGAGAGGATGGCCTCTTATCCTCTACAGACAATCAAAATTTGAGGTGAATTCTTCAATGCCTATATTGAGTTTATTCATAGAAAAAACTATACCATTCCCATATAAAAGCAACAAAGTCATTTCTTAAAAATATAAAGGTTGAGTTATGATGATCGGAGGGCCCACTCAATTAACCTCTGCTACTGATTTATTAAGGTTCAACCATTTAACCTACAATAGTAGCTCCCCTACTCAAAAGAATTAGAAGATCAATGCATTTCAATTTCCAACACTCTTCGATCTGAAACAAAGGACCCAAATTTGGAAAGATTAAAGAGGCACTGAATGCGAAAGAAGCAACTGAGTTTTAAAATTTATCAAGCATAGCAAATATAGCTTTGTCGATCAATTGAGTAAACAACTGGCTAAGATCTTTGTATTGTACTTACTCCTCAACTTAGAAGTTCTTGAAATACACTATTGAAAGTGTTAAATGAGGCGTATGTGCCATCGGATATTTTAGTAGGCAAATTGGATCACTTAGTGAACAATATTGCTACTAATAACTATATCTCATTCACTGATAACAAGATCCTTTCTAGTGGTAGGGGTAGCTACAAAGCCCTACATATCACCACCTATTACAAAGGTCATATCTTACCAAAAGTTATTATAGAAAATGGTTCTACTCTTAATGTCATACCCTTAGCTACTTTAAACAAGCTTTCTATTGATGCCTCCCACATTAAGCACAACCATACGGTGGTGCGAGCATTCAATAGGATCTACTGTGAAATCATAAAAAATATCACTATTTAATTCTAGATAGGCCTATACACCTATGAGATTGATTTTTAGGTAATGGACATTGTTCAATCCTACAATTGCTTGCTTAAAAGGCTATGGATACATTTAGCTAGGGTTATACCCTCATCTTTGCATCAAAAGCTAAAATTCATGATCAACAATAAAGTAGTTACTATTATAGCAGAAAAAGAAATGATTGCCATTGCTTTTATTGATGCCACCTACATCAAACTAAATGAAAATGCACCTAAGCATTCTTTTAGTCATTCAAGTTTACAAATGATATATTTGTAAGAAAAGGCCTGCTAATGGTTAAGCTTCAACTATTAAGGAATAGCCACAGGGGTCTAAAGTTGATTATTGGCAAGGGTTGCTAAGTTGAAAAAGGGCTTAGTAAGAATCTGCAAGGAATGGCCAAAGCTATAAAGGTCATTAGCCACGTCGACAAGAAGGACCTAGGATTTAAGTCCAACATGCAATAAAGAAATAGCTGGCTAAGAAGGCTGGAGATCAGAGGTTAGCTAGCTTATTGGTCAAGAACTAAGACTAGAACTAATGATATTCCCATCAATCCATAAGACTTTTCACTTGGGAGGATTCATAGATCCCAATCAATCAAAAAAAGGAAAGCCAAGGATGTCTTGGTCATTCTAAATTGGGCATTCTGTCATGTTCACATCCATGCTATGGATGATTAGTTGAGCTTATCGAAGTTGAACAATAAAACCTACCCTCATTCACAAGAGTCTATTCTTGACATTTAGGCCAAGTTGAAAGCCCCTGTGCTTTTTATTTCTATTTTTGTGTAATGTCTTGGTCAAGAACTTAGACCAAAATCGATGGTATTCCTACCGATCCATAAGATTTTTTGTTTGGGAGGATGTGTGGATCAAAATCAATCATATGAAAAGAAAACCAAGGATGTCATGCTCATTCTGAATCAAACCTTTTGCAACCTTTACATCGATGTCACTGATGATTAGTTGAGCCATCGAAGTCCAGCAATGAAACCTACCCCTATTCACCAAAGTTTGCTCTCGACCTTGGGGTCGTGTTGGAAATCGTTGTGCTTTTTATGTTTATTTCCATGTAATGTCAAGAATTAAAAATGTACTTGCTTATGCTCAATAACTCATAGGAATCTTGTAATGGGTGTTTTTTTATTGGATATTATCAATAAAATTAATCTTTGCATAAAACATTTCATCTTGTATGCTCGTTTTTATTCTTTGCCCTTGCTCTAATTCTCAGTCTATACATATTTTTTCTATATTATTTATTTCTTCACCCTTTTAGGTGCTGCAATAAAGTGACATGGATGTTTTAGATGAACTCCTAGAGATTGATTTCAAATGATCAATCTGTACTATGAAGTTAATTTCAACAAAGATTCTAAGGAGAACTACGTGCCAACGGATTTGTTACAATTGGTTGAGCATGAAGAAAAACAGATTTTGCCCCATGAGAAATTGATTGAAGTTATAAATTTAGGGACTGAAGAAGATCAATGAGAGGTCAAAACCAAAACTTTCATAAAACCCTCTACTAGAACTAAACTTATAAACCTACTCCAAGAGTACTGAGACATATTTGCCTGGTCATATCAAGACATGCCTAGACTAAGCTTCGACATTATGGCCTACAGGCTTCCCTTTAAACTCAAATGGAAACTAATCCAGCAAAAGTTAAGGAGAATGAAACCAAAAATGCTCTTTAAGATCAAAGAAGAAGTCAAGAGACAATTTAAAGCAACATTCCTCGCTATTACCAAATATACAAAATAGGTTCCCATAGTGTCTCAATCCCCAAAGATGATGGTAAAGGATGATTGTGTGTTGATTATCAAGATCTGAATGGGCTAGTTTGAAAGATAATTTCCCACTACCCCACATCGATCGATAATACAGCCAGGAACTCCTTGATCTCTTTTATAGGTAGGTTTTCAGGCTATAATAAGATTAAAATGGCTCATAAAGTGGAGAAAAATACCTTCGTAACCATGTAGGGCATATTTTATTGTAAAATTATGCCTTTCTAGCTAAAAAATGCTAAGGCAACTTCTCAAAGAGCCATGGTGACATTATTCCATGACTTAATGCATAAGGAAATTGAGATCTACGTGGATGATATGATCGTTATGTTAACAAGAGAAGATAAGCATGTTACAAATCTTCAAAAGCTCTTCGTACAACTATACAAATTTCAACTAAAGTTGAACCTTGCCAAATGTACTTTTGGTTTTACCTCAGGCAAGCTACTAAGCTTCACTATCACTAAAGAAAAAATTGAAGTTAACCCATATAAGGTCAAAGTCATCCAAACATGCCATCATCTTGAACCTCAAATTAGGTGAAAAACTTCTTGGGAAGACTAAACTACATCTCCATATTCATATCCTAACTCACTGACAAGTATGACCCCATCTTTCAGCTTTTCCACAAAAAAGTTTCAGGAACTAGAATGAGGAATGTCAAGAAGCTTTTGGCAAGGTTAAACACTATCTATCAAACCCAGTAATGCTTGTTTCCAGCTAACCATTAATCCTCTACCTAGCAGTTTTTGACAAGTCTATGGGTTGTGTACTTGGGCAACATGATGAGTCAGGAAAGAAAAAACAAGCAATTTACTAATTGAAAAAAAGTTTGTGAAGTGTGAAAATAACTACTCTGTAGTTGAGAAATTGTGTTATACTTTCGTTTGGATGACCTAAAGACTTAAGCAATACATGCTATACCACACTACATGGCTAATCGCAAGATTCGACGCCATTAAGTATTTATGTGAAACACTCGCACTATCTGGCAAGTCCTACTCTTCAAATACGATATCATCTATTTCAACCAAAAAGCCAACAAGGATAGCCCCATAGTTGACTTTTTAGTAAGCCAGGCAATAGACGACTATGAACCTTTAAACTTTGATTTCCTGAATGAAGATCTGATGTTCAACATTAAAGGGGAAGATATCAATAATCATAATCGATTATGGGAAATATACTTTGACGGAGCATCAAATGCTTCAGGGCATGGAATCGGGGCAATATTAATTTCACCTGATGGGGACCACTATCCCTTTAGAGCCATATTAAACTTTGACTACACCAACAACACAGCATAATATGAAGTTTGTGTCATAGGGCTCCCAGTAGCTATTAAGAGAAATGTCAAGACTTTATGACTTTTCTGTGATTCAACCCTAGTCATTTATCAACTAAAAAAAGAATGGTAAACACGTGGTGTTAAACTGATTTATTATGGGAAACTAATCTCAGAACTCCGAAAAGAACTTGATGATATCAACTTTCAGCACTTACCTAAAAAAAAGAACCAAAAGGCCAATGCCTTGGCCATCTTGTCATCCATGTTCAAAGTTAATCAAGAATCGAAATTCACTCCCATTTATGTGAGTATTTATGACTCTGGTACATTGTTAAAATGTCAAAAAAGAGAAAGACGTCCTACCATGGTATCATGACATTCTTCGCTACATTAGTGAATCAATAGTACCCCAAGCATGCCACAGAGAACGACAAAAGGACTATCAAGAGAATGACTATAGGATTCATTCTTTATAGGGAACTCTTATAGAAGAAAAGTCAAGATCAAGTGTTACTCAAATGCATCATTGCTCTTTAGGCCAAAGACCAAAGAAGCTCATGAGGGGATCTATGGAATGCTTGCTAATAGGAACCAAATAGCTAAACAAGATATGAGATTAGGTTATTACTGGCTAACTTTTGAAAGGAACTATGTCAACTATGACCAAAAATGTCAGAAGTTCAGATTTATATTGACAAGATCAATGTCCCACCATTAGCGCTTCATGTCATGATAGCCTCGTGGCTCTTTTCTATATAGGGCATGGATATGATAAGGCCTATCACCCCTAAGGCTTTTAATGGACACCGATATATCCTAGTGGTAATCGATTACTTCACTAAATGGGTGGAGATAGCCTTTATGCCAATGTCACAAAGTCAGTTGTTTGCAAGTTCATAAAATGGGACATCATCTTTTGATGTGGACTTCTCGAACAAATCATCACTGACAATGCTCGCAACTTGAAAAGCAACCTGATGCAAGTAATATGTTCCCAATTTAAAATCTAGCATCATAACTCTAAGCCATAACACTAAAAAATGAACAGGGCAATTGAAGCAGCCAACAAAAACATCAAGATAATAGCTATAAAAATGGATGAGACATACAAAGATGGCATGAACAACTACCTTTTGCACTCCATGCATATCAAACTTCAGTTTGGACTTCCACGGGTGCTACTCTATTCTTTCGTATCTACGAGATGGAAGTCGTCTTACCTATAGAAGTTGAGATCCCTTCTCTAAGAGTCTTGATGAAGGTCAAACTTGAAGAGGCCGAATAGGTCAGAAACTGACATGATCATCTTAACCATATTGAAGAAGGATGACTAAAATCCATTTGCCATGGTCAAATGTATCAAAGACATATGATCAAGGCTCATGATAAAAAGGTTTACCTCTAATGTTTTCTTGAAAAAGAATTAGTCCTTAAAAAATCCTGTAAATCATCAAAAAATCAAAGAAAAAAGAAAAAAATAAGAAAAAAGTCAAAAAACCAAAACAAAAATGAAAAAAAAATTAAGAAAAGAGTTAAGAAAAAAAGAGAAAAAACTAGTCTTGACTAAACCCAAACCAAATAAGATCTTACCCAAAATACTGTTAGAAAAACCCTAATCAAACCTTCGTCTAATCCTAATTCATCAAACAAAATCTTATTCTAACTTTACCCTTAACCAAACCTTAGATCCAAACCAACCTCGACCAAATCAAACCCATCTCGAGTCAAGGGCAACTATAAAATGACACGAGGTAATCTCAGAGGTTTTCAAAAGATTAACTCACGTTTAACATGTTGATCATTCAAGAAAGGTTTCAAAGAGCATTAGATTAAATATTCATGTCACAATATCAGAGGCATCAATCGCCCGAAAGAACTTCTTATTTTCATTTATTCATTTTTGTCAACCATAAACAAAATTGTATCACCTTTCTTGTTATGAATAAAAAAGAATTTCACTTCTCTTTAGTCCCTGTCATTACTTTCGCATTACATTATGTTTTTCATTTAGTTGATTATATTTGATAATCAAATAAAATTCATAACAGTATTTCTTGATATTACATCAAAAGGATGAGAAGAGCTCAAGGAGCTATATTCATTCCTTAAGTTAAGATCATGAATTCCCTTACACCCAATACTTATATGTCATGATCATGTGTCAATTCATCCTCAACTCCAAAGGTCGTCAATCATGAAACAATATTAGGATTAACCAATACCAAATTCACATGACTTAGTCAAAATACCATCAAAACCTAAAGACTAACCAAGCCAAACAGTCATCCAATCCATAAACTGCTAACACGATCCAACAAACTTATTAGAAAAAATCTTTAAACACCCTGAGTCAGGAAATGTAACCATCCCAATTCTTACCCTATCAAGAAGAGCGTATCTGGTATACCAAGTCAAGAAAACGATCGCCCAAGCATCAAGTTGCCTAAAGGGAGTCATGATCACCAGGCCCATCAATGTCCGAATTGCAGTATTAGGAAAATGGCAATCTGAACTCCTAATTAAAAGAAAAATTTTAATGTTTGTTCCCCTATTAGACCTTATGTCATGATCATGTAGTCATATTTTCAAGAAACTTACATACACATCATTATATCATGCGTTTATATTGTCATAGCATAACATCATCTTACTAGCATCATGTCAAGCAAAACTTATCGAATCTCAAAGAACATTATTGGTGAGAATCTTTTATATCATAAATTGGCAAATTAGAAGGTCGTTAAAGTAAAACCCTTATCTCTTTAAGGTTTCATGTCATTAGAGGTCAAAGTCAATATTGCTAGAATTCCATAATTTGACTCATTAGCAGCTTAGTCAAAACCTTTGTCAAGAACCTTAGTCAAGAACTTTCATCAAGAACCTCAATTAGGACCCTTTGTCAGGAAATCCTTTTTAAAAAGTCTAACGCTACTAGAATGCTATGATATGGCTTATTGGCATCCTATATCAAGAATTTTATTCAGGTACCTTAGTTAAGACCCTCTATCAAGAAATCCTTTCAAAGTCTGACATCGTTGGCCATGATTCAGCATATTGGCATTCTATCACTTTTAAATCAAACCTAGGGATAAGTCAAGCCTATGATCATAGTCTAAGTCTTCTATCCAAAATTTATCAATAAATCTTTTTAAAAGTCTGATGTTACTAGCCATGATTTGGCATATTGGCATTCTGTCAAATTTAAGTTGAACATAGCGATAGGTCAAGCCTAAGATTGTAGTCTAGGTTTTTATCTAAAATTTATCAAAAAATCCTTTCAAAAGTTCAATGTTGTTAGCTATGATTCGGCATATTGGCACTTTGTCATTTTTTAGTTGAACTTAGGGATAGGTTGAGCTTAGGATTGCATTTTAGGTTTCTCATTCAAGTATTCAAATTTTTCCCTTTTGCTAAAAAATCTCAAAATCACCGCTAGAATTGTGTTTTATCGTGGCGTTATATTAATTTTAATTTTTGCACTATAAGAACATAAACCAGCACCAAGCACACCCTAGACAAAATGGTATCTATCGATCTTTAGCCTTGTTCTTAATTTTTAGCATAGCCAAAGAGGGGTAGCTATAGACACCCTATTTTATTTGAGTTAATTTCTAGCATTCTGGGACATAATCGAAAGGTAATAGAATTAAACAAATAAAAATAAAAATAAGGATGACTACATGGTGCCATGTCACTAGGTAAAAGAATTTTTTTTAGGGAAGGTCTAAAATGCCTAGGGATTTTATTAAAGAAAATTCCAAAAAGAAGGCATCAAAGGTCACTATTTAAGGTGTCATCGAGGTTATGCGAACAACTATAGATCATTCATCCGTCATTCCCAACTAAAGAAAGGTGTTTAGAGGCCCAAAGGTATGAATTCACATTTTTGCATGATTGTATCAATATATGTCCTTTAGGTATCCATACAAGGCTTCTATGTCACCAAAAATTCAAATTTTCATGTTGTATCGACACGAAAGGGTTATGTATTGATATAGGTGCTTGGTTTTGATACAAAACCCTTTGTATTGATGCTAGGCTTCACATTAGCTTAAAAATCCATTTTGGCTTGTCAGTATCGATACGAAGAGTGCTAATATTGATACTAACCTCTAAATATTGATGCTAACTTTATTGCATCGATACTTGGAGCAAATATTTGTCGACATTTTATTGACACCCCAAGGCTAAAATACCTAGTTTGTTTCATTTTCACCCTTACACCATGACACTAAAACACAAATTGGACCACGTTTTTAGCACCAAAGATCATCCAAATTCATAATAAGCCTCAGCATTAGACTTATAATTGGGTTTTAACAAATTTTTGAGCATAAATAGCCATGATAAGGGACATTTTCATGACTTAATTAAATTTATTAAAGGGCAACCTTGGACTTTCTCATTGTTCAGCTGCCAAAACTGGCCTTGATACACTGTTTTTGCTAAGCCAGCCAATGGACTTAGTGGGTAGGTAAGCATAGTACCTTGTCCAAGCATAAGGTACATGCAACAAAACCCCCTAAAATGCCCTTACTTTTCACATGTGGTTTTTACTATTCATATGTCATATAAGGCCAAAATTCTCATCTGAAGAGGTATTTTGTAAAAACTTTCTAAGACACTCAAACACTTTCTAAAAACTTTCCTCAACCACTATCTTTCAAAAAAAACCTTTCATTCTCATAGCTTCTTAAACCCACCACCAAAAACCTTTCCAAAGCCTTCTATTCGGCCCTTTGTTCATCTCAAACCTCTCGTCCATTGTCAACATATCCCTTAAGCTCATTTTGGCCACCTTTTTCTTGCTAATCAATAGCAAAGAGAGAGGAAAAAGTGAGCTTAAAGTTAACAAGTTCTCTATTCAAGGGCTAAAGCAAGGTTTAAAGCTATTTGGTATAACTTTCATCTCTTTTTCATCTTATTTTCTTCTTTTATCACCATGTTTATCATTTTAAAGAGCCATATCCATATGACCATGACCTTATTCCTAGAACTTTCATTTATTTTGTAGCCTTATGATAAACCTAGGATTTTTTATGCTATATAGACTCTCTTGCCATGCTTCACCATGTTTATGTGCTGGGTTTGCTTCAAAAACATGTTTTACTATTGTTCTAAAATTTCTAGCAAATTTTTTCTTGTTCAAAGATGTTCATATTTTTTCATGGCTTGATTCTTGATGTTGTTCACGAAGCTAGCTCTTCCATGCATCTTATTAGTCTTTTTTTTAATCATTATTTACATGTCAAGCAACCATTTTTACTTGTCTAAACATGCTATTTATATTCATTGTCATGAATGTCATATTTAGCTTATAATATATTTGTCAAGATACATGAAGTTAGCATTTCCATGCATTTTATTTGTCATTTTCTCGCATCTTTGCCATTTTTTCCAAGTCAAAATGTCATCTTTGCTTGTTTAAACATGCTATCCATGCTAATTTTGATGTATGGCATATCTTGTATATAACATGCCTGTCAAGATGTTTGCTTGTTTGCTATCAAAAACCTATTTTTGTAAAACTTCCCAAGTTAAACCCATGCTAACCTCAATAAATAAGGATTAACATGGACTTAAGTTTTTTCTTCATTGGTCCTAAAATCTTAGGGAAAAGTTAAGTTTTATGTGTAAATTCAAGGATTATTAAGGCCAAATATTCTATTTTCAAAAATAAAATGTCATTTCCTATTGTCCAAAGTTGCTTGTTTCTTAATCTTTTGCCTAGAGTCCTTTCGTTTGTGACATGGTCAACAAGTTATCTCACCACCCCTAAATAGTCCAAGGTTGTGTAGTTATTTCTGTCTGCCATGGACATTCAAATGTCTTTGTCCCAAGTTTAGGCACAAAGAAAACTAAGATAACTGAAAAATCCCTTATTTCCCCTTGACAACACAGTGGTCATGACTTGGAAAATCATTTTTGAATCCTAGACCATTTTTCAAAACTTTTATGGTATTTTTCCCTAAGAGGTATTAAATTACCTTTCCAACAATATCTCATTTACCTTCCGATCATTTCGAATGAAAAAGTTATGATTTTTTTAACCAACACTATCTAGAACCCCTAGAATCAGTAATTTATATCTTGTTTGGTCCATTTCGGCCGATCAAATGACTTTTCTAAATTTTTAAAATATTTTTCCTAAAAAGTATGTAAAATCCCCTTTCCAAAAAGGTATCCTCTGTGATTTAATAATTTTGTATGATCAAGAATGAATTTTTCCCTATACGTGCTATTAGTGTTGTGCTTAACTCAACCTCAAAAATTATTTCCACCAGAAGGTGATTTTTTTAGAGTTTATATTAAACCTTATCAAGTCACCTTTTCAACAATACCTAACCCAACCCATAAAGCCTCTGAATCTACCCGTAATAAAATCAAAAAAGGGGATAGTATGATTTGTCCCCTGTTTTGAAAATTGGTCAATTTAGTTGATTTTTATGAACCCCTACTCCGAGGCATTCAAATGCGTCCATGTGATCTCGATCAACCCTATTGAGTGAAAAAATATACATCAACCTTCCTCTAGGCTTAGATCAAGGCACAAACTATTTTTAAGCTTTATCATCCTTATTTTATCAATTTTCTTAATAAAAAATCACCTACTTTGTCCAAAATTTTTTAAAAATGTCATTTTGTCAAGAAATCACCAAACCTTTGTCAAGATAAATTCTTTGATCTTGTTTCTTAAAAATTATCAAAGTTTTCATCTATAAGGATACTCTAACCCTATTTTTCGAGGAGACTCCAACCACTTTTACAAACTTCATTCAAATTTCAAAACTTACCAAAGTCTTTAACTATGAGGATACTCCAATCTTATCTTCCAAATTGATACGCTAACCCCATCTTCTAAGGGGATACTCTAAACCTATTTTTCAAAAAAATTATCAAAAAATAGTTAAATTTAATCAATTTAAACTTGTCAATCTCATTTTTCTCAAAATTATCAGGAAAAAAATCGAATTTTCTTTCCCTGAATTTCCTTTAAGCTTTTTAATATTCAAACTTGATTTTCATGCCTAGATCAGTCAATGGATCCCAATGCATCTCTAAAATTGTTGACTTGGTTATTATAAGATAATTGATGATAATTACAAGATATATTCCAATTGTTCCTCCCCTATCTCTTTTATATTTTGTGTGATTTATTTATTATTTCATTTTATCGTCTTACTAATGTTCTTCCTTTATGATGTTCATCTTACATCCATGTTTTAAAAATCATCTTTCAAAAATTATAGGGTAATGTTCTATGTCTGTACCTCTCCATTACTTGACATGGAATATCCTATTTTCAAAAACTAAATCCAAAGAACATTTTTATCAAAATCCATATGTTCTCCACCTCTCCGGGGCACATACATAATTTAAACATTTTTATAATGTAAATTTATTTTATTCAAATTAATGCGTAATAAAGGGACTATATTTAAAGAATGACAGTCAAAACCAAGGGAACTGAAAACTAAATTAATACATGGCCATAAAGGTATAGATTTTGGGCATTGTAGGGAAGCTTATACCTTTTTGCACATAACCAACTCCCATACCCAACCGTCGAATCTCTAAATTACTTAGAACATGGAATTGATGGTTCAAGTTTCATAACTTTGAATATCAAATTCGATAGGCATCCAATCATGCCTAGCCCAAATAATCAGCGTTAACTTCAGTTGTTGGCCACTTCATGATGGCCACCCAAGACTAGCTGAACAAATGATTCATCTAACAATCCCCTTTCATGGTCAAGAGACAAGAATCCATACTTTCTTGCTCCCATCATGTCAAAAAAAAGAAGAAAAGACACACAGTCAATAGGAACTTTCCCTATCAAGAAATACTTTTAAGTTGTGCGTGCTTCATTCACAAGAGGTACATTATGGACAAACCTCAAAATTTCACTTTTTCTATCACATGCACATACGACCACTTAGGCATGATTAAAATGGTTTTGAAAATGCCTAGTTTGCCTGGAGGACATTAACCTCTACCAAGGCAATTGCCATTAGGTTCTCAATCTTGGATAATTAGGACTACGAAAATGGTCTAGATGAAATTATGTGTTTCATCTACCTCTTTTCGGCCATTGCTGAGAATTAGGAACAAGGCAAAGACCAAATAGACATGATTTCATTAAGGCTATAAAGTCTTGAAAAATAAACTAAACTAAACAAAAAATATATATTAAAATAAAATAACCAAGGGCAAACCCTAAGGTCAGAATGGTGAATAAGGTGGAACCTAAGTTTGAGGATTGACTAGGGTAGAATCATAATAGTCAATAGGGTGAATAGGGCGATACCTGAGTCTAAAAAAATTAATCAGGGTGAAACCATAATAGTTAATAAGGTGACCAAAGTGATGCCTAAGTCTAAAGTGTTGATTGGGGTAGAACAATGATAGTTAATAGGATGACCAAGGCAATACCTAAGTCTAAAAAAAGTTATACAAGATGAAACCATACTAGCCAACTTAGGTGATTAGGGTGATACCTAAGTCAAAAAGGGTTGACTGGGATAGAACTATACGAGTCAACCTAGGCTTTTCATTTTATGTTTGCCAACTTCACTGGTTTTCAACCAAATGAAGAAAACCTAGACAAACTCTATCGATCATCAACTTAATTAGATAAAGTTGACTTAAATCCTACTTCAGCTATCTTTCACAAGATTGAATGAAAAGGACATATTGCTCCATCAATTTTTAACCAAATAAAGCTGACAAACTTAAATCCTATTTCACCTACCTTTCATAAGATTGAATAAAGAGGATACATTACTTCACCAATTTTTAACCAAGCAAAGATGACAAACTTAAATCTTGTTTCACCTACCTTTCACGGGATCAAATGAAGAAGACATATTACTCCATTGATTTTAACCAAGTGAAGCTGACCAATAAAAACTCCACCTACATTTCACATGATCGGATGTAGTTGACTTAAATCCTACTTCACCTATCTTTCCTAGGATTGAATGAAGAGGACATCTTACTCCATCGACTTTTGGCCAGGTAAAGCTGATAAACCTAAATCGTACTTCACTACCTTTTAAAGGATTGAATGAAGAAGACATATTATTACTCTACTAGTTTTTAACCAAGTGAAGCTGACAAATAAAAAGTCCACCTTCATTTCACATGTTCAATAAAAGGTGAGTTAACTCCTACTTCACCTATCTTTCATAGGATCAAATTAAAAGGACATATTACTCCATCGATTTTTAACTAAGTGAAGTTAACAAATAAAAACTCTGCCTACGTTTCACATGATCGAACAAAGTTGACTTAAATCCTTCTTCACTTACCTTTTATAGGATTAAATAAAGAGGACTTAATTCAAATGTCGTGAAGGATAATCTTTTTATATGTTCGTAAGGCCTTATCACTTTAAGCCTTATTGTTACCAATTTATTTCTTTCTTGGTGGCTAGTGTTAAAGGTTAAAGGCTGATTTGATGTTTGCACTCAAAATCTTTTTTCCAATCTTGACTTCAAAAATCTATGAATTGTTTTATTTTTCTTGAAAAGTTGACAAATATTGAAGTAGTATTTATCAATAACAAATACAACTTTATGCAGTAAAATAAGAGTCAACATTTTGTTAATCAAAACATGTTTTCGATACTACTATTAAAATCATGAGAAGTATCACGATTCATCTAAATTCCAGGATTTATAAAAAGAGATCACCTTCTCATTCTAACCTGGGAAAGAATTGACTTGATTAAAAACCATGTAAATTTCAAAATAATTTCAACCATGAATTTTCCACTGTCAAGGATAATAGACATGGCATCTTCATTTTTTAATGTCAAGGCTTTTTATGGTTAATGATCACCATTTGGTACATCTTTGTATGAAATGACGAAATAAATTTAGAGGCATAAATAAAGTGGTACTGCTAAAATTTATCTTAAAGAAATTGGTACAAGAAAGTCAAAGTTTATTAAAACCAAATTCAGGTGGATATTCCTTTCATAAGAGTTTCTTGAGAGGCAAACAGTCAAGCTATAACATCTTTTTAACCTTTATCTACAAT
Organism: Adansonia grandidieri; assembly: GCA_038382065.1. Lineage (NCBI taxonomy): Eukaryota > Viridiplantae > Streptophyta > Magnoliopsida > Malvales > Malvaceae > Adansonia > Adansonia grandidieri. Next base: position 9,641,613 of record JBBYHK010000005.1, read on the forward strand.
AGCTTGATAGGTGTCAAACTAATGCTAGTAAACATCAAGTCTCAAAAGGTTAATTTGAAGGCCTTCAGAAAGTATCAATTCATAAGGTTAGAGATGAAAGTTCTAAAAAGTTATCTTGAATCAAATCAATATTCTGGTTTTTGAATTAATCTTTTATTGATGTTGTCAAATTTCTAGAGTTTTTGGATCATTTTTAAGTTAGCATGGAAGAGTTCATTTTCTTTGATGGCTACCTTTGTCAGTTTAGGAGCACTTCCAAAGCTTTTAATTTGTTTTAGACTACCATTTTTTAGGTTTTCCCATTAGAACTTTATTCATTTATTCATTTTCCTTTTTCTTCTTTTTTTTTGCTTTCTTTTTTCTTCTTTTCTTAAATTGATTACCCATCATATTCTTGAGGACTTAAAAATCATCCAAAAAGATGAATTTTTAAAGAGTTTCTTAGAAATAGCCTGGTAGGTCAAATGGTGAGGTTTGATTGAAATGGACTTTTGTAAGTACATAACGTAAGCCATGGTTCATGGTTTAGAAAGAAAGGATAGATAGGCCCAAATCAAGTGTTTAAGGGTAATTAAATCAAGGATCATTTCTCTTTAGAAGAATTCCCAGCCCCTATAATTTCCAAAATTTATCTTCATTTCTTCATTTTTTTTGCTTTTTAATTTTCCCTTGCCTTTTTTTTTTTATTTCTTTATATTGTTTTCTTCATTCTTCACTTTAAAGGAACTTGAGATTTAAACTTTGAATCAGTCTTTGACTTTGCATCATGACAACAGATTTATTTTTCTTATAACTTTGGAAAAAGATTTGCTCCTTCTGATATTGAAGCTTTGCTTCCTTTACCCCTAGTTTGGAGGGTGATCCTTGATTAGAATAGAAGGCATAAATCATGAGGCTCAAAAAAGACTGCAAAGGAAATAATTTTTGCTTTTGTGAAAGGATAGAAAAAGGTAGCCATTTGAATTATCAAGCTTTTTGCCAAGAAAAAGGATAATTTTCTTTTTGAAATTATTTTGAGTACCTCAATAACATGTTGCACTCAATTTTTCTTCAAAATTCCATTTTTTTAGTTTATCACCAATGGGAAATTAAGTAATACATAAATTTATGTTTGCAAGGAAAATTATATGCTTAACCCTTCAAAATCTACAATAATGGATAATTGGTTACATTTAAAATGATCAGAAAGAAGCAAAGCTCGAAGATTTTGTTAGGAATATAGGGATAATTTTGTTTGGCTATCATCCCTTAAAATACAAGTAATGAGTGATATCCTAGGGATGGTCACAAGATTTATGTTTTAGCTACTGAAAAAAATAGGATTTTAGGCACAATCTTGGCACACTTTGGTACATTAGGTTCTCTAAAAGACATTTCATTTATTTGATTTCCAAAAAAACTCATAAATTTTTGGAGGATTCATTCTAGCACTCCTTATTTAAGGAATCACAATTTGGGAACCTTAAAGTTATTGCCTGAAGCATTGGGTTTTTCAAATGTTCATGGTTTTATCCACATGGAGATAAATGCAAGGGTACAAGCTCATTTTCAACATCAATCATTAGTATTCTTTAGATTTTTCATAATCATGCTTTTGAAAGTATTTGCTTTTTAGGAAACATTGTATCTTATCAAAACATTTAATATGCATGCTTCATAAAATGATGTCAATTTAGAGACAAGGGCTTTTTTAAAATAAAGGTTGCCTTTCTGCCCTGGATAAGCTGGCAGTAGCATCAGGGTGATTCCTTTAACGTCTTGAATTTATATTTTCAAAATTTTTCCCTCTAGCCATTATTGTTTCTATCACTTTAAAGATTTGTGCTTGCATCTACTCTTGTTGTTTCATCAATCTTACCTGTGTTTCACATTAGGTTGCCTCCATTATTTCTGGGCATACTAAAAATTCATCTCTGATGGTAAATGACATTTACTTGTCCAACACTTCTGATTCAAAAGAAAAAAAATTCTATTAAAGAGTTCTTAAATCTGAGAAAACTTTTATTCTACCCTCTTTCCCATATAAAATGTATGTTATAAATGCATGTACAGATGCACATATATGAATAAGTGCAAGGATGAAATTAATCTAATGTTAAAGAAAAATGTATGAACAAATATATATATATGTCCTATTGTTAAAAAACCTGCCCCAAAATAAAATTAAGGCATTATGATGCCTCAAGGAAATATAATCAATCTTATTATAGGTGGCACAATGTTTGTCAACCATTGCCCTATGTACAAAGAAGAAAAGGCTAGCACAAAAAACTAAGAATTAATGTAAGAAAAATTTTGCCCCAAGCAAACCCTTTGAGGCATTATGATGCCTATTGGGGCAAATAAATAGGCCATGTTGTTAGCAATGATGTATGAACATCATTGCCTGACCTACACATCTCATCCACGTGGTTAAGGCCACATAATAACTTGCAAGGTAAAAAGTAATAATTGCAGTACAAGTGACGACATTTGTTCATCATCACGTGATATCTAAATTAAAATAATGATGGCACATTTTAAGGTGAAACAAAAATTTTACAACAAATAATGATGTTCAATTATCATCACCTGATTTACATGCTTAGACCTAAAATAAAAAGAAAAAGGAAAGAAGTGTTCCCCCTTGTGTACCTAATTTGGTGACTTTTAAAACCGTGTGTGACCAAACTAGGTGAGGCCCTTATAGATCATTACATGAAGTTTGGGTTAGACACCTTAATAATAATAGGTTCTTGAATTGCTCCCTGACTTGAAAAGAACTGAGGAGGTACCTTAATCCTTACCTATTACGAGTTTATGTCAAAAAAGGTTCAATTTGAGTAAGAGTATCATCCAAGCCCATAATGAGGCTAACATCTCGGGTAGGGTTACGAATTTATGCCCAATAGTTTTCATTAGCCCCAATAGAGGCTAACACCTCAAAAAGCAAGCTACTTCACCCTCTCTTAAAATATTGGGTAACCTGTGCCCCCTTCATATGCCTGAAGGAGAATTTGATGGACATGTGTATAGTGTGTAGGGGAACAAACAAACCTTTTATGACTTGACTTTTTTAAAAATAAGAAAAACTTTATCCTAAATGCACCTTAAAAATAAGGGTTAGTGAAAATAAGAACAATATATATACCAAAATTTCCATATGAATCAGAAAAAAAGGAAAATTTTTTGTTTTGGAAATACTAGGAATTATAGTTAACTACTGATTAAGACCAAATTAATCAAAATTTAGTTAACACATAAGTAGTTTTAGGCCTAACTCTCTAACCTATCCCCAGTAAAGTCGCTAAGTTGTAGCAACACGGCCGGATACGAATCTTAAACTGTCAAACTTAAAAAGAGAATATACCCTGCGTTCCTATATATCTATATATCATTATTTTCTCATTTTTATGGGCCATATTATTGTTATTTTATTTTTGGGGATCGACTCATTGAGATGAATCCCTTATTCAACTTAACCCTAAAGAGTCTTTACAAAATGATCATTTATTTTGGAGTCTCCACTAATTTATTTTGGCCAGGTAAAATTGGTCACATATCAAAGTTCATATTTCGAGGGTCATGAAACCCCAAAAAACAAACTCCAAGGTCTACGCTCATAGTAAAGATCATATGAAATGGTTCGAGTTTCAATCACAATCATGAGTAAGGATTGATTCTTCTTGTGACACCTGGTAATCAATACCTTATTAATCATGTATTAACTTAAAATTTGATTTTTACTTAGTTTCAATATATGATATTTAATTATAATTCTCATATGTCAAAATAAAATTTTATGAACCATATTTATTATTCTATATGAGAAAATCAGGTTTTCAGTATTTTTTAAAATGTAAATATTTTTCGTACCCCATCGGAAGGCCGAAAGAAAATGAAAAGTTTTATTTTTGCCTTTTTGTACCCCACTAGAGTGCCGGAGGAATATAAAAGGTTTTAAACATCCAAAATATCATTCACGCCATACCGGAGGGCCATAAAGAATATGAAAGGTTTTATTTTTACAAAATTAAAAAAAATCTCGATTTTCATTTTGAAAAGAATATCTCATTATTAAAATAATCCATAGACCCCTCTCATATACTGGGAGACATTCCACAAACTACTTTAACCCAGAGGCATTACCTTAGTTTTCAAAAATTTTGATTTTATAAAACATAATAAAATTTACCCTAAGACTTGGTTTTGACAAAAAGTATGAAACTAGACTCTAAAGACTCAAAGTTGGTCGAAAAGAATCACAATGTCCCTTAAAATATACCTTTGCATGAAAGTATCCTTGTAACTCTAAAGGACTTAGTTATAAGCTAAATTACTAAAATGTCCCTAGGGTATACCTTTAACGTGAATGTATTCTGATAACTCTAAAAGACTTAGTTCTAAGGTAAACTACTAAAATGTCCGTAAGGTATACCTTTGACATGAAGGTATCACAGTAACCTAAAGGAGTTGATGATATCATAAATGAATGAATCTATTCCCACACATGTTTGACATATAAGTATCATGGTGACGACATAGGACTTGGTTGTAATGTAAATTACTAAAATGTCCACAAGATCTACCTTCAACATTAAAGTATCTTAGTAACCCCAAAAAACTTGATAACTTCCTAAAAGGATACAACTATGCCTATTATGTACCTTCAACATAAAAGTATCTCGATGATCATAAAGGGTTCAATTCTAAGATAAATTAATAACATACCCCTAAGATGTACCTTCGACATATAACTATCTGGGTACCCTAAAGGACTAAGTATCATTATAAAAAAGATGAACCTATACCTATAATGCACCTTCAGCTTATAAGTATCTCGAAGATCATAAAGGATTCAAATCCAAGATAAATTACTGAAATACCCCTAAGGTGTACCTTTGACATAGAGGCATCTCAATAACCCTAAAGGACTTAATAATATCATGTAATGATAATTATACCCTTGATGGGTAGCTTAGCTATCAAAGATGACCTAAAATGCAAAAGTTCTTAATAGATCCCTAAATTTTTTAAAATTATATGTTACCTTAAAAATAGCTAGAAATGCTAAAAATGTTCCTAAATTGCCAAAATGCCCTAAATGGGTAATTGATTAGAAATGACTCATCTAGCCCTAAAATGCAAGGATTTCCTAAAAGACCATCAAACTTTCTAATTTTGCAATTAAACCCTTGAATGAATGAAAATTACAAAATAAATATCAAATATATCAAAGTTAACATGAAAAATTCAACAAATATCATAAGAACCATTCAGCCAAGTATCTTTGGCCTTGGAACAAGATTTGCAATTTTTGCTAATAAGCCTCTAAACTTTTTACAATTACAAAATGACCTCTAAAAGGCTAAAAATGTATGAAATGCATTTAAACATATTAAAAAATGCATGAAAAACACCTTTAAGGGTCCTTGAAGCATTTGGCCAAGCATTAATGCCCTTGGAATAATTTTTTTCATTTTTGTAATTTAGTCCCTGAGTTTTCTATAATTAGGAAATAGCCTAAAAATTCAGAAACATCACTAAATCAGTTTTAATAGGTTCAGCCAAGCATGGAAATACCCTTTCAAGGCCATAAAAAATTTGGAAAAATTATTTTTAGGCCCTCGCAGGTTCAGATATTACAAAATAATCCAAACATCATAAAATCAAGGATGAAAATTTCATCAAGGGACACTATCAAATTCAGCCAACATGAATATCAACCAAACATAATTTTTTTCATCACATAATTTCATGACTATAAACATAAATACATATCATAAATTTTATCAAGCTTAAAACAGATGAAATCATGATAAATAATGAACATATCAACATAAATCAACATGAAAAATGCCAAGAAAAATAGTTCAAAAATATATACATATGAAAATAACATTATTTCTACTAACGAACACAAATTATCTTGATAAAAATGAACTTATTGCTAATAAAAATCAAATATAACAACAAATTCAAGAAACTTTGATCATGGCTTTCATACTTGGACTTTTCAATATGGATCAAAATCCATGAGTACAAGTAATCACCAATTCACTAAAAAGATGAAACATGCTTGAAATGAACAAAAATCACAAGTTTTCCGGGTTAGTTTACCTTAAAAGCTTGAAAAAACTTGAAATTTCTATGTGTTCTTTTTTTTTTATGGAAGTATTCCTTTTAAATTGAATATTTTCCCCTTTATTTATAACAGGAAGAATCGACTAATAGGGGATGAAATCCCTCCTGGCTGAAAGTCTTCATTTTTAACATTTTAGATTTTTGTATACTTTTTCGATAAGGTTATATTAATAAATTTGTCATTTTGTGTGACTCACCATGTTGAGTCATCTAGCCTAATATTAGGCTCTATAATGATTTATGAAAAAAATCTAATTTAGATAAAAACAAATTTTATGAATTAAATTGTAATAAATTAAAAATTATGTGTTCACGAAATAATATTTCACATAGGAAATTTAATTAAAAATTTAATCAAAATAGGCTTGTTGGCTTGTTAGAAAAGAAAAAAGGGCTTATTAGGCTTGTTGGAAAGTTATTGGGCTTATTGGGCCCATTAGGAAAAATGAAATAGAAAAAAATATTTTAGCCCATTAAAAGATAAAAATAATTAAAGTTTTCATATAAAAATTTTAAAATTAATTTTTGAGAAATTTTATGTGCAAGAGAAAAGCAATTAAAATTTTCAAACTTGTAAAATTTACAAGAAAAATCCTTATAAAAGAAATTTAATATTTAATAAAAATGAATTGGAATTTCAAAATGCTACATCCAAGCTATTTTGTTGAAATATATGCAAATATTTAAAATTTTGAACTCTGAAAAATTTTACAAAAAAATTTACAGATAAGAAAAAGTTTATATTTTGGAATTGAGAAAACTCCAAAAATATATTCAAATTTATAAAATTGAATTAAATTCAACACATTACTCAAAATATTAATTTATAAAAATAACAAAGGTGAAAATATGAAAGCAGGAACAAATTTTACAGAGAAAATTTCATCAGCATAACACTTACCATATTATGAAAATTTTAATTGCAATAAATAAGTTCGAAAACTTGATACCTCATGGTATAAAATGCTAATAGAATTTTTCTTGCATATTTTGATTTTTTTTGGTGTGAGTATTGGCTTAAATGCTCACAAGTGTTAGTAAAAATATAAAAGGTTGACTCTTAAAATTTCATAAAAAATTTTGAAAAATTCCCAAAAATGGGAAATTCACCCATGATATTATTTACAAAAATAAATTTCAAAATTTATCAAAAAATATTTAAAATTTAATTTTTTGAATATTCATCGTTTTTATCCGAGATTTATTTTCTATAACCCTCGAAATTGCATTTTTCCATCACTTGAAGGAGGTTTTGAAAATGCCTAGCCTACCTGGAGGAGGTTGACCTCTACCAAGGCAATAGCTGCTTGGTTCTTAGTCTCAGATAATTAGGACTACGAAAAAAAACTGGCCAAAATTAGGTGTCTACAAGAATTGATACAAAAGCTTGTGTATTGACACATTTGGCCAGAAATTGCAATTTCAAGCTACTAATAAGCCTCTGCATCGATATAAATCTTGAGCTATCGATACTCAAGCATATATGATCAATATAAATGCTTTTGGTATCGATACTCAAGCATATATATCAATACACAGCTCATTTGCATTGATATAGCATGTGAAATTTGCATTTTTAATGACATGGAGGCCTTATTCGATATTTAAGAGTCATGTATCAATACACCCTCATGTAATTATGAATTTTCTTATCTTTGACTCTCTAAACATCTCAACTTAGCTAGAATGATGGGAAATGATATGTGCTTATTTGAATTGACCCAATGATGCCTCGTATAGTGATCTTTGATGCCTTTGTTACATTTTTTTAATACGACCCCTAGGCATTTCAAACTTTCCCTAAAAAACTTTTTCACTTATCAACATGGCATTCGATAGTTGTCTCAATCTTTTATTTTTCATTATTTTATTCTATTACCTTTCAATTAAATCTAGAGAAGCCAGAAATTGACTGGAAAAAATGGAGTGTCTACACATAAAAATTGGATTTAATTTTCATTAGAAAAGGTAATATTTTGAGTTAAGATATTTTTCTAATATTTTGCCCTACTCTTAGGTAGGATTTCAAAAGTTATGATTAACATGGAATAACCTTATCAAACAATGATTTAGGTTTTTTGGAAAAAAATGAAAAATCTTATATTCCATTTCACTACCAAGAAGTATAGGAAATTTTATAGTTCTGTAAGTTATGAGTCATTTTCAATATGGAACTCATTTTCACCATTTGGCATTATAGTTAAATATCGAAACTACAATCGGTTAACATCAAGACTAAGTATAACACATGGTTAATAGGTATCAATTTTAGAAGCATTATAAAGATGTTCTAACCTTTTCCATATAAGATCGACTTCCAAACCCATTCCTTTAGTTTTAAAAACAAACCTTAAAATTTGTCTTTCATAATGAGTTTTAATTAAATTTAACATTTTTATAAAAGACCAATTTTGTTAGGTGGCCAAACACATCTAAAAGATTGATGGCGTTTCTTAATGTGGTTATTCAAAATGGATATGCTCCTCTACAAACATAGGTAAATGCACTTCAACCAAGAAAATTCAGGCAAGCAAATTGTTGTGATAGTATAATTTTAATTAAAAAAACTACTATAACTAAAATCAATCATTTATAATAAATGTATGTATTGTTGGAATTCACATAGTATGTATCATTTCAAATATTGGTTGTGATACGAACATTGGTTGAACATAAGTCCTTATTAAGCAATGTTAGCGTAACTTCACCTACCTTTATATATATATATATATATAAAGGAACAAAAATATATATAAACACAGTTAAGCATACTTGTGTAAGGAAAAGCAAAATATAAGAGTAATACAAATGTTCATGTTGCCTTAGTTTCAGCTCCTATTTTATGCTTTAAAGTTCTTTAGAGTTTTGCATTAATTTGATCTATTAGGTTAAAGTCCATCTAGTTTGTGGTAATGTGGAGGAAGCTAAATGTCCAATTTTTGTATTGACCATGAGACTCGCCTCTCATGCAACGTTTCTAGGTAAAGATAAATACCTCTTTTTATTATGGTTGTTTTCCAAAAATTATTACTACTTCTAAATGTTGTTTCATGATTAATATTAATAAATTTAATATTAGTTTCTTTTTAATGAGTTTTTTTACTGTTGGGCCTACTTTTCTAATGTAATTTTTCATTTGAGAATGTTTTAATTTAAAATTAACACGTAACTAATAACTATTCACTGATTCATAGAATTGCAAATGTTTTGCTTATTATTATTACCACTTTAAAAACATTTATTCTCTTTGGGATAATTACAAAATTCAAGGTATCTAGAATGTTTTCCCATATTTTTTCTATGTTTTTATATATTAATATTTCTTAATATATTCTATAATATGTATATAAGCATGAATATAAAAATATTTTGAATTGACAAAAATAGTGATAGGTATTCACTATTTCAATATTACCATTATAAATATCTTTTTTTACTAAGATTTATCCAATTTACAATAAGAATTTTATGTCCATTCAAAGTTTTTCATTAAATATGTTTATTTGATGATAAATAATAAAAATTAAATTTTACTTGAAATTCTTTATTTTAGAGTTTTAATTTTTCATTAAACTTAATGAATTTATTTGATAAAAAAAAAAAAGAATTAACATATATATTGACTTTTTATTTTTATAAATTATAATTTTGTTTAAAATTGAAATTTACAAAAATAATGTTAAACATTGAACGAACTGTACATGTTAATGTATTTGTTAATTGTAGTTGTCACAACATATTAGGATGTGAATCTCGACATACTAGAGTAGACAACACTTGCCCTAACCATTATAACAAATCACTCATCCAAGCTTTTCATATCGAAATGCAAGATGGTTGAGTTAAGGAGTCGTCACAAACCTTTTTCGGCTAGGTGTGATCGGAGACATATTAAAATTATTCACTTAAGAGTTGCTAAACTAAAAGAAACAATTTTATGACTTATGTAATCTATAGATGTAAATTAAATCCGGCTCAAAAGTTAACTACACCAAAAGTAAGGATCGATCCCTTTCATGATGACTATAAATTGGTACCAACAAATGTATCCATATTAAATTTTACTCGATTTCAATTATTCAAGTATTCAACAATAATCCCTCTTTTTATTCATGGAACAAACATATATCAAAGAAAATGGAAAACATGTATCCCAAGACTCTTATCAGGTACCCATGAGAGCAACCAAATGTTGGTTTAGGACTAGTTCAAATTCACAACTTAATTCAGAGGATAAAGTTTCCTAAAACGAAAATTTTCATAAAAGTGTATGACTCCAAAAATATTTCCAAGTTAGGTATTAAATTAAAGTTATCGATAAAACTAGCTCAATTCAAAAGAAATTATGAAGTGAGAAATAAGAACTTAATTGAAAAAAGTGAAATTTTGAAAAAAAGCTAAGAATCAACTTTTTTATTAATTTTTTTTTACTTTGAAAGCCTTGATATAAGCCATTAGGAACCTATTATTAAACATTCCTAGACCAATGAAATCTCAAAACAACACCTTCGGAATTCATTTTGAAGCATCTAAATTCCTAGGAATAGTTAATAGCAAAACTCAGAGAAACCCAAAAGCACTTGATATCTTCTATATTTTAAGCTTTTCGAATTTATTTCAAACTATTATGATCATAAAAAATCACAAATAAAATTCCTATGAATGCTAACTCAATATACTTAACATAAAAATAGTCAAAAAAATCCCAAAAAATCATATTGGGCATAAATGAATTTATTAATTGGATGCTACTATATCGCACAATATGTTTAAATAGTTTACCTTTCAGATTTCTCTCTGATTCATCTGGAATACCCATTGAATGAAACATGTATGGATGGAAAGACTATCTAACCTATTTTAGTTGAAAAATATAGAAAAAATCTACAAAAATAGTTATCCTTATGGAAAATAGCTCGCTTTACAACTCAAGAGTTGAAGCAGAGCCATTGGAATAACTCACGTTATGAAATTTCCTATGGGCATGCTCGACCATGAAATCAACATTTCAAAAGACCATCACCTTGCCAATTCACTTAGGATTACAATCAAAATACTCAAAAAATTAATACTAGTAGAAACATAAACAAAAGTATTTCTTTTTATAAAACTACTATGCTAGAAAATTATAGTAATTCAATAACAATATATGTGTATGAACATTTATTTTGAATTTTTATAACTAAATTCGGACATTTGAATGTCTCTTAACTAAGATAAAGACATGTTATGCATGTCAAAGGGAAGAAAACAAAAAAAATCTCCTAGTGACTCAACTTAAAACTCTAAATGCTACTATCAATGATAAGCTTTAAAGTCACACGAGTGACTCGCATTTGTCATGTTTATTTATATTTATTTATTCTAAACAAGTGAGAGGCACACCATTGCCATTCACTTGGATCCTGTAACCAGCACCCAAGTGACTTTAAACATTTATATTAGACACACTAAAACAACCTTTAATGGCTCCCAACAAGACTCCACAGGTTTGGTTTACAGAAACTACTTAAAACAGTTAGAAAATATTGTTTTATGCTCTAAATCAGCTCTAAATTCAAGCATTTATTTAAATGTCCCCAAGTAGTTATTGAAAGAACTTATTTAACAAAACTAAACCTTAACTCAGTCATTGATTGAAGGAGCCAAGGCTTAAATTTAGGGTTTTTTTTATGGAAACACAAACAAATACATCTTAAACAAATATTTTGTCAATCATATAGTCTATTACCTATTATTATTCACTTGCAACCAATCAATCACAATCCTAAACAACAAAACTAACTTGGCTGAACCTATTAAAGCCAAGGCATGCTTATCCGTCATACATTTTTATCTTAATTCTCATCAATTTACAATCAAAATATGGAAAGTAAGCTTGATCACAACTCAAAAGCATGTTCCTCATCTCAGCTCAAGTTAACCATTTAAGCTTAGATGCAAAAATGTAAGCTCATAATTTCATCAAATTAAGTCTCAACTTTAGCTTACCTAAACTTAGTTTAAATTGATTCATCAAGATTTCATCATGATATCATCATCCAAGCAAAGTCAAACCTATGATCTAAGAAACCTAAAGTGGTCAAATATGATTCTAGCATTTTAAGCTTTTTCAAACATTAAATAAGCTCAAAAAGTAAAGATTTCATCATTAAACTTCACAATTTCAGTTCACTATACTAAGATTTCAAACCAATTAAGCTAAAAATTCAAGACCAATCAATACCTAGTTGATCAAATTGACATCCCCAACTTCTCCTTGTTTAAACACGAGGTTTAGTTGAATAATCATGATTTCAAGTTTATTTCTTCAATTACCAATCAAATCATGAATTAATCTTATCAAATCAAACTTAAACTTAGCTTAAATCAACAAAGTATAATCATTTCACCTAAAACAAACCTGGCTAAAAATTAGAAAAGTTTAAATAATGGTGGCCAAATCATGTACAAGGAATATCAAGCAACATTCAATCATCAAATCATGCTATGAGCTAAAAACTTAAAGAGATTGAGTAAGAAACCTAATCAATTTCCTTTGCACCAAGAAAATGAGATGAAATGAAAGAATATTCTATATATTTTTTAGATATTTAAAAAATGTGTAAAGTTTCTAAAAATAGGATATGAATAGCCAATTGATCTTAAAGTGTTCTCATAAAAAGGGAAATTGGATGTTCTTTTTTGTAGCAAAAATATCCCCTAACTACATTCTCTTGAAAAATCTAGAATTTTTTTATCTCGGACCCCTAGATTAAGCCTTCAAGAATTCCTAGCACCTTAATTCCTAAGGTCTTTTCATGACCCAATCTTTATTTAAGTTCTTTAACATAAAGTCCATATTCAATTTCATTTTAGTTTAATTAATTTTGAAATCTGAATTCTAAAACTCATCCAATTTAAAAATCTAACTCGAGGTAATAAGGTTGGCTGACTTTTTTATAGTTGACTATGCCTACAATTAACATTTTACTTATTGTTGACTTTTGATTTTGACTTCTAAAACAAGTTTTTTTTTCATCCAAATAACCTCAATAATCACTCTAATCACTTCAAGAGACATATTCTAGTCAACTTTTGTCATGCCTAGTATTGGTTCTCCATATTCGGCACTTACCCTCTAAATCAGATGATTAAGCTCAAATGTCTTATTTCATTAAACTAAGCCCATGAAACATTTTGAAACCTCAACTAGACCTTCCTATCATCAATTACTCATCCTAAAGGACCAAAACTAAAAAAATTCCAATCAAACCCCTAAAACCAAGAAATAGTTAACTAGAGGCTTGAATAAAATAGGATGCCTACATTAATTACCTGTAAAATATGCAAGTATATATTTTTCAAATAAATAAAACTACAAGTTTTGTAACATTCCTTAGCTGTTGTGGCAAATATGCACCCAATTAAATTTAATCCTCGATGGGATTTTAGGCATGATACATGTGAGAAAAATTGTGTTTCTCGTGTTGGGATTTGAGAGATCATCGGATAAATCACTCATCTGACTGATTTTTGATGGCCACGGCAAAATGGTTGAAAACTTTAGTCGCCCCAATCATTTGGGCTAAGTAATATTGGACACCTATTAAAACTACTACCTCAAGTTATGAAACTCAAAGGTTCAATTTGGTGATCTATGTGCAACAAAGTTTGGCAAGCAAGTACAAGAGTCAGTTACGCATGGGGAAAGATTAGCACCCTATGATGCCCTAAATCATGCTATCTAGAAATATAATATCTTAGTCTTAATTTTCTTTATTTTTTAAATTGTCAATATTTGTATATAATCATTTTTAATACTTACATGAATTTTTAAAATAATGAGTCTAATTTTTATCAAGAATTTGAATTCCAATACATAACCCAAAGGTGTTGTTTGACGTAGGGTTAAAATATTTTTCGAATTTAAATGGAAAAGGATATCCCATATCAAGCACCAAAGGGAACTAACATGAGACACTGCATCGATAATTTTTAAAATATTTAGCTAAAAATATGAATGCAAAAACTATCACCAAAAGAGGAAATGTATTAGCAAGATATAAATAAATATAATAAACATTGCGCAAAAATAAAAACAACAAAACATGGAGAGGAGGGTCGATTATCTCATAGTTGTCATCGATTATGTTGAAATAACCAAGTTAGCAACTTTGAGACGCATTTAGACTTATAGGTTAATTAAAGCGTAAAAATTGAGATTTAATTTTGAAAAATTCAAGAAAACATGGGAAACAAAAAAATTTTATTTTTGGAGAGATCTCGGAAAACAAGGCTGAAAAACACATATGGATGAAAAATTGGTAATTTTTAGGAAATGAAAAAAGGGGTGGATCTTAGCTTAAAACCGAAAAATTAAATAAAAGACTTAAGTTAATTTTTTTGAAAATGGTTGGGCCTTGATTCAAGCCTAATAGGACAATATATGACTCAAACATTTATTGAAATATTGATCAGACTCATTCCAAGGCATCTAAATGCCTCAGAAAAGTGATTTGGAAAATTACTTAAACTTGACAAGGCTAAAAAACAAGGACAGTTTTGTGCTATTTGACTTCCCGAGTTTATTCTGGGTTCATCAGACGGTTTCAAAGGGCAAATGAGGTACTATTGGAAAGTTGACAAGAATTGATATAAAAATGCTCCAAAAATCATATTTTGGGAGAAAATAATTTTTTAAAGTTGTGCTCATTGCAGCACTACTAGTAGATGCAGGAAAATTGGTGCAGCAAACTTTTAAAAATCACCCTGAATTCGTTTGAACCTAGAAAGTCACAAACGATAACTTTTTAGAAAGAAAATTTCACATAGTTGTTAATAAAAATATTTAAAAAATCCAGGAAAATCATTTTATTGGCCAAAAGTGGCCTATAATGCAACCTAATTGCCAGTTTTGGGGTTTCAAATAGCACATATTAAAAAAAAAACCTCTGTCATCTGAAATCATATAGAGGCAAACGAGATACCATTGGAAATATAATTTAGTTAAATTCAAGTTAATATACCGTTAAAATTCAAAGATATCTTCTAAGGCTCAAAAATAATTTTTTAAAATGAGGTTATGCTACTGCTAGTGCTAGAATAGGGGAATTTTTAGTTTTGAGTTTCAAAATGAGGACATGAATTAATGTCATAAGCATATGAATGTCCATCACTATGGTTCCACGCAGTGGAGAATGTTGGCAAGTGAACAATCCGTTATCTATGCCATTGAGTCAATACACTAAGGGTTTTTCATCAAAGAAATTTTTTTAAAGACTGTAAAATGAAAATTTTTTGCTTTGTTGGGCCATGAATCTAGGCATAAATGCTTGATTTTTGCTTAAGATTGAGGCATTAATGTGTTAGGAATAATAGGCTAACATTTATCCTATTAGTTGGAATGAAGATTAGCCTAACTTGGGGAGTATTTTCCAAGGTTGCAAACACACAACGATGAAATGCCAAGCAAGCATTTTTACAAGCACTTGATAAACTAAAATCATAGCCAAGGCATCTAATAATAAGCATGAAAATAGCATCATCTAAATTATTTTAGTAAGCAATACACGATCAACAATGTAAGACATAGTAAAACCATATCAAGACATGTTGAAAAGAATACATAACATCATAGATTAAACATGAAGATGGAACAAAATTCCATGAACAATAAAACAAGGATTATTTTAAAATGATCAAAGGAAAGTGGGATTTTTTATTATCCAAATACCATCAAAGCATCATCAAAACAATATTAAGTCAAATACCGCCAAGAAAATGCATGTGTACTGAGCAAGGCTCATGGTTACATAAATATGGCTCACTAAAATGGACATGGATGATGTTGAAAAAGGAAAAGAACAAAGAAAATAGATAGGAAATATACTTGGAAAAGCTTGAAAATCCTTTCCTAGAAAAAATAGATAGGAAATATAGCAGGAAAAGCTTGAAAATCCATTCCTCATTTGCTTCTAAGCCTCTTAACTATCTTGCTTTCCTTTTTGCTATTTTTTTTGGCATTATTTATTAGACCTACTCAAGGGTCGGGCTACTCACCCAAGCCCTAAGGCTCACCCGATATTTGGAAGGGTTTGGACAAAAATATTAGGCCTGAAAAATGGGCTTGAACAAAAAAATTAGGCCCAATTAAAAAAATAGGCCAACTTTCAAAGCCTAAGCCTAGGCTGACCTAGTCCATTTTACTATTACATTGTATATTTATTTTATATTTTATGTATTATATAATTTTATCATATAAACAATGCATATATATAATATTATAGTGTAAACCTTAAAAACTAAGTTAAATTATTTATATTTATAAATTTAATAAAAAAATTATTAAATTAATAAAAATTAAATTTAAAAAAATATATTTTTAAGAAAGAATTATAAAAAAAATATAATATGGGCGGGCTTAAATGGGCTTGGATTGTCTATTTACAAATATGGATGGGCTGGGGTAAAATTCAAGGCCCATATTTGGGTCGGGTTGAGCTTGAACAAGCATATTTAATGTTAACACTATACTCAAGCCTGGCCTGAATTTGGCCCAGCCCAAACCATGAGCAAGTCTATTATTTATCTTTAGCAATTGACATGAATTTTGAAGGGGGTAGGCTAGTGACATGTGTTGTAATATATTAAGATGCAAACCTTAATATATCAAACTAGAAAACATTTGAAATCATCATAAGGCCTTAGCCAATTAGACAAATTGCTTGTCTAAACCTCTCACACTGAAATATAAGAGTGACTAGGTTAAAGAGTCACCATCGATCTATTTTGCCTATAAGTGTGATAAGTCACCTATTAAAACAAATTACTAAAGACTCAACAAAACTCTAAAGAAATGATTTTATGATCATGTATACCAAATATCTATAAAGTTAGGCTTGGGAATCAGTTACACCACAAGTAAGGACTCGATCCCTCTCATAATGCCCAATAATTGGTACCAACTAATCACACGTCTTTGATTTTATTTCACCTCAGTTCCAATCATATGTGTTCAACTATAATCCTCATTTTTCATTTCATCAAAATCAAGCAAATATTGCTAACAAATATACCCCTAGTGTTCAACCATAATTCCACAAATATGCATGACACCAATAATAGTCATCTATTGACCCCATCTTCAGTATTTTTTAAAAAAAATTAGAAAATAATACACTTAGAATAAATTAAAGAAATCACAATTTTGAAAATAATACTAAAAATTCACTTTATTTCACTAACTTGGAAGCTTTAATGTGAGACACTAGGGACCTTTTATAAGATACCCCTGGACTTGTTTACACTCTAATATGACTCCTAAAATCAATTCTGGGGCATCTGAATGCCTCAAAATGGTGGACAACAAACTCAAAGAGAATTGAAATAATGATAGTTTGACCTTTCAAGATCTCTAAATTTATTTAGGATTATTCTTATCACATAAAATCACTAAACTATATCTTGTGCATGCTGGCTCACTATATTTCAACTAAAAATATTCAAAAAATATTAGAAAATTGTTATGGTTGTCATGTAATTTTTTTAATTAGACACTATTACATCTCACAATGTGTCTACCTAGCTAGCCTTTTAAAATTTCTTCTTAATTTGTTTGAAATATCTACTAGAGGACCCATATATGCTTTAAAATCTTATTTTTCATAATTTCATATAAAAATATAATAAAAATACAAAAAATATTATCTTTATCAAAAAATAGTTCATAATACTGATCAGGCATTAAAACAGAGCCATGTGAACAGCCTATGTTCTGGGATTTTACTATTTTAATCCAACCATGAAATCAGATGACTCAATAGCCCATAACATAGCCCAATCAAGTGTTGAAACTAGCAACTGAATTGAAACCAAACAACACTATTTAACACACTTAATAATCACCTAATGACTCACACTAATGCTCAGCAAGTTTCAGACTCAAGCAAGCATATTTAAACACTTAAAAATATTTTTATTTTGCTCCAAGTCAACTTAAATTCAAGCTATTTGTTTAATATCCCCAAGTTACTCATTAAAGAGCTTATTAAATAATACCAAACCTTGATGCACCTATTGATAAATGAATTAAGATTGGCCCTTAGGGATCTTTTATGAAAACAAGGTTTTTATACAACCTAAGCATACTACCATGCATCTAGTCAAAAATATAGAATACTAACCTAAAGTTCTAATATCTATACATCTACAAAACATATTCTGCTAGCAAAATCAACATGGTCAATGCTTCCTAAGCTGATCATGCTAATCTAATCATTAATTCTCATAAAAATTCTCATCATTCAATAATCAAGCACAAGAAATCAAGTTTGGATTCAATTCAATTAACATACTTAAAAATCAAAACATGATTTTCAATATTTAAACTCCTAAATTGAACAAGTAAGCTTCTAAGTACATTCAATCAAGCATAAATTTCAGCTTACCCATGTTCAACTTAACTTAATTCATCTAGGTTTCATCAATTAAGCATAAATTATACAAAGCTCAATAAATTCACCTAGAATCTACCATGGCTGAACCTATTTATGGTTTTTTTTAAGCTTGTTCAAACACTTAATCTAGCTCAAGAACCTATAATTTCTTCATTATGCACTAGATTGAATCTCTAAACAACTAAGTTTAAGTTCAAATCAGTTCACACTAGCTCAAATTAGCAAGATTATGCAAGAGTAAATCAATTAAGCACAAGATCATCTTAATTCAAAGTAGCTGAACTAATCTCTTTCATTTTCTTCTTGTTTAAATGCTTTATTAAGCTAAGGAATTGCAGTTTCATCCTTTAAATTTCAAAATTTCAGCTCAATATCATCTAAACCTAGCTTAACTAAGCTTAAACCATTAAATACCTAAGAATTCATGTTAGCCGAACCTACCTTTAGATAAATCATCTAGTTCAAACACTTCATGTTGCCTATCAATCATGATCCAATCTAGATTTTATCACTTAATCATGCTATCATGCTTAAAACAACTAGAAAACAAGTAAATCATGGCCCAAAATCACAACTGAACACAAGATCATCAAGATTCTAATTGGTCAAATACTAGATCACAATAATACATCATAACCGAATCATGAATCAAGCATAGAAAACATGGATTAATCATTATTGAAATTAAAGAGAAAACTATGAGATTATACCTACTCCAAGCTTGCTTCTCCCTTAAAAAAAAGATGAGAGCTTGTAAGAAAAAGAGAATTCTAGATTTTTCTAAAATTTGCTAAATGATTAAAAGTTATGAAATAATAGCTAATCACCCTTATTTATAGGCCTTTAAGTTGGTGATTTAAGCTTTAATAACCCTTGGTGATCCTAGCTTAATCACTAATCATCTAACTAATTTTGAAGGAAATTACAATTATGCCATTAATGAAAGATGAATAAAATTAACATATTAAACACATGATGGAATTTGGCCAAGCCATGTTATTCACTAATCTATGCACAACTTTTTATTCCATTCAATTAATCATGATGGCACACGTGAAAATGCAATTGTATGTTCCTTCCCATAGTAAAAATGTGTCATAATGGCTTTATCCAAAAAAATCTAAAATTTCCTATCCCGAACTTCTTGAATTAAGCCTCGAGAATTCTTTACATTTTAAATTCCTAAGGTCCTTTCATGACACGGTCTCAATTACACTTTCTTAACCTAAAGTCTTTGTTCAATTTCATTTTAGTGTAATTAATTTTAAAATCCGAGTTATAGAACTCTTCTAATTTCAAAATCAACTACAGGCTACAAAATTGAATTTTTATTATTGACTTTGCTTATAGTTAACTTTTCCCACTAGGTTAACTTTTGATTATGACTTTTAAAACAAGTCTATTTTTCATCCAAATGACCTTAAGAAGACTCTAGTCATCTTAAGACACTTTTACCAACCAACTTTTGAAATTTTTAGATTTTCAGGATCTAGGCCTAAATTTTTTGAAATCTAGCGTAGGCCTCTTATATCGAACAATTATGCCTAGATGTTTATCACATTAAACTAAGCTTATAAGAACCAACTAAAACTTTAATTGAATCCTTCTAGCATCTATAACTAATTCGAAAAGTTTTAGAACTAGAATATCCCATTTAGCCTCTAAAACCAAAAAAAGTCATTAAAGGCCCAAATAAAATAGTGTCTACGGTTGCCCTTTTATGGCTGTTGCTAAAAACTTAGGAACAATGCAAGGACTAAATCGACACGATTTTTTTGGGTCCTAATAAGCCCCTTACAGGAAGTTTTTTTTTTTTACATAAGCAATATACTAACTAACTATATTTATTCTAAATGCAAAGGAAATATCAAGCCCCACCAAACTTCCTCCTAAATGATAAGGTGCCAATTCTGCTAGTCTTTTACCCAACTAAATGGATTAGACTTAACCAAAAAAATTAAAAATACCAACTTCACTGGTCTACTCCTTGACCAAATAAAGAAGAATGACACACTGCCTACTTCATTGGTCTTTTACCTAACCAAATAAAAAGGACTTATGACAAACTCCACTGATCTTCCACATAATTGGACGAAGTAGACTCAAACTGACTCCATCAGTTTTCCATGTAACTAAGTGAAAAAAAAAACTTAATCTCCTTTCTATAGGGCATAACCTCTTTACAAGGTGCAAATTTTATTGGTTTTCTATTTAACCAACTAAACTAGATTTTTTTTCTCTATTTCTCTATTTGTGTACCAATTATACTAGCTTTAACTCATTGAAGAAGGAATGGTACCTTAAGTAGCATCCAATAGGGAATAATCTTATTTCCACTAATGCCACTGGGGATATCTTCCTTGTTGAACAATTTCCTAATATGCAAAATAAATGCATATCCATGATTCCAATTTTTATGTAAGTATGCAATCATAGTCTTAGGGTATTCATAAGAAGACAACCTGAACAAAGCTTGGTAATCAAGATGTAATCAAGACAGCCAATAACTTAGAAAAAACCAAGACCTAGCAAATAACCTTGAGTGGAACCAAGACTTAAACAAACAACCTTAGGTGAACCTATGCTTGAAATAGATAACCTTCGATGAAACCAAGACTAAATCCAATAAATTTAGATGAAATCAAAACTAAAGGATAACTTAGATGAACACAAGACTTAAAGAAGCAGACTGAAAGAAACTGGGCCAAAGACAACCTAGATGGAACTAAAGTTCAAAGAAATGACCTAAATAAATCCAGCCTACAAATAACCTGAAAGAAACTAAGGTTCAAAGAAATGGCTTAGATAAAACCAACCAAAAAATAACTTGAACAAAATCAAGGTTTAAAAATGGTCTAAACGAAACCAACCTAAAAACAACTTAGATGAAATTGAGGCTCGAAGATGGTCCAAATGAAATTAACCTAGGAATAAGCTAGCTAATATCGAGGTTCAAAGATGGTCTAGATAAAACTGACTTGAAAATAACCTGGACAGAACCATGGTTCAAAGAAATAATATGGATGAAACTGAGGTTCTAAGAAATGGCCTGGATAAAACTAGAAACCTAAAGATGACCTGGATGAAACCAAGGTTTAGAGAAATAGCTTGGATGAAACCAAAAACCTAAAGATAACCTAGACAAAACCAAGGTTCTATGCAATAACCTCATAAAAATAGAAACCTAAAGATAACCTGGATGAAATTAAGGTTTGAGGAAATAGCCTGGGTAAAACTAGAAACTTAAAGATAACTTAGATGAAACCAAGGCTCTAAGAAATGGCCTTGGTGAAACTAAAAGCCTAAAAACAACCTAGATGTAACCAAGGTTTCAAGAAATAGCTTGGGCAAAACCAAAAACCTAAAGATAACCTAAACAAAACCAAAGTTCTAAAAAATGGCCTAGGGCAAAATCATATACATAAAAATAACTTGTATGAAACTAAAGTTTTAAGAATCAACTTAGGAAAAACCAAAAACTAGAAGTTAACTTGACAAAATCAAGGTTCTAAAAAATGGCCTGGGCAAAACCAGAAACCTGAAGACAACTTAAATGAAACTGAGGTTTTAAGAAATGGCCGAAGCAAAACCAAAGACCTAATGACAACCTGGATGAAATTGAGGTTTTAAAAAAATGGCTCAAATGAAACCAGCCTAAAGATTACTTTATATTAGCAACACCAATACTTCATAGTACAACCGTAATAATCATAAAGTGCAAATGCTTCATAAAATGATGCAAAAGTAGTTATTCACTAGTGAAGCAACCATCTAATGCCCTTAAAAGGATAGATTTACAAGTACCCCTAAAGATATACAACCAATGAATAATGCTTCCAATGCATATGACATAATGCACATGTAAAAGGTAATGACACCTGCAAAGCTCGAAACTCTAATTGATTTCTCTTTTAAAATGTGATACAGTGAATACTGTGAATGTTTTGCAATGCCATAAACTTTGTTATTTGATATTGTGTGTGGTATGCAATGATTGTCATGAAAGGCCAACATCTCCAACCAATACTTCTTCAAACAAGCTAGCTATCTCATCTTTTTCAATCATTTTTTCTTTATAGTTTCAACACATGCAATGCCTTTTATCAATTTTCAAGTATCATTCACCAAAAACTTTTCTCTTAATCCTATGATCAAGACCATCGGTATTCATTTCACTCCTTTTTGTTTCCTTAGAATATCAATGCTTTCAAGAATACCTGGGTTCAAATCAACTTTTCTTATTAATTCCTTCTCTGAGAATGCCCCTCGAGCTCCTTACACCTTAAAATAGATCATTCTCTTTTCTAATTATGTACTATTTTCACAATGATTTCTATAATTTTACGAAAAATCCATGCCTCAGCTTGTCTTTTTTGGTCTTTACATGTAGGAGACACGATTCCTCACAGTCTTTTACCCTTCATTCTTGAAAACCTTTACCTCTATTCATGATATCCTTTTCTCAAAGCAAACACTTATTTAAAAATGCATTTTCTTAAAACACTCATTTAAAGAAAATTAAGTTTAAAAAATATTGCCTCTAAACATATAATATTTAAGTCTCTAAAAGATTGATAATTTGCTGTTAAGAAATTCATTGAATGGTAATTTGGTTTTGTGCAAATTTACTCAAAAGGTTTAGCATAAGAAAACTTTGATTGGTTTAAAAAGGTTTCATAAAAATTAAATATATGCTTTGCTATCCTAGGCTCCTAAATAGATTAGCCTTTACAAAACATGGATTCCTTCGGAATAAAACAATATCAATATTCTAATAAATTTCCCTCTATCAATAACCCAATTGGCACTAAGATTAGCGGTGACAAGTTCAAGGTTAGGGATCAATTTGGAAAGATTACCAGATCTAACTTTTCAAGCTAATCCCTCTAAATAAGAGCCAAAACCTTAAGGTATTTAGGGATTCCTCTATGTCACCAATTTTTTTCTTCTTGAAAACATCTCGATAATCCCATAAGTGACATAAAAATCTCTTCTATTTCGCTCTAGATTACCCATTTTTGGGTTTTCACCCCATAGCTCAATTTATTCCTTTTTCTTCATTTTTTCTTTGTTTTAATAGTTCTTAGGAATACTCAAAACCTATCCAAAAGACATTTTCCTAAAGAATAGCTCATCAGCTCAAATAGCCATACTTGATAGAAATGGACTTTTCTACGTACATAATGTAGGCCATGGTTTAGGTTTAGCAAAAAACAAAATATATGCCCAAATAAAATTTTTAAGGGTGAAAAGATCAAAGATCATTTTTTCTTATGAAGGCTTTCATTCCTTTTACCTTTTTCGGACCACACTTTACTTTATTTATTCATCTATTTCCCTTTTTATTTCTTCTTTTATTCTACTCCTTCTAAGCTTTTGCTTTTGATTTTACTTTTTCCTTTTCTTTCTCTTTTTCTCTTTTTTTCCTTTTTTTATTTTTTATTTTTATATAGGGAATCTTAGATTTCAAAAAGTTGGTCCACTTTGACATTGCTTTAATTTGTTGGGTTTTTCTTAAATTGTAGATAGGGGTGTCCACCCTCACATTTTTCCAAAGAGATCTTCTCTTCCCGTATACCCTAATGTGGAGTGTGATCTTTGATCAGGTTTCATAGAAAAAAATAATTCATCAGGCTCAAAAGGAGTAAGCAAGGGAAACAATTTCTATATTTAAGAAAGAATAGTGATAGAAGATCATTTGTCATCTCAAGCATAACTACGTGAGCTAAAAAAGTCATTCTTTAAAAAATAGTTTGCAGACAATCCTAGGCATCTTAATCCATGATGTTGCATTCTATTTTATTTTTTTTATTTTTTTTTTAATTTTTCAATTTTTTCATGCTCCAAAATTCATGCCTCAATTCTCTTTTTTTCTCCATATTTATGGGCATGTCACTTTTCGATTAATCACTAATGCGATTATAAGATACCAAGATCAAAATCTATTAAGGGCATCCCTAGTTTCGGGTAATTTAAATGGAATATAACTTAAAAGGATGAAACCTTAATGTTGGACTATTCAAAGTGGTATGAAAGAAATAGGTTTTCAAAAGCTGTTCTAATAACACAAATGGTTTTCTAACAACATAAGGTTGTGCTATTGAAACATCATGCCCGAGATGTAAATTGGTTTCCAAAAATAATGACCAAAAGGTTCATGCTTTAAAAGCCAAAAGGAAGAGTAAATTTTAGCACAATTTTAGCCTAAGTTACCATAGTTTTAGGACCTTTACTATCTCATCTACTTGATTTCCAAAGGATTCCATGAATCATAAAATATGTTCTGTCATTCCTAACTTAGGTTAAGGCATTCATCTTATTAGTTGTTTCAAAGTAATCATAGCTGGCGAAATTCAAAATCAATTCCTTGAAGTTATGAGTCTTTTAAGCAATCATAGTGTCCATAGAAAAGTTTAAAAAATCAGTATAGGGTTATAGCTTCATCCCTAATAGTAAATATCAATATTCTCGAGACTTTATATTATTATGCTTTCTCAAAAAATCTTTTTTTAGAAAACATATTTTCATTTTTCATATTAAAATTTTTGAATCATACCCATTCAATTTATTTATATCAAAAATTTTAAATCATGCATGCTTTAAAGAAAAGATGCTAATCTAGGGACAAAATCTCTTATTATCAAACATTTTAATAGTCAGCTCTTTGTGCTTTCCTCTGATGCATAAGCAATTACTCATAATTATTTTAAGCATTTTATTTCATTATGGCATCCAAATCCAACTACCTAGGATTAATCAGTGCTTAAACTTCTTTTTTAGGCATATGTAATTCTTTGTAGCATGGCCCCAAATCCCACAATGACAATCACAATATGCATTTTCATCTTACCAACTCAAGTATGGTGGTTAAATGGGCTCCACCAGAACTCTAGTAAGGAGTTGCCTTTCAATAAGTAGAGGACTAACTTAAAATAAGAGATAGGAAGCTATTGAAATTGATTATTTTTCCTAACACTTTTTGGTTGCCTCTGACTTAGCATCATAATTAAAGGATCCAAGGTAAATCCATGAGCTGGAGAGTTTGTCGAGTAATTGTACTGAGATGCTATCAGTTACTGATGTAGAACTCAAAAGATATTGCCCTTGGAGGAGTAAACATTTCTATTATGGCTTGGACATCTTCTTTTTTCAATTTAGATGCCTTTCTCTTTGGCATTAGGTGTCTTGCCTTCTCGAAGCTTCCCACTCTCAATTGCCTTTTCAATCATTTCCCTGGATATAACAATGTTAGCAAAACTCTTAGTAGCATTCCCTTTAAACTTATCATAGAAAAGATTAGGCAATGTTTTCAAAAAGTATATCATCATTATTTTCTAGGTTAATAGTGGATGCACCTGAGTATCTTCATCCCTCCACTTATGTGCAAATTGCCTAAATGTTTCGGCTGGCTTCATCTTTATATTTTGCAACGATAACCTTCCAAAGCCCAAACTATTACATGCTTATAATGATCCAGGAAAGCTCAAGTTAAGTTTGACCATATCTGAATCTTGGCCTTGTCTAATTGAATGTACGGTCAAGCAGCAGCTCCAATCAAACTATCATTAAAACAATGGATCAATAATTTATCATTCTCTTCATACCTCGCCATCTTGCAACAATACATCTTTATGTGAAGGACCGAACAACTAACTACATTATACTTCTTAAAATTTGAAACTTTAAATTTAGTAGGGATAATCAAACCAGACACTAGACTCAATTCTTTGGCATCTATAATCCCGAACTTATCGATACCTTCAACAACCCGTAATCTCTTTTGTATCACTTGCAATTGTAAACTACTCCTTCTTAGCCTATTTAGATACTTCAGCTAACCTTTCTAATTCAGCACACTCATCGAGATCAGAAACTAAAGAGTTTGCCTGAGTAGACCCTAAATTTATCCTATATCAGTAATCACTCATGGTATTACAACTTCGGGATGCCCATACACCATAAAGTAAACAGGATAAATGGTAAGGCTTGAGACCCTTTAAATAAAGATGCCATACTACCTACTTTTGCACCACTTATAGGTTTGATAAACATTTTGTTAGGATTGGTATCTTTGGACCTGAGCCTCTAACTTGCTCTTTCCCTTTGGCAGCTAATGTCATAACTCATGATTTTAGCTAGCTATGACCAGAGCTTCTTTTAACCCCTTATCATGTTCTTTTGCATTTCTTTAAATTTATCGACCCTTGTAGATGGATCACTATCAATGCTCAATAGTTATCGATGATTCAATACCTCTAATTCAAAAGGAAAACTCATTAAAAAACCCTCTTACTAAATCAGACTCTCAATCTATACTTCCAAGCTCATGGGATGCATGTTAGGAAAGAATATGTGCATGTGTTAAAGTGAATGCAACCATGCTATTAATTCAACAAACAAAATTTATTATTAAGCAAAAATTACCTCAAAAAAACTTCAAATATTACTGTACCATTGCGGCAAACAACTTATCTTTTTTTTGTATAGTGTGATGCATGAGCATTATTATGTCCCTAATGCATTAACAATGATGCCATAATGCATATAAAATAGAGAAGACAAAGCAACATCATGGGTTAATTACATAAGGAATAAGAACACAATACCATAAATATTTTAGATATTTTGAATAGTCTCGAAATTCTATTCCTATGCCTTACAGTCGCTTAGAATCAAAATGACACTTTTACTTTTGATCTTAAGGTACGAACTTATAACCGAACTCTAAAAACTAGCCCTATCGATGCATAGTCCTACTTTAGGGCACCGATTCCTTTTAAGACACTTTTCTCAAAACTGAGCTATCATGATGCTTCTAGTGTCAGATTAGCCATCAATCCAATAGCATAATGGTATGTTCAAACATTTTCAACACTATAACATTCATGATGCAAAACTCCAAGGTGTTCGTTCACTTCAAATCTAATTTATTTTTTGAAGACAATTTAGCCATCAATCGAATAACTAAACGGCTAGTTATAATTACATATAAATATGAACTCGTATTTACAAGATAATAAATATCTTGAGTGATAAAGTTCAGTTAACACCATTTAAGGTTTGGACTTGAAAAAATAGAATGAGTGAAAGTTAGAAGTGTTTCCTGATTATACCTAAATTTTGGGTTTTTCTAGACTTCTAGGTATGGTTAACTGAATTGGCTCCTATGGCCCATTATTTGCATATTTACAACAACCTTTAATGTATGCGATCTCAAAATCATTCCTCTTCCCTAATAAGGACAATCGGGGCACCTCAATCCTAGGCCTATCGCAAGTTTGGCAAAATGGGTTTGATCCTAGTGAGAACACTGCTTATGTTTATACAAATGAATAACAAAAACAAAAGCAATGAACCCCGAGGGCTTTGGCTGATCACACAGATTATACAACACGCGATTAGTTAATAACCCCATATATCCTAAAATCGGTCCTATATCTCCCCTTACATAGTACTTGGCAAAGAGTCCATTACATATGCTAGTGTGGTGTTTGCCACTAAAGCTTCAAACCTAGATCTCACTTTATCATCTGATATATATAATATTTTTGCTCATTTTTATAAGCAAGTGTAGCATCAGATTTTTATTTAAGGGTTGTAACATGGTTAGTGAAGATAATAATATCATAATAATCAATCAATTAATCAGAACCAAAATTATAGATATCAAAGGGATTATAATTGAACATCGACTAAAACCAAGAAAAAATGAAATTTAGATAACATGCGACTAGTTTTAGGCCTGACTCTCTTGTCCCTAATGAATTTGCTGGAAAGCTATCATAATATATCAAGATACAAGCTTCAATAAACCATTGTAGACAATACTTTGAATCATCATAGGGCCCTAGCTAGTTAGATGAATCACTCCTCTAAACTTCAAATTTCTAGCTACGAGAGTGACCAGGTTAAAAAGTCACCACCAATCTATTTTGGCTATAGGTGTTATCAGTCACCTATTAAAACCATTAACTAAAGAGCTACAGAACTCTAAAGGAATGATTTTATGATCTGTGTATACCAAAGATCTATAAAGTTGGACTCAAGAATCGGTTACACCATAAGCAAGGATTCAATCCCTTTTGTGATGCCTAATAATTACTACCAACTAGTCACACGTATCCAAATTTATTTTACCTTGGTTTCAATCATATGTGTTAAACCATAATCCCCATTTTTATTTTATCAAAATTAAACAAATATTGGTAACAATGTATCCTAAAACTTTTAGCGGGACTAGCTCAAAAATTTACAATCAATTTAGAGCAAAAATCATTTAAAAAGGAAACACTCCACAAAAATGCTTGACTCCAATAATATTCACATGTTGACTCCATTTTCAGCATTTTTTTTATTAATTTTGACTTTATTTAAAAGAAGTCACAAAAATAGTACACTTAGACTAAATAAAAAACAACACTAAAAATTTGCTTTATTTCACTAACTTGGAAGCTTTAATGTGAGACACTAGGGACCTTTTATACGACACTCCTAGACCTATTCACACAGTAACAAGACTCCCAAATCAATTCTGAAGCATTCAAATAATGGACACCAAAGTCAAAAAGAACTAAAACAATAATAGGTTTGGCCTTTTAAGCTCTCCAAATTTATTTTGGATTATTCTTATCACAAAAAATCACCAAACTATATCCTATGCATGCTGACTCACTGTATTTCAAACTAATAATATTCAAAAACTACTAGAAAATCTTTTTTGCTATCATTTAAATTTTTAATTGGACACTACTACATCACATAGCATGTCTAACTAGCCTACCTTCCAAAATTTCTTCTCAATTCATCTTAAATACCCACCAGATGAAACATAAATGCTAGGACAGCTTACTCATTTTATTTTATCCAAAAATATAATAAAATACAAAAAATGGTTATCCTTGTCAAAAGTAGTTCATAATACTAATCAGGCACTGAAACAAAGCCATGCAAATAACTCATGTTCCAAGATTTTAATGTATTCAACCAACCATAAAATTAAACAACTCAATAGCCTAAAATGTGGCACAATCAATAAGGATTATGGAAAAATTCCCACAAAAATTAAAAAGGCCTGTAACTTAATCAAAATATATCTTTACCCTAAGACTGTAGTGCTAAACTGCAACAGTAGCTCTAACATGACTTGTGATCATGAAACCTTTTGTCATATTTTTAAAACACATTTTTGGACATTCAAACATCCAACAATGAGGCCAACAAAATCTATAAATGTCATGGATGTGAAAACAACAAAGATTTCTAAGTACAATGAAATATTTTTCCAACATTAGCTATATGCTTTAGAGTCATATGAATAACCCCAATTCTATTGTTTTTATTCACTCTTATATATTGCTAGCAAATGTATGGCACACCAGTGCTATACACTTAAGTGCTAAAACCAGTAGTTAAAATGACACCAAACAAACTATTTGACATATTTAATAATCAACTAATGACTTACATTAACACTCACCAAGTTTTAGAATAAAAAAAAACATATCTAAACACTTAAAAATATTTTTATTTTGCTCCAAATCAACTTAAATTCAAGCTAGTTATTTAATATCCCTAAGTTTCTCATTAAAGAG
>JBBYHK010000005.1:9707888-9850083 GCA_038382065.1 Adansonia grandidieri
TATATTTTTATTTAATTTTAATTTTAAATATTAGAATATTAGTATTTCTTATATTCAAATATTTTTAAATTTTTTTCAAGCCCTTCTAATGGTTGAGCCTTGGGCAATGTTTTCAAAAGATCAACTAGGCTTAATTTGATCCGTTCTATGAATACCTTATCAATGATATTATTTTTTAACAAAAAAATTATTTAATTTAATTCTAAAATATATTTTAACATAATTAAATAATTTAACAATATTTTTCGAATAAGCAAATTTAAAAAAGATATCGATTTGGATTTAAACTTAAATTTAGAAGCATCAATAAAGCTTAATTGATATATTTTAAAAAGGGTAAAAATGATTTAAGCGCAGTAACCGCACCAAGTGCTATTTTTACCCAAGGCTTTGCCACTTCGAGTCTTTTAACCAAAATACATCAACCCGTAATATTAGCGCCTGCTCTCCAATCCCAGTTGTTAATGATGCACGTAAGTATGATGGTATTAGGCTATGCAGCTCTTTTACGTGGATCATTATTATATAAACACCCTTGCTTAAATTAGATGATTATTAATTTTCATGTGTGAACTTTTCAAATGAAAATTTAAAGATAAAAGAGCAAAACTAATGCTCATATAGAAAGAAATAATCAGACTTTAGAGATCAGAATAATGTGGGGTTTGAGGAAGAATGGTAGAGCTGGCACCTTCGGTTTACTTTAATAATCTATGTTTATTATAAAACTTTTGATTGAATTAGTGTAAATAATTCAATTAAAAATTTGATAAAAAAAGTTAAATAATGAATTAAAATAAGATATTTATATGGTTATATCAATAAATAATTCAATTTTAGATTGCCTTATAAGCAAACTATTCCATACTGATTAGGATGACCTTTTAAATCAATAAATATGGGGAAAAAGATGTGTAATTACCAAAATTTGACCTTGTAAATGCAATTTCTTATTACTAATTAGGCATTGATAATAACTACATCTGCCCAAGGGTAGGTCACTCCGTTCGGCCTGATCAAGTTTCGACTTCAATTTTCATATTCTAAGTCAATTTAAAATAATATTTATTTATTAAAATAATATATTTTTATTTAAATTTATTATAAAAATATTAATATTAATATAAAAATAATTTTTTAATATTTTTTAATGAAATAAATAGTGATTCAATCTAAATGAACAATCGGGTTTGATCAAATTTGAATCTGAATTTAAAATTTAAAATTTTTTCGAACCATGATTTGATATATAGACACTCTAGTAATACCTATAGGTCAAATGCAATTAAGATTTTAGCTTGTCTTTTTTGCTGTAGACTTCTTCATGTCTGCTCTCTGATTTGTAAAGTTTCACAAAATTCCTTCTCGAAATCAACCAAGAAATCATTGCCAAATGAAATTAAAATTCCATGGTTCTTCACTAAATTCCTCTGCCTATAATTCTCCCAAGATTCTTTACTTTTCGTCTTGTAATTTAATACCTCCATTGAATTTCCTTCAAAGAAGAAGACTTTTATATTCTTGCCAACAACACAGAAAGAACATGCATGACCACCTAAAAAGGAAGCTTTCCTTAGAAGGATAGTATCTATCTATAGACAAATGATTAGAAATTTAATTGGCCTTTACGTTTCCCAAACACCTACTCCA
Source organism: Adansonia grandidieri (assembly GCA_038382065.1). NCBI lineage: Eukaryota > Viridiplantae > Streptophyta > Magnoliopsida > Malvales > Malvaceae > Adansonia > Adansonia grandidieri. The sequence continues at coordinate 9,709,539 of JBBYHK010000005.1, forward strand.
AAAATATAGAAAAGAAAAGCTATCTTTGTTTGGTGGAATGGAGGTTGTAATGTAGGAAGGTGTCGATAGTCGGTCGATTCGATTTTAAAATTTTAGAAATAGATAAATTAGTTGAATACGGAGAATCAACTAAATTAATTAATTGAAAATCTCAAAACCCAGAAAATCAAATCAAAATAAGTTGATTGATTCGGTTGTTTAGTTTAGATATCAATATTTTTTAAAGAATCGATCTTTATACATGTCAAATCAAAATTTTCAACTCAAAAGGTTGAATGATCAAGCCCTTTTAACGGAGAATTGATCCTTTTGCACAAAATTTTAATTATGATAAGTTGTCCGGTTACCAAATCCTAAACCCAATAACTAATTGAACTATCCACTTAAAATAAAATAAAATAAAATAAAAATAATTGATTAATATTTATAATCAATGGAACTAACCCAAATTAATTGAATAGAATCGATTCAATCTATTTAAACAACCACTAACATCTAAGGATAGAGAAAGAAATTATAGATGTTAAGATTCAAACTCTAAACATGTTGTATGTCATAACTAAGGATAGTTGCATGAACCAATTAAATTAAATCTTGAGATATTTAAAAACAAAAAAGCTATCTTTGTTGTAAAGTGATCCCCATTTGGCCACTAGGAAAAGAAAAAAGAAACACTTTCCTTACAAATTCTGATTAGTATATATATTATAAACTCTTTTCAAGTAGAATTGCAACATTTTGATTCCAAGAAACCAAGTTCTTATATTATTCTTCCTTTCTCTTAGAATGGGAGATGGGTTTCGTAGACTTTGTTGGATTGTTTTGTCTTGGATTCTGATCATAAGCATTCACCAGGTTCAGCTGAGTGAACCACAAACGGCTGGCCGTGGCCCTGGCTGTGATTTTTTCAAAGGGAGTTGGGTTTTTGATGAAACTTACCCTCTTTACAACACCTCGGATTGTCCATTTATTGAGAAAGAGTTTGATTGCCAAGCCAATGGTCGACCTGATAGACTTTATCTCAAATATAGATGGAAGCCAACCGATTGCATGTTGCCAAGGTAAATTAATTAAGTTCACCCCTCTTTATGAATGCAATTTGTTAGGTTCTTCTGTTCTTGATAGCAAGCAAAGAATTAGACAAAAAGGAACATCAATTGAACCTAGGGTTTAGTACAGTTGATTTAGTTAAAAAATTTTAGGATGTAGTATTTAACAAGTCTGATATTCAAAATAATAAAATATGCAACCCTTTTTCTATTTTCAAATTATAGTCTCCTTTATACCAACAAAAATCAATTTTCACTTTTATTTGGATTTTTTTTAATAAAGAGATCATAGTTTGAGGATAAAAGAAAAGATTATGGATATTGAGATTTAAATCTTAAAGTTATTGGATGCCACCTATTAAGAGTAATTATACGAACCAATTAGACTAAATCTTGGATTCTATTTGATTTTTTTAACCAAAAAAAATCAAGATTTTCGTTATTTGATTTGCAAAAAATGAAATTTTTGGTGAAATGTTACATGATATAAAATAGTAACCACCTGTCCAACTCTTTCATTATTGCTCAATTATTTGCCACGAAAAATTAAACTTTATTTGTATATGTTTATTATATTTCGTGTATTTTTTCTTGTTTTGTGTAATTATAAATACAAAAAAAATTATTAAATTTGTTAAAATGTTAAACATGAATACGATACGTGTATTAAATATATTATATTTCTTGCTTTGTTTTTCATATTTATTAAAAATATTGTACTCGTATTATATTTTTATATCGTATCTAAAATTATCAAATCTGCTAACCTTGAATTTCAATTTTTTTTTTTGAGGATGAGAAAATTCCATTGAACTTCCTTTCTTAAGTAAAAGTCGTTTTCTAAAGCTTGAACTATATGCAACAATAAAAAATCACATGAATTTTATTGATACAAGCTAGATTTTATGTATGTGATTATAAAAATTTTGCATTTCTGATGTCATATATTTGGGTCCAGATTTGATGCTGAGGATTTCTTGAGAAAATTAAGAGGGAAAAAAATATTGTTCATTGGGGACTCACTAAGCTTGAATCAATGGCAATCTCTCACATGCATGTTGCATGCTCTTGTGCCACAATCAAACTATACAATTAACAGAAAAGGAGACCTTTCTACCTTTTCTTTGCCGGTGAGTTGCCAAATCTAGCTGTTACTTTTTTTCTATATAAAAAAGGTTGTAATCTCGGAACAAAGAAAAGAGATTACAAATATCGATATTTGAATTTTAAATTGTTAGATGTTATTTCTTAAGAGTGGTTATATAATAAACTAATCACTAAGTCAAATCCAGCTACTAACATTGCTTTTGGTGTTAATTAGTTAGCATTAAGTGCCAAGATTCAAATTTTTCTTTAAATATAGTTGGATATTAATAATTTCATAATCTAATTCCAAGTTATTAAACCCTAATTTCTACTATTATGCATTTGGATAATTTTATTTGAGCCAAAAATCATGTAATTGCAGGACTATGAAGTTTCATTGATGCTATCACGCAATGCATTTCTTGTAGATCTAGTCAAAGAAAAGATTGGCACCGTTTTGAAGCTTGATTCCATCGAAAACGGCGATTCTTGGAAAGGATATGACTTTGTCATCTTCAATACCTGGCATTGGTGGCTCCATAAAGGAAGTAAACAACCGTAAGACACATAATTTTGAGCATTAAAACTCAATTTTATAATTGCACCCGAAGTAAAACTTGTTCAAGGCTCGTATTAGTAAGCTCGATTTGAATTAGGCCTACGTTGGAATCGATTTTTTTTTTTTTTATCAATCCAAATTGGTCATGACATAAAAATATTTTATTTAAATTTAATTATAAAAAGATATAATATATATTTTTAATATTTTAATAAATTTGAGATTTTTTGGTCCAATCAAGTCTAGATAAAGAAATTATTTTTTGCTATTTAGACATGATCCAATCTGATCTATAAATACTTATTAATTTGATAGATGTTTTTTTCTATTTAAAGAGTTATATTCGAATCTCTTATCTATCTATATATATATATATATATATATATATATATATTGAAGTTTATAACTTGAAAATCAAATTGAAAATCAGATGGGATTTCATTGAATTAAAAGGAAAGGTGAAGAAAGATATGGATCGTTTGGTAGCATATAGAGAGGGACTAAGAACATGGTCAAAATGGGTGGATTCCAATGTCAACACTACAACCACCCAAGTATTTTTTCAGGGCATTTCTCCAACTCATTTCAAGTAAGCTAAGCTGAGCCAAGCTCTTCTCTTTACTTATTTGCTGTGTATACTTAGCATTGCATTAACTTTATCGCTCCTATTTTTTTTTTTTTTATATTTCTGCAAAGGAGAATTTAAATACATATATATATATATATATATGGAAAGCCATTTTTTGCAGTAGAAACTGAATAATTAAGTCCTATGAACCTGCTATTTGCTAGGGTTGGAATTTAAAATATGTTAATATCTTTTAAAATTATTTTTATATTAATATGTATATATTTTATAATTAAATTTAAATAAAATATATATTATTGAAAAAAAATTACGATTATATCAAAACAATTGAAATTATCAAAAACCTACCCTAAGCCCAATCCAAATTGAGTTAGATCAAATAGATAACCTATTGGATAGATAAGCATCCACAATCCATGTGTTTTTAATAGCAATAACCCACTTATGATTTAGCTCGAGTGGTGAGGTAAGACATGTATTAGAATCATAAATTTGAGTTGTAGTGTTTCTTCATATATTAAAAAAATATTCAAACTTTAGATGAATCAATGAGAGGATGGATCACTCATATTTCATTTGAAGGTGAGAAACGAATTGAAAACTAAGAATCGTAATTTTAAAAATTCTTCTTAGAAAAATAGAGATATTCTCTTAAAGTACACATAAATATAATACGTGGAAGTTTGACTCTTATTTCATAATCATTCGACCTGAATGCTATATGAAGTACGTAAACCAAATACTTAAGATGTAGAAGATCATGAGTAATTAGCAATGATCAATTATAAACTTTAACCTCAAACAATTTGGTATTTGATGCACAAATTGATAGTGGCAATGAATGGAATGGGACCAAATCCACAACCTGTCAGGGTCAGACCAGGCCAGCTACCGATTCAACATATGAAGGTGATTCACCGCCGGCAATGGCAGTCATAAAGGAGGTTCTGCAAAACATGTCAACGCCGGTTGTTTTGGTCGATGTAACCAGGCTATCACAGCTGAGGAAAGATGGCCACCCATCAATTTATACTGGGCTAAAGGGAAATGATTGTAGCCATTGGTGCCTAGCTGGTGTTCCTGATACATGGAATGAACTTTTGTATGCAATTCTTACGAGTAGGAAAACTTAATTCATGACTATAAATTTACATTTTTTTTTTCAATTTAATGTATCAATTTCCAAAAAAAATTAATTCATTTTAATGGTTGAAAAAGTGTACGAATCCGATTTAGATCTTGTAGGGAGTACTCAGAAAGTAAAATCCCGAATGCACCAAATCAATGTGAAGATTAAGTTCACAAAATCATTCGAGAAGAGATCAGGTCCAAACAAATTTTAGAGATATTATCTATTTGTAGAGACCGCACCCAAGCTGCGAGATATTATCTATTTGTAGAGAGTCCCACGTCTAGCTTACGAGATATTATTTGTTTTGACTAGAAAATCTCACAATCTTTTATCAAAAAAATAAATAAATAAAACACTTCATAAGTATGGATTTGAGTCTCCGTATTCTTGCTCAACTCAATTAGACATGAAAATTTGACAGATTAGGTCTTGTATTTATTTTAAATACTTTTAATTCGGATTATTTCGAGTTTGGGGTTTAGTGAACAAACAGAACCAGTGAAGGGATCTACATATCCAGGCCTGGTGTGCAGTAGGCAGAAATATTAGGCCCAAAAAGCAAACTTGACCAGAAAAAATGAGGTCCGTTTTCCTTGTGGTCCTAGATTCCTTTAGGCTGAAAAGGCAAACATAACAATCTGCTTGTGAAATACAAGCAAAACCAGATTTGCCTGCAAACCTCCAGCTCAGTGAGCTAGTCATGACCTAGTTCCATCGTTAAAGATGCCAAAATCAGCCAACAGGGACCAGATTCAGTCCCCTTTGCCAGTAGATTGATGCAATTTCAACTATAAAAGCTGTACAATTTGACAGCTGCAAGTGAGAGTTTCTATTTTCCAGGGCCAATGCACCAATCACTAAACTAGAAAAATATGATGAATTATTTGATTAACAAATCAAACATGGTTCAAAACCCACAAGCTAAATTACATATCAAAGCAACTGAACCCTACAGCATGAATTTCCATCAGAGTTTAGCATTCAAATTCAGCTCAAGAAAAGCAAGATTCCTCTCTGATCAGAATATAAACGAAAGCAGTACATTGTCGCATAGTGAGAAGCAAAGAATGAAAGCCATACCTTGAGGACCAAAAACACAAGAAACTGGCAAGCAGGTCTCTATCAAAGCCAGGCCATGCTTTAGGTTTGTTTATCTGTGCTTCTGTACCCTTTTGTCCCAAATAGGCAGCTCGATTGGCTTCTGGGCCTCATGCAGATGGTCGGGGCCTTTGTAAACATTTAAGTGGTTAAATAATGCTCTACCGAGCTGAATAAGACAAGGAATCAACAACTGGCGTCAAGCTAGGCAATAATCAACAAATATCATGCACACAGTATATGCAGAAACAGCATAATTGTTTCCTGAATAAGTAAAGACTTCTCTAACAGAATGAAACCAATGTATTGAATGCAAAAGCTGACATAAATCATTGATATTTAAAAGACTTGAACTTGATATATTCACTTATAAACCTTAGCAATTGAACTAGAATTATCATGATTTTATTTACAAATTAAACTGTTAATTACATCAAATTGTTTTCCATATCTTTTTGCTCATCTGAGTGGCTGGCACTTGGCACTTTGTATTTAGCACATGATGGGTACCATTAAATAGGTTCCTTAGATTCTAAGCTTCATTTTCTGTCAGCATTTGAACATTTTAGATTCCACCACTATCTTATTACCAATGTAATGCTTATTTGTAAAGTAGATCAACCACCAAGTTCGTTTTATCATTATAAGGTGTTTATAGACATACAGGTTTCACGAAGCCACCTTGGTATAGCTATGACAACACGAGACTACTTAAACTAGCATATTCCAGATTCCCTTTTTTTCTCATTCTTGATGACCTTGCTAAAGTCATTTTTTGAAAAATTCCTAATCAATGCAAACGGAGTGAAAAGCTTAGCAGTAGAATGACTATGACACATAGCCATGCATCTTCAGATTGATCAGCAATTAAATAAATTAAGAAGGGTTACAAGGCCATATTATTCCTTTATTTAGTAGCTAAATTATTGAAATATGGGCTGAAATTTTTTAAATCTATATATCGACTGATATTGAACCATATATATATATATATATATATATATATATAGTAGTCTTGAGTTTAAAAGCAATGAACTTACCCTTCCTTTAGGAAGCATACCATGAACAGCATGCTCAATAATTCTTTCAGGAATTCTCTGCCGCAACCGGTTGAATGTTTCCACTTTCATACCACCCAGCTTCCTGTAGAGCTTTCGGGTCCTTTCCTTTCTAGAAACAGCAACTTTTTCAGCATTGACCTATTGAGTTCAAGTACAGCACAAACTTTGAGTTCCATGTCCACAGTACTACTGGAAGGCTTTAGGCTTATATACATAAGCAGAAAGCCCGAGTCTAATCTTTTCAGGAAAGAAAACGGAACCTGGTAACTTACCTAATTGTTGTTGTATGAAATAATGCTAATGTTCTTACTTAACGACCTAGAAGGCCTTATAGCCATAGCAGCCACTCTAGGCATCGCTGCTCAAGGTGTCAAATCCGCTACTTATCTCATGTAAATGAATACAACATCAAAACTACAACGACAATCCATAGACTCGCATTACTAATAGCAAATGCAATCAAGCCAAAAAGGCTTTACTATTGCACAGGGAACAAATCATATCCAAAATACGCAAAGCATTTTATTTAGAGAGCAAATGTAACATAGAAACTTCAAAGAACGGCCAACATTTTCTACACTCTCGAACCTCTTTCCAACATCCACCAATGACAAAAAAGAAAAGAAAAAAAAACACAAACAAGTGCCCATAACTATAAACAAGAAATCTAATGAACTCAAACACCAAATATCAAAATCACAAAGGCTCCCATATCCAGTAGGATTATATGTGGGCAAATTCTTTCTGCGAATATGCAGAGCAATTTTCGATGCCAATCTTCCCAGAATTTTGTCTGTTGCATCAACAATATACCACGGTTTTTTGGTATTCACGTGATCCATAATAAGCAAGCAAGCATGGAGAAAAGCAGAAACAACATCAAAGAACAGCGTGAGAAGCATATAGCATGTACTAAAAGTTTCAGAAAGTGAATGCAATCTCACAATCAAAATAGTGAAAAGGGGGAAGAAAAAGATACAATGTCAAGTGAAATTATGCCATAGACTCAAAACGTAAATTCCATATATATATATATATATATATATATATATAGACTCAAAAAATATATATATATATATATACGCTATTCCTTTAAAAGAAAATAGAAACACCCAATTTCATTAAAAGCAGAAACTTTAACAATATCCTGTTCAAAGTTCAAACGAACAACAATACCACTTTTCAGATTAAAAAAAGGAAGAAAAAAAAACAGCATTTTTAACGAAAAGAACCATGAAAATAATCAGTTAAATAGTCATAGTCACATTAACATAACCTTCCATTCAAAACCCAGAAAAAAAGTTAAAGGAAAAAAAGACAATGAAATAGAAAAATGGAGACAGAGAGTCTTTACAGGGCCATCAGCGTCGGATTCCTCGAACATCCAACGTTGGTTTTCAGGGACAAGAGAGAGGTCTTGACAACAGACCCGGAAATCCCGTTTAGAGAAAGTGTGGATGTCCTAACAGAAGAAAGCTTGGACAGTGCTACCACTGGGAGGAACCCAAGGAACGAGCTTTGGTTACTGGGAATTTTTTTTTTTTTAAATCTAAGTTGGGTTATCTAAAAAGTCCATTTTATTATTAATTTAATATTAATATTAATATTTTATAATTAAATTTAAATAAAAATATTAATTTTATTATTAAATAATAGTTGTATCAATTAAACTGATCTGAATTTAAAAAAACACATATACTTAGAAAATAAATTTTTTGAAAAAAAATTATTTTCAAAACTTAAAATTTTTTTATTTTTCTCATTAGTGTAAATAGTATTTTATTTATTTTTTATAATAATTATGAAAATAAATAAAATATAAATTATAAAATATATCAAAATTTTAAATATTAATATAATATATTTATTAAATATATTACATTAATTATATTTAATTTTCATAATTATATTTGTATGATATTTTTATATTATAATTTAAAATCAACTAATTTAATTATTTGGATTCTCGAAAGAGAATAAAAAATAAAATGGGACTTGCAGTTGACCCGAATGAGTCGGAGCTCCATGCCGGGAACAGTGACCTCTTATTTCTCATTGCTTCTTCATTACTCAAAGAACAGCTCATGAGAATGGCTTGGTCAACTGCTCTGCTTCAGTTTCACACGCAATCCCCTACGGTTCTTTCTCTCCGATTCCCATATTCCCTCCCCAAAAAATCCCCAATCCTTCTTAACCCTAACCCTATAATTCCCGATCCCAAAACCCCCAAAATGCAGTTCATTCACAGAACCAACGCTGTCCCGGTCCACGGCGTAGTATCAAGAGCCATGGACATCATCCAATCTTCGCCGCCCACGTGGCAATCTGCATTACTTAGTAACCTCGTGATCTTCGTCGTCGGGACCCCTCTTTTAGTAGCGGGGCTTTCTTTCTCCGGAATTTGTGCTGCGTTCTTGCTTGGCACTCTCACTTGGCGTGCGTTTGGCTCTCCTGGGTTCCTTCTCGTTGCTTCTTACTTCGTTATAGTGAGTTAATGAAAAGTTGTATGAATTCTATCTGAATTGTGGAATTTAAGTTGAATTTTGAAAATTGGGTTTTGATTTTGTATTCATCTGGTATTAAAAGTTTAGGCTTTGGAGAATTTACTTCCGTTGTTTGGTAGTATGGCAAGGAAAATAATTTAATTTGTGGCAAAAGGGTTACTTTTTGAATAGTTAGTCATTCAAGTATCATTAGTTTTATTTAAAGAAATTGATTCTACAAGGTGAAATAAGGTGAGAAGAGTAACCAAAATGCTTTGATGTCTTCTAGCATTTTAGATGAAATAAGGTCAAGTTTGAAATCATATACCGTTTTTCTTATTTTTCCCCTTCCTTTTCCTTCTGATTATGGCGTCTTTTACTTGCAAAATATGAATCTTGAGTTAGTTCCTGCTTCCCCCTTCTGATATCCCTACGCCACTTCAAGTTGAAAATTAATGATTTGGTGTGAAAGTTCATAATATGAGAGGAGACTTTAATTCCAGGTGAAGGGGCATTAATCAGCTAGACAAATACTTGAATGCCTTTTTTATAAAGTAGAACCAATGCTAGAAAAGAAGAAACCTAGTACAAAACCTCTAAAGATGGTCGATTATAAGATGATAGTCTTTTGAGGGACTTGAGACTCCATAATAATTTACAATGCTTTAAATCCCTAAACCACCTTATAGCTCTTCGTCATGCCTCTTAATCATATTTGGTATTATTGTGCTTAATGGTTGTAATTATTATGCTTACTTGTGGGTATAATCATGTTTAATTGTTTATTCCCCCCTTGCTTCAAAGGGGAAAAAAAAGGATCGTCCTTCTTTTCAGCAATAACTTTTTCTAGAAATCAATTTCTAGGGCCTTTTTATTAGCCTATGACTTTTGTAAGTAATTATGATTTTCAAAATGCTTCTGTTTGATAGAGTTGAACATTTTTATAATTGGTAGGGCACGGCAGTTACAAAGGTTAAAATGGCTCAAAAGGAGGCCCAAGGGGTTGCTGAGAAGAGGAAAGGTAGAAGGGGACCTGGGAGTGTAATTGGGTCCAGTGCTGCTGGTTGTGTATGTGCTATTCTCACAATATATGGAGTTGGTGGAGAGTCATTTGCTCGGCTTTGGCGACTTGGTTTTATTGCCAGTTTCTGTACTAAGTTGAGTGATACAGTCTCGAGTGAGATTGGAAAAGCATATGGCAAAACAACGTAAGTAGTGCTTCTCTGTTTGTTAAGGTTTAGGAGCTTAAAATTAATTTGATTAACACCTCTCTGTAGTTCACTCTAAAGAAAGGGTATATCTAATCTTGCAGAGCTTAAATCCCTTATGGTTCTTGCTATATTTGAGTGTTATTATTGTCATTTATTCTGGTTATAAAGATCTCTCTGACACCCTATTTAGAAACAAAATTTGTTAGCCTTAAGCTTTATTGCCTTTTTTTTTCTTTTTTTCTTTACAAGGTTTATGTCCATTGCTATTTTGTATTTGCTGTTAAACCACTCTTTCAGAATTGCAAATATAAAGTTTGTGCTGTGCAAAAATGAACAGGTACCTGGTCACAAACTTTAAGATTGTTCCTAGGGGAACAGAAGGAGCTGTTAGCGTTGAAGGAACTTTCGCTGGACTTTTAGCATCAATACTTCTTGCCTCTATTGGTTGTCTAATGGGTGAGGTAGTATTTGCTATTTACTCAGACTATGGGAATAATTTGTTCTGTTATTTAGGGAGCCATTTCTGCCATTTCTGTTTAATATATTCACTTCTTTGGCATCATACCTGCATCAATTACGAGCATTATTCAGTGATCATTACAAGATGTTTTCACATCAGAAAAACCCGGAATATATCTCTTTTTCATAAAATAGAGTTGCTGATTAGAAACATGCCGAGAAAACAATACTGGTGGGATGGTGCCAAGCTGGAATACTTTTGCAGATGTAAATGGTTGAATGTGTATTTTTGACAGTTAAAGACGTTTTTCTAAGGGAACTATTAGCAATTAGCAGATCTTGATATATTTGTAAATTGAATTTGAAATTTCAGTTTAGGTATGACCTTGGTTCTTTTTTTAGCATTATTTTGCGAGGACCTTAAGTTTCAACTAATATAGTTCTGGAATCATAGTTTGTTAAATAAGATAGTATTTTCTAGGGGTTATACCGTTCCCAACAAGCAAAAAAGGAGAATTGAATTAATTAAAACTGACTTTTAATGTTAGTGGGTCTTTGGATGTGAGTAGATGAGATTTTGTCATTCTCTAGCATTGGCCCATCTTTAGCAAGTGTTTATGCTTACGTGTGATTATGCTGTTGTTCATAATATTATTAATAAAACAACTATAATACTCTTTCAAATTCAGAAATGATATGTTGCCTTTTGACAATGCATAAATAAAATATGGGTATTTCAATTTGTAGAGACGTTCTAAGATTCTTCTCTTTTCTTTTCTTTTTTTTTTTTTCTTTTTTCTTTTTTTCCATTTTTAATCTTTGCAAGCAGATAAATGTACCTGAGGTGTTGATATGCGTAATAGCTTCCCAGATTGCTAATCTTGGTGAGAGCATAATTGGTGCTCTATTCCAAGGGAAGGAAGGATTTCGTTGGGTAAGGAATCATTTGAATAATAAGATGGTTTCTGTCATCCTGTTTTCTAACCTTTTTTTTGTTTCATTTATTGCCTACGTGTCAAATGGTTTTTAGTGTTAGCAATGGATTGGGTGTGATTGGATATGAATGTATAGTTTGATGTGGCATATCGAGGAGATGATTGCATGTATATCGTTATGTGGTACTCTAGTCATGTTTGGAGTAGGTCGCACCTATGGTGCTCCAACTTTTCATTTTACATGGAATACTCAAGTCTTACACTCGTCTCTGACACATATTCAGATATGGATATGAGGATATGACCCTCCAAGGATCCTCCTAATATATGGAAAATTTTAGAAAAAATTAAACATACTCGTATTTGAAACATACCTGTATCTAATACTCACACTTGAGACCGAGTAACATAGGGCTGTACAGTAGAAAGCTGTAGTGAGGAAGAATTATAAACTCACTCTTTTTTTATAGGAAATTTAGATAGATCAACCTAATAAAGATTAGTTTGAGTGTTAATTTTTGTGGGCTGAAAATGCGGTGTCATCCATGTAGCGGGCTATTCATAAATAGGCTATTTAATATCTATTATCTAAGTATATTTTATTTGCTCTCATGATAAGACTGAAACTTTGATTCTTTCACCATCATGATTTTTTGCCTTTCTGCTTGCAGCTGAACAATGATGCTGTTAATATCATCAACATATCCATAGGAAGCATTTTGGCTGTCTTAATGCAACAAATACTCCAAAACTGGCATACTTAAGTTCACCTGATCGGGGATCTTAGGTAATCTATCAAAGTGTTCATTGATACTGCTATCAACATGTAGCAACGTGGAAACAGTGAAAAAGAAAAAGGAAAACACCTTCAATGCTGCACGAAAGATGATTACAAGGCGCAATGATAGCAATGATTTGGCTATAATTGTGCAATTGACTAACTTTTGAAAGATTGTCAATGGTGTAGAACATGGTTACTATAACCAATGCTTCCATGTGTATATTTCAAGGTTCTTTAAGACATCTCTTTTATAGTTAGGATATTCAAATATGTATTCCTTTTTATCTATTCCCAAACAAAACTGAGATTAGAAACTCTTAATTATTTTTTGGTACAAAAGAGGTTTTTGTTTGAAGATAAAAAGGGTTTGAACTATAGACTTGTTGAATACCGTTTTTTAAAAGAGGTCTTTGCTTGAAGATAAAAGGGGTTGCACATATTTAGATTTAAACTATAGACCTATTAAATACCATCTCTTAAAGGTGATTACATGAACTAATTAAGTTTCAGGATCAAATTAGTTTTTTCTTTTTGTTTTTACATGCAGTGATAAATTGCATTTTTCAACTTCAAAGATGAAAACCTTGAAAGAAATTTTTCTTTTATAATTTGCATTTGATTAAGCCATAGATTACAAGAGTTCTTGGCTGGTTTTGGTTTGAGCAAAGTTTGGTAGCCAATGTTTAGTGTATTGATAGCTTGTTTATGAGGCCGAATAAAATGCCAATAAAGAGTAGTAGGAATATTATTATGGTTACCTAAAATGACGAAACCATTTTATCAAATCACGTGATTTTATTAACATCATTTATTAAACGAGTTGGTAAGAAAATTATTTAATTGTTTTATTTTTAAATAAAATTTTATTCTAAGTAACATATTTTTCTTTAGAAATTATGAAATATATTATGCATAAAGATAATATATGATATAATTTAATTACACGTGCTAAGATTACAAATTTTGTTATAAATTACTGAAATTTTTAGATTACATATTAATAAACTAAATAATTAAACTTATATAATAATCAATAATATAAACTTTTAAAATATTTTGACAAAAATTTTAATAATATTTTTTAAATTTCTTGATAAAAATTAAATTTTTTTTTAAAGAATCATATAAAAATATTTTTTTAAAAATTATAATTCATTTAAAATTCATATTTTCCCGACCAATAAAGACCGAAATTAAAGAAGCTTGCATTAATATAAAATTTCTTTTAGAAAAAGTTATCATGTTAGAGGAAAAACTTAATAGAAACTAGAAATTTAAGGGGAAAATGGTTTTTTTTTTTTAACAAATTTGAATAGTTTAATTAAAATTACGAATTATATTTGTTCCTAATCTTCAATATCAAAGCATAATTCAACATAAAAATATACGAATCATAACAAAGTTTTTATATTTGTACTCGAATTAATTATGGTTCTAACAAGCTACCGAGTACGAAAATTGATTCTAAAATAGTCCAAAACTATATGAAAGTAAAATGAATAGAAATTATTTATTTCAGAAAGCTTAAAAGAGAGAATTATATTTAAATTAATGGAGTTTAAGAAATACGCATATGATTTTGAATTTTCAAAAAAATTGAAAAAAAAAACTAAATTTAATGGCAAAAAATGTTTATAATAATCTAAAAATATTGATTTTTTTAATTTACTAAATTATATAATTTTAAACATTTTCAAACTTCAAATATAAAGATTTAATTTCTTTTAATTTGAGTTTGTTAAGTAACATAATACTAGTTATAGCCTATGTAATATAAAAATGAATTAATCCATGGGTAAACTTTTAGTTTATACTTTTTAAAATATATATATATATATATAAATATTATATATCCTTATATATTAACTCAGATGACATGAAACGTGAATAAACTCTTAAAGGTTATGAGTTAGAGAATTTAGGTTTATAATGTCTTTCTCATTCATTTTATACAGTTCGAATTTGTTGGAAAGCATTAACTCTTGTAGAAACTTAAAATCCATTGGGATAAATAAATATATATATATATATATATATTTATATAAGCGCAAAGGCTTTCCACTTGTTGCAAAGTCTCTGGCAGGCCTTTTTTGAGACAAATGAAATATAGATTAAATTGGGAAGATGTCTTAATTATATATAAAAAAATGCTAATTATGTCAGATTTAATTAAAAACGTACTTTTAGTTATTGTTAATAAAAAAATGTAACCTTACTTTAAGTGCATGAAAACGAAGACCTTATTTTTTTTTTTTTAGATAATTATCTTATGATGATACATAGATAATTTATAGACTAAACTAGGAATTTGTATTAGAAAATTAATAAGAATTGTATCTTACAATCAAGAAATATGTATTATAGTCAACCACTGTAGTAAAATTTTAACTCTTATCACTAGAGTTGTAATTTGAATAGAATTTATTAGATGATATCATCTTTATATTAATTAAATATTTATTTCGTTTCACTTAATTATCATTTGGGTCATATATAGTCCAACAAATTAAAGTTTGTGCTGGAACTTGTCTCGACTTCATTGTTGTTGAGTTTTATTGTGCTATCTTTCCCAAAAGATTTCAAATTTGGATAGATCATTTTATTAGGCATTGGATGGCTATAGGATAATTTCAAATAGCAATGCGGAGATGAACGAAATCGATAGAGAGTACTTTGGATGCTTAGTAGATTGCTGTTTGTTCCAAGATTTTGAAAAGAAAAATGATGCTAGAATTGTTGTGCGCAAGATGCATGAAATGATACTTGACATTGTCCAGTATTTGACCATAAATGAATTTGTGATTACAAAGGTAAATAGGGCTAAGAATTCCAAGTTACAATTAACTTATGCTAAAGGTCGATACTTTGACAATCATGCTTGACGAAAAGAACACTTTCAAAAAAAACATTTTATCAGAAAATAACTCGACGGAAAACACCTCTTGACTAGAAATAATTCGGCAGAAAATAATTTACCAAGAATCATTTCGTCGGAAAACACTTCACCAAGAAACTTTTCGTTTGAAACACCTCGATAAAAAATAATTCGTTAGAAAACACCTTGATGGGAAACAATTTGTTGGAAAATACTTTGCCAAGAAACACTTTGTTTAAAAATACTTAGGAAAACACTTTGCCAAGAAATAATATCAAAAAACACCTCGACGAAAAAAACTGTCGGAAAACACTTTACCAAGAAACTCTTTGTCGGAAAACAATTTGACAAAAAACACTTTCACAAGAACACTTCTTTAGCAACCACCTCGATGGAAAACATCTTGACAACAATACTTCGCTAGAAAATACTTCATCAAAAAATACCTTGAAGAAGAACACTTCGCCAGGAAACACTTTATTGTAAAAACACCTAGACGAAAACTCTTCACCAAGAAACACTTAATCGAAAATATTTTGACAGAAAACACTTAACAAAAAACATCTTGATGGAAACACTTCACCGAAAAAAATTCATCAAAAAACTCCTCAACGAAAAATATTTTACTGAAAAAAACTTTGCCAAAAAACACTTCATTTATAAACACTTAGGAAAACACTTTGCTAAGAAATAATGTCAAAAAACACCTCGACGAAAAAAAAAACTGTCAGAAAATACTTTACCAAGAAACTTTGTCGAAAAACACTTTGACAAAAAACACTTGCACAAGAACACTTATTTAGCAAACACCTCGATGGAAAGCATCTTGACAAAAACACTTTGTTGGAGAACACTTCATCGAAAAATATCTCGACGAAGAACTCTTTACCGGTAAACACTTTATCGTAAAAATACTTAGACAGAAACTCTTCACCAAGAAACACTTAATCGAAAATATTTTAACAAAAAATACTTTAACAAAAAATATCTTGATAGAAACATTTCACCGAAAAAACTTAATCGAAAAATATCTCAACGAAAAATATTTTATCAAAAAACACTTTGCAAAAACATATTTCATTGCTAAACATTTTGACGAGCCTTTTTGCTGATGTCGCAGCATAACTCGGGCCCTTTTACTAGTCATTTTTAAAGTTTTGAAACTTTAGTTAAAAACCCTCTGATAGTTTTTGTATTTTATTATTTTTTGTCAAAAAAATAAAAATCTTTGCAAGTCCGTAGATGCATATACAATTGGTCAGACCACGTAAATTTTTGGGTTTTGATTTTTTTTA
Organism: Adansonia grandidieri; assembly: GCA_038382065.1. Classification (NCBI taxonomy): domain Eukaryota; kingdom Viridiplantae; phylum Streptophyta; class Magnoliopsida; order Malvales; family Malvaceae; genus Adansonia; species Adansonia grandidieri. The sequence continues at coordinate 9,726,152 of JBBYHK010000005.1, forward strand.
TCTTTATTTCTTCTTTAGAATTATACACTTCTTAATAATTTGACAATTAAAAAAAAATCATACACTTGAACGTGCGTGCCCTTGACAGATTACCCGCACTATATAAAATGCCAACGTAATTGACCAATTTTATGTTGCCACGTGCTACGTCAAAAGTTTTTCTAACCGTTACCATTTCGTTGACCGACGTGTAATGACTTGGTATTTATTAACTAAACCTCGTCAGCATTCCATACTTACAATGTTTAGTCCAGCGAATTAGCTTTCAACGAAAATAAAATTTATGCATCCAAAAATAAATTTTTTAAATATCAAATCGTAAAAAATCTTATAATTTGGGAGCCAAAACATTAACAGAAAAAAAAATAATGATCTAACATGACAGAATAATAGAAACTACATCAAAATCATAACAATTCTCGATGCCTTTTGGCCAACATCAAGAAAAATGGAAAGCTTAAACCACTAAACTTTATTTTGCTGGCTGTCTGAATTTTGGAACATAGAATCACAGATATCAAGTTGATCAGGTTATACAGTGAATCATGAAGAAATACTGGCTGTTAACAAATACAATACCTAACTCCTTCAATTAAAAATGGCTATTCGTAAAAAGTTAAAAGCACACCTGAGAAGGTGGATCCGAAACGCCGTGGGGAAGACAAGCTCTTAACTTTGTCGCCGGTGTTTCCGGATGGAGCCAGTACGCCACAAGCAGGAAGGGTTTTTCACGCTCGTGCAGAATATGTCGGGAACAAATACCACGCCATCAGATTGATTGTGAGAATCTTTAGGCCAATGCAGCCCCGAGGCTGTAGGCGGTGAAGGCATTTGTGGCACTGCCCAAGAAGAGTCTGGCACCTGACCCAAGCACTCATCATCGTCGACCTCTTCCTCAGTGGATCTCAAGAACGGTGAGCTGTCGGAGTCTCCGCGCTTGCCACTATCAGCCTGGCACAATCCAGCAAAAAAGTAACCAAGAATTCTTAGCTTGCATTAGGCAGACATTTTAAAAGATATATGGGAGTACTAGGACAATAGAAGACCCAATACCACACTGCATAACTTATTTTACTAGCTGAGCTAACAAAATTAGTATAACATGACCAAATAAAGCACTTTTTTCCTTTCAACTCTAAATTATCTTCTTCTGTATATACTGTCAAAAACAAGTAATCCTCCAAAAGCAGCAAGTTTAATGACTTTCCGACACAATAGTTGATAAATTTTCGGTCATGTATATCAAGAATGGCGAGCACTCTGCCAACCTCTCTACCTTTTCCCTTCTCTCAGACTATGCTTCGTCTGGCCACTTAATTGTACCCAATACGAACCAAGAAAATCTGCAGTACATCATTGATCAACTTGTACAGACCTCTCAATATCAAAAGATCCGACTTACTAAGAACGATTGAAAGCACACGCCAATCCTAACAGGTCAAGTCAGAAGTAGTTAACTTTGCAATTGAAGAACCGAGCAGAATAGTTGATTGTCTGAGCAATAAAATTAAAGCTTAGCTATTTATTGGTGCCTCCTACAAACCGATTTTGCAATGGCAAGGTCAGACCTTTCCTAGCTAAAGTAAGCTAATCCAACCAGCAATTTTATTCACCTGTCATGAAAACTGGTAACAAGGTTATCTAGCCAAGTGGAAATCTTGGGCAGCCATTATGAGTTTGAGGTCCTACATATGGTCTTCCTTCCAAGAGACTGAATCCTATCTGTATTATTATTTTTTTTTTTTGGACTTCAAGACATGACAATCACTAAAACAACTGCACTCATGCATGCTAACAGGGACAATGGCATGCATGCTTACACTCACTCATGTCCGTGCTATGGTACTTAGACTCGAGGGTGAGTGTCGGAAGTGTATACTTGTCCAAACAAGTATGCTCAAAATTTTTTTTCTAAGTTTTTCCACATATTTGGAGGATCGAATCCTCCTACCCACGTCAAAAAATGTATCGAATACAGGCTTAAAACACGGGTACTTCAAGGAAAATGAAGAGTCGAAGTAACATAATGTCCATGTGCGTGAGAGAGATCAGCCTAATGTGGATTATTTGATTACCACCCTAGTAAAAAGGAACTTTTGTACATTGTCAGAAAACACAAACGATCCGCAGAAAGATTTAAGAATGTTAAGGAGACGGGTGGCCTCCACTCTACACGAGAACAACATTAAACGTAGTGCAATAGTATGTTATTCTGACTCGGGTCCAAGGATTAGATACTAGTATGTGTCTGACACTAATATGTCTAATTTTTTTTTTTTTTAAGTTTATCCATCAATTTGGAAGATTATATCCCCATACCCATGTACAAATATGCGTTGGACACAAATGTCAAAAACAAACACTTAAAAAAAATAAATAAATAGTAGAAGTAACACCAGTAAAAGAACCACAATTATAAGCATACCTTAGATGACCCAATATCCATGTATCCATAGCTTTGATTAAAGTCAGATAGCCCGAACAAATCATCCATTTGCCATGATTGAATGCTTCCCACTGTAGATCCCCCAGCATATGACACTTTTGTCGGCACACTGTTCCCGACTCCAACATTTGAAGGTATAGCCTCATTGTATCCACCAGTAAATGCCATCGGAGCCCCTCTTTTAGTTGTGGGATTGGATTTAGTTTCCGAGGTTTTTTCACTAGAAGGTGTTTTGACATTGGAAGAAGATGCAACAGGTTCAGTTATTGTCGTTTCAACACCAACTTTTACTCCAGTTAACAGAAATCTTTGATGACCAGAGACATAAGGATTTACTGTATGTATAGCAATATCACATTTACGGCATAGTAAAGCTCGATCTTGCACACAAAAGAAAAAACCAGATGTTTCCTGTAAAAAATGGGTTGATTTTGTCAATTTCAATTGATTGTTATAGGTAGACCTGGAAATACAGTACTAAATATGATTAGAACATTACACAAAAAAATAATTACGATACAAATATATAATCATATTAAAATTTAGATAACATAAATTATTAACATATGATCTTAAACAAGATTTTAACATGGACAAATACATTAGTTGTTGAGCACTGTATGCATACACGAATTGCCAAATCGAAAGGACTTATTCAACAATCGATTATGATTTTTGAAGAAGAAAACAGCAATTAATTTTTTAAAAAAGTTCAAAAAAATTAGAAATAAACAATAAAAAAGTATATAATAAAAGCAACAATCAGAACAGAACCTTATTGATTAGCCAAAAATCAAAACTTTGCTTGTGCGTAAAATTTTATCAAAGTTATGATCTTCAAAATCAAATTACAAAAGGTTTCCCCTAATTTAATTTCTCATTTATCTCGGTAGAAACTATTTTTCTTTTCCCTAATTTTCGTTAGTAATTGAGCCCAAATCAACTCAAAATTTTCAAATTTAATTCAAATTCCACCTTATCTTTCACTTAAAACTTTGACCGTTAAAACAACAATAAGAAAATAATAATAATAATAATAATAAATAAAATAGTTTTTCGGGGAAATAGTACCTGACAAATGTCACATTTAGGCATTTGAGAAGAAGAAGAAGAAGAAAGCGGAACACGCTGGTGCTTGCTGGCCAACTTGTTCGCAGCGTGGACTTTCTCGTCGCACTCCCAACACAACGCCGCCTCGTCCGCGCAGCACAGCACCTTCGCCTCCGCCACTTCGCACACGTTGCACTGTATCCTCATATCTCTCTCACTCTTTCCGTCTCTCCTCTTCCTTTAACAAATTCCAAATTTTCACAAATTTTCAGATTTTTAAAAAAATTTTGTCCTATTTTAGGAGAATATATATATATATTCTAAGGTTTATTTCTGGTTAAAGCCTGCAAAGAAGCAGCAAAGCGAAGCTAACTGATTTTTTTTTTTTCTTAATTATTTTCTGGGTTTGGTTGGACTCTGTAAGGGAGAAGGAAGAGGATATTTTTTTCTGAAGCTATGATTTGAAAAACGTACACGTGGCAGATTTCTGATTGTATCTTTGACTCGACAAAACCAGGCCGCCTCTCTGGCTCTGTCGGGTTCCGACCGGTGAACCAAAAAAGTCATACTACTTTGCTGTTACTCCTTAAAAAAAAAAATTAAATACTTGTTCTTTAAAAAATGAATTATATACTTAAAATGTTCAATAAAAATGAATAAATAACATAATAATATTTCTTTTATAAATTTTAAGTCTTATATTAATGATAAATTTTTTAAATTTCAAAAATAAATTAAAAATTTATCATATATATTTTTAATATTTTTTAGCATACCTTAATAAATATGTATTATCTTACGACTTATATAATATAAAAAATTTTACTAACAATAAACCAAATAATTTTTCCTTTTTTTATTGAGTTTATTTTTAATATATTAATTATAAAATTTTTAATTTTATGAATAATTTTAAAAATTATCATATATCTTTTTTAAAAAAAATAATTTTTATTTTTAAATATATTTTAAAATATGTGTCTTGAATTTTAAAGTAAAAAAAGTACTTTTTTTTTTCTTAGATTACAATTAAAGAACAACAAGAACAGTAAGAATTATTACTAATAGGAAAGCAAGAAATACTTTTCATCAATTAAAATTTTATTTTTTTTAATTACTTCCCTTTTATGATATTCAAATCTACAAAGTACATTTGATTCAATGGATCTTTATTTATGGTAGTAAAGAGTACCATTTAGTTTTGGGAAAAAAAATCAAGTAATTATCTCATATAAAATTTGTTAATTTAATAAATAAATTAAAAAATATCATATGTTTTATTTATTTTTATTTTTATTTTTAAATTTATAATGAAGATATATAATAATTTTTAAACCGTGCTTTGTAATAATAATAATAATAAAAAACCTGCTTTTTTGCTAAAATATCTAAAGTCAACTCAAGTCAACAATAAAAAGGGTTATTGTCCTCATTGTTTTATTTATGTTAAAGGACGTCGTCCTGAAAAATTCGTGATTCATTAGCCTCGGTGACACTGAAATATGGGCTAAAGAAAAGTTCCATTAATGAATTCACACCTTCAAGAATTGGGAAACTTCCTTATTTATTTATTTATTATTATTATTATTAAAATAATTATACGAATTTTTATTATATATTTTAAAAAATAATAAATAAATAAATAAAATATATAATAATTTTTTTATTTTATTTATTGAATTAAAAAATTTATTATTATTACGCTAGATAACTAATCATCATTACATCATCATTATGCATTTTTCTTCTAAAATTGACGTTGAATTTCAATTGGTGGCTAACAAACCCTAATTTTGTCTCTCCATCCTCAACTTGTTTTACTGAAGATTTGGAGAAAAGTATTTAGATTACAGCGAATTTTGCAAATAATTGGCTCTTGCAATTAGAGAGGATAAGATATTTGTTTTTTTTTCTTTTTCTTTCCTTACAAAGTCGTGGACAAGATTATTTGTTATGCAATGGAATTCAAACGAGAAGTAGAAGGCACCTAAAGTGATGAAGGTTCTGGACTGTCATTTGATTCGCCACTTAATAAAACCTCATTGAAGAAGCTTTTGGCTATTACCTACAAACCCCCATTGATTTGATTGATGGTAAGTTTTGGCGAAGAAACTTGTGGCAATTACTCTCCGGCAAAAACTATGACAAGAAAGTTGGATGCAACCTTGGATATAAGCCATGGTAGTAGAATTTGAGTGGCTGGTTGTCTGATCGGTAGGTGTATGTTGATTTTAAAATAAAATAAAATAATTAATATTAATAAAGTATAATTTTAGTTTATATATATATATATATATATTTGTATCAATTAATATTATAAATTGATACAAAATGTTAATTTTTTTATTTTTTTTAAAATTTTTATTTATTTGAATTTTAAAACTAATTTGTAATTTTTTTTTGTTTTTGATGATTTTTTATTTTTCATAATTATATTTAAAAAAAATTATGTTCATAATTAGGTGTTTAACTTAATTGATATTAATTTATTATATTTTTATATATTTTTATTTGATATTTAAAAATTTTAGATATTAAGTATTTATATTTCTAAAATTTATATTTGTAAATAAATATAAATATATATAATAGAGTTATATTTTCATGTTTATATAATATATATATTTTACTAATAAATTTGAAAATATGCTATAAGTATATATATATATACGAAAAAAATTTTAAAAATATCTGTAAATATAAAACATTACATTAAAATATATTAATACTACTATATGCTAATATTAAAATAAAAATAATATATTTATTAATATGATACTGAATACTTTAATTTGAAGATTTAGCAACAGTAAAAGGAAACTTAATTTCATCGAACATAGCAAGTGTAAAAGTAAGATATTGTATGCAAGTTTTAATGGCATAGAAGATTGATGAAGCAAAGTTAAATCAATTTCAATTATTCCTCTACCTCGCCTTTCGGTAATGACTTTATGTTCTTATGTTGTTGCGAAAATTGAATGCCATAATCACTGAAAGAATGTTTTAGCTTTGGGTTAATTTTGCAAATAACCTTCGTATTATACAACTTTTTTAATTGAATATTTGAAGAAAATTTTATTTTAAATAAGTATTTATATTCTAATTCTATCAAATACATAAGCACGCTGCATTAATATCATTAAATAAATATTGACGTAACATTTAACATTCAATTTAATTTTAATATATAGCTTTTTTCTAACAATAATAACGTAGTATTTTTATTATATATCATAATTTTATTAAATATAAAAGTCACGTCAATATTTGTTTAATAAATTTTAGTATAAAATATCTATATATTTAATAAAATCACAATACAAGTATTTATTTAGGTCAAAAGATTTTTTCAATACTCAATTAAAAAAAATGGTATAATACAAAATTTATTTGTTAAATTAACCTTTATACTAACATCCAATAATTCGAAGGAACAAAAATAATTTAAATGTTGAAGTAGTTTTCGACGGTTAGCTTAATTTTGGAAATAAAGAATAACGATCAAACTTTTGTTTCAACGGGAACAACCAAATCTATCAATTAAAATGATTAACAATTGAATTGAATTATAATATTTAGGGATGAGAAAAAATAAAAATAAAAAATTGATTTAAACGGTGATATTTGATAGTTTAGTTTTAGTTTGGATATTAATTAAATATATTTGGTTTAATTTGTTTTTTTATTTATAAGTTAAAAATTGTAGTTATTCAAATAAAATCGAATTCTATTTTATTTAAATTTTAATTTTTTATAATATAAAAATAAATATTTTATTTTTAAATTAAAAAAACTTAAAATATTATAAAAAAATATATTTTTAAATATATTCTTTTTGATTTTATACAGTATTCATTCTGATTTCGATATTCAATTTTTAAAAAATTAAAATATTATATATTAATCATATATTTCTTCTAAAACAGATCCGAACTAAACCGTTATAATCTGAAATCATCTATTAAAACTATTCTAGATAGTCTTCAAACACCTGTAAATAAAATTTCTAATAAAGACACATGGGTCTCAAAGACCCAACTTTTTCCAGACTCCTTGAGGTTTGGACCTAACTGCCCTCACTCTCCAAGTTTCGATAAGGAGAGATAAAGTCAAAAAACCCTGTTTTTTTCTGGATTCTTCGTTAGCACAAAATAAAAATAAAAACTTGTATTTTTAACAGAATAACATAAACATAATCATTGGTTAAAAATAATTGTACTTTTACTTTTATACCCTTATCATGTCCTCGTCTTCTTATCTATAAGAGGTCCTGTTTATGTCATTTCAGAATAAGCTAAAGTGAAACAATAACGAACTTATTACTCAAAACTCTTTCAAGTAATTAAAAAGAAAATTTCGCGCCAAACTGAATATCTTCATCTCCTAGCTTTCACGAACAAAAGAAACAAAAAAAGATTCCTTTCTCTTCGATAAATATACAGGAAATTTGAAGTTAAAATAACTATTTCTTAGATCTGAACATTTTCCTTTTTTGCGTTCCCAATTTCTTCGTTTGCTCCAGTTTTAATCTCTTTTTGAATTTTTCTTAATTTTTTTTATAAATTATTCTATGAATTGCTAGGGTTTTGACTGAGATTTGATCAAGTCGGTGGAGGCTCTGAAGTTTTGGACAGAATTTCTAGTCAAATTGCGGATAGAATCGGTAATTAGTACTCCGTTTGGTTGTTAAGAAATTTCAGGAAGACGAAAATGAAAGCTTTGGGAACCTCGAAGTAAAGGTTTTCATTTTCCATGTTTGGGACCTTATGAGACTACGACGGCCTTTTGATTTGATCGAGCTTCATTGTAATGTCAGAACCGGGATTAAAATAAATGTCAATTTTGAATTTTCCTGATTGATTAAAATTCCGTGAATTTTTAGGGTTTTTTTTTTTAATATTTCCCTAAAATCTGATTACGATTAATTTATGAATTAAATTTCCCCTGAAATTTTCAATTTTTGTAATAATTCAGTTTCTGGTGCTTATCCAAATTAAAATTTTCAACTTTCTAGTTTTTGTTTGCAGTTGATCATCACCCATTTTTTATTCTGATTTCCATTCACCCATTTTTTTAAAAAAAAATATATATTAATTAACACAATTAATTCTCACATATCAAGGCCAAAGCTTTGTTTTCCTTTTAATGATTCAAGCCCCAAAGTATAGCAGTCATTGACTTGAATTTTATGTAGGCCTAAAGAACCTTGTTTTGATGACTGGTTCTGATATGCAGATACAATTGATGATTAAAGGCTAACGCAATCAATTGAAATGAGATGCAATGCATGCTGGCGTGAATTAGAAGGGCGAGCAATTTCCACTACATGTGGTCACCTTTTGTGCATCCAAAATGCATTTCTTTATTTTCTGCCACCGCAGTTTAATACATTTTATATCTTTTTCTTTCCATTGTTTAAGATAAAAAAAGCATGTTTTGCAAAGATTCCTTGACATTGTAAATAGGCACTGAAGACGCGAGCAAGATCCTTAGCAATGATGCAGCATGTCCCATTTGTGATCAAGTTCTCTCTAAGAGGTAATAGTTTCATCTGGTGGAAGTTGGTCTTTTTAATGCTTTCTAGAATTTTGTTTACTAACGTAAGATAATAGAGTTGAAAAAAAAAAAAAAAAACTGGGAGTTTATTATCTGTGAATATAGACTTGTTTCTAAATGAAAAATAGTTGTTATTGCTTATTTGGCACTAATTGTCTGTCCTAGAATTTTCTTTCCTCTTTTTACTAGTTTGAGGACTGCTTACCAAATATATATACATATATACATATATATATATATATATACATATATATGCATATATATATATATAGGTGATAAAATCACCTGTTGTTGTCTATTGGTTATCAAGCATCAGGGTTAGGATTGTTCTGCATAGCTTTTACTTTCATTTACTTGTATGCTGTATCTTATTAATTTCGATTCCACTCACCTAATCTGGGAAATTTTATTCTCAGCCTTATGAAACCTGTGGATGTCAACCCAAATGATGAATGGATAAATGTAAGCAAATGCTTCACTTGGATTGTTTTATAAGGCTTGCTTATACTGATTAGTATTTCTCTATAGCTAAATCTACAGTTCTACACCATGCTCTAGTTTTTCTTTGCCTTCCATTGTAGTGCTGCTTTATTATATGCGCATGCTCACTAATATGATGTGCTTTATTGCAGATGGCAATGGCTGGTGTGTCTCCGCAGATATGTATCCTTCATAATATAGACCATGCATGTGACTTTCCGATTAATGGATTGTAATGTTCTATTTCATTTGAAAGAGTTTGTAACTAAGAGATAGAATAGATTCTGATCGACGAGAAACCCTTTCAGACATGCATTTCCTTAATGAATTTAGTGATGAAGAGTGCATACAGAAGTGTGATGTTTTACATTGGGCAAAAGGAATTAGAAATGCAGTACAAGACGAATAGAATTATAGGTCAGTGCCGGCAGAAATGTGAGATGATGCAAGAAAAGTTCTCAGAGAAACTGGAGCAGGTGCATACTGGATATCAGAAATTGGCAAAGAGGTGTCAGACGATGGAACAAGAAATTGAGAGTCTGTCAAAGGATAAGCAAGAGCTCCAAGAAAAGTTTTCTGAGAAATCAAGGCAAGCATATACTATTTTCTTTGAAATTGTTAATTCTGGAACCTTGCTAATCTGCATTTATACAAAATCCCAGACAGAAGAGAGAACTTGATGAAATGTATGATCACTTGAGGAGTGAATATGAGTCGATGAAACAGTCAGCCATCCAACCTGCAAACAATTTCTATGCCAGAAAGGAGCCTGATTTATTCTCAAATCCAGCAGCTAACATGATGGATAGCAGAGAGCCTATTCGGAAGGGTAACCATGTTCTTTTGTTATTTTCTTCTAATAGTAATCAAAAGATAGTTGGTACCTACCTTGCGTCAAGTACTAAAATAGTATCATTTAACCAGCTGAAAAAAGTTTACCAAACCTCTTTAAACAGTTAATATATTTCCTTTGTTCCTGCAATAGAGATTTGAGTCCAGCGTGTAACAAGTCATTTTTGCTTAAATACTTCCCTAGCCAGTTAACTTATTCGTTTTAGATTGGTCGATTTTTTTCTCCTGGAACTCCAGGGTCTCGAGAGTACATATGGCCGGGACGACAAAATAGTTTAAACTCTGGTCCTTTTGACATATCCAGCGGCTCACCATCAAGACAAGCAGCCATTCCTATTGATGTTGGGAATAGAAGGGCTAGTATCCACCCTGCTTTTGGAGCTGCTGCTGCTAATCCTTCAATGACTTTAAGGAACCTGATAATCTCTCCTATAAAGCGGCCTCAGCTTTCTCGTAACCGGACTCACCTCTTTTCGTAAGGAATAAGTACATAGGAATGCTCAATTTACCTTGTTGCTCATCTGGCTGAATTTCTTTGAAATCTTAATTTCTACAGATTGTAGGCTCCGAAGTCATGGGGTTATCATCGGCTAAGAACACAAAAGAATGAGCTAAAACAACCGCTAATTACACGAAAGAATCACAAATTGGAGGTATTTCACTGTTACGTTTTTCCTATGTTGACTTTCATGATAACTTCGTGTGGATGAAGCTGCTGAAGATATCAAAATTAGACGTACAAATTTGATGGAGATGTAGTGTTAAATACTTCACCTTCTGTTATTAGCCTTTTTCTTAGACACGAAAAAAGATGGATTTTTTCACGAAATTGGTTAAACCATGCTCTAGCTCTTGCAAATAATGTATTTCAAAGGCACGTGGATATAGTATTTGACGGAGATTTAAATTGTTGGTCATGGACATATTTTAGGTCGTGTTACGTTTATTGTGGTTGTAGATATAATAAATATCATCGCAATCAATTTGAGAGCTTAGAAGATCAAAACCATAAAATAGCAACTGTAATATTGCATTGCAGCCTTAATTTAAATCCCTGGTGTTTGAATCCGATATATTGATAGCGTCATTTTCTTTCAATTTTACAAGTGGAATTAAGAATATGTCATATATCTTTTTTTTTTTAAATATACTTAAAAATATATATATCATCCCACTGATCGATTTACGAAGTCCAAGTTTCTCTCTTAGAATTGTGATGAAATGTGTGGCTAGGCTCGAAATTGTTTTCTATACCCTGATGAGATAGAGGAAGGACCGAAACTTTACACATTTTTTTTTATAAATATTGTTGTGAGTTTTCTAAACTGTGACTGGAATAATGTTCTTTTTTTTTCCATCTTTGGTTCTAACATATGACAGATTGAGATTTCATTGATATTGTTGAAGGAAAAAGATATTGTATTGGTATATCCTTAATTGTTAATGATTAAACCGTAATTTATAAGTAAACCTATTTATGAGTTGAGTTATGATTTGGCTTGGTAGGCTCGATACATATGGATTAAGTTTTGAACAGGGTTTCAATAAATTTGGATTAACCCAACCTAGTTCAAATTACTATTTATCAATAAAAATATTTTTATTTAAATTTAATTACAAAAATATATAAATATTAATATAAAAATATTTTAATATTTTAAAATAATAAAAAAAATGTCAATTTAGTTCAAACTTAACTCGAATTAAATTTAAATTAAAAATTTTAAAAAAAAATTCAAGTTGCGATATCTCTATTTATAAAGGTTATCTTTTCTTAAATGAGAAAAAAAAAATTTCAAATGTTAAGATCATATAGGCAAACCCTAAAATTATAATATCTTTTAGTCGGACTCAGATCTAGTGCAGCAATCATAGCATTATAAAATGACGAATAAGGAAGCACATTTTCTTTTTTTCAAAAATGCAAGCCTTGAAAGTATCGAGCACAATCCAATAATTCAAGGGTATCATAACTTGCGGGCATTTTAAATTGGAGAATTTCATATTTAGTTTAAGAAATTAATTATCCATTAATATATAATTACAAAATATATCTAAATTCTAATTAACAATCCTACATAAATTAGTTAAGAATCGGTAAATTTTACATTGTAAAAATCATCTTTCTTTATCAAGATGTCCTTTATCAAAATCTAAAAAATTTTATTATTAATGAATATATGATAAATTCTCAAGAAAAAATTACATACCAATTATAATATAATCAATTTATATACCAAGTATATTATCGTTTAATAAAATATCCAGTTCTAAAATATATACTCGAACTTTCGATTCTCGTTGAATCAATTCGATCGATTAATCTAATTTTTGAACATTACAAAAAGGAGGTGGAACGAAAATTATCCCTTCTTTCATTTAATAGAAAGAAATTAAGAAGAGGAAGAAGAAAAAAAAACTGGACTAATTTGCAAGTTTCTTTTCTGTGCATGAGACATTGACAATAAACTAAGAAAAAAAAACTATATATATTTGAAAAATAATGTTTAATTTTTGAGAATTGATAATTTATTATATGTGTATAATAAATATTTTTTTTATATATTGACATTTGACCCTACTAAAATTTGTTTAGAAGTTAAAGAAAAGAGTATATATATATATATATATATATATATATATATGTATATTATTAAAATTAATCAAGAAAAAGAAAAGGGTAAAAATACATAAACAAATATCCTCTTCACCTTACATTTTAACTTACAATTTTTATAATTTACTTAAAATGTAAATCTAACTTGAGAGTTTAAAGAAGTTTTAAATCTAACTTGAGAGTTTAAAGAAGTTTTAAATAGATCTAATAATTTCGGACAAAAAAGCTTACACGGTATGAATACGGAATGAGTAAAATAATAAAAGTACAACACAAAATTACAGGATAGGAAAAGGTAATTCGATTATGTTAAAATTTTTATAATATAAGTTATTAATTTATCAAAATTTATATAATTAAATAATAGTATAAATATAATTATAACACGTAAATAATACTAATACGATATAAATATATAAATTTGTTAGGTATAGTTTTAAAGTAAAGATGGGAGTAGTTTATAGTAGTATCTTTGGAGAGGTAGCTATGAGTATAGTTCTTGATAGAGGTTAATTTCTTATCTTGGTGCCGAGGTGAAATGTGCTTGAAGACATCCAAGATTGAATTGCCTTAGAGAAGCAGATTCAAGTTTAGACAAAAGGAGGATATCAATGGTGGGCTTGAAACTATGAAACTATCGGTTGAAACTCGGAAGGCATGTAAAGTGAAGTTATTATAACTCATCAGATAGAACATAGTGATCGAGATTTAAATGTAACGTTGTGATTGATATTTATCGATTGAATGCTTATTATAATTAATTATAATAATTATTATTTTATTTATAAATATAATAAAAATAATACGATTGATCTTAATCTAAATCGTTGACGGTGATTTCATCTGGTCAGAGGTGAGCATCAAAATGCGAAAGAAATGGGTTCAATACCTTGAGAAGTTTGGCAGCCAGGCGGTGGTATCGAGAACAATAATGGAGCAGTATCTGACACGTTCGAGCGGGACTCCATTATTTCATCGGCAACGATGCAGTTTGTGGTGAGCATTGATTCTTCCCGACAACAGAGTTGGCTTAGTAGATTCGCAGCTGGCGAGCTCACACGCGCCAGTATTCCATAGGTGGGGAGGAGAAGCGTATAAATTATAAATATAATAAGTATAATTATAATTTCATTTATTTATAAATTGTTTCATTTATAACGATTTCTTCTTTTGATGTTGGTGAAGGGAAAAAAATATTTATTTATTTCAAAAAACAAGTATAGCACTATATGTAGTAATTTCGGATGTATGTAATTATGCAGCATAAAAATAATAAAAATATAATTTCATATAATATAAAATAACATTAAAATATGAATTTATTAAAATTTTTATAATATAAACTATTAATATATAAAAATTTATATGAATATATAAAATTTTAAATAAAATTATAATGTGATAAAATAACGTAAATATGACACTATTAAAAAGTGACCAATTCTTCGATTTGTGTCATGTTCAAGCTACGTCTTAATTTTTTTATATATTTCATATAATTTATCATATTATTTCGATTTTAAAAAAAATTATGTTAATGCTTAAGTTATTTTTTACTTGTTCAAAGTATTATAAATTTTTATAGAGTAATAATTCATTTTATATAAATTTTTATATATTTATATATTTATATCATATTCATATTATTTTTCGTATTATGTTATATTTTAAAATTATTTTTAATATTATGTTTATGTCTCATATCCATATTTTACATAATTTATTATAATAATTTAATTTTAATTTTAATTTTAAATTTATTTATTTAAAAATTATATTATTATATCTGACATATATTATAATTATTATAAATTTTATATTTAAAACTTTAATATAATTTTTCGAACCATAAGGAGGGCATCTTCTAACCTTTATTACAATTATATTTTTATTGCTAAAACAATGGTTAAAAGCAAAGAGGTAAATTAAATAGTATACACGTGTTCGAATCGCTATGGTTATAGCTTTCAAATTCCATGCTAGCAAGTTAACCCTGCTGCAGTCTGGGATGCTTCAACGCTTTACAAAATATAATTTTAAAGAATATTATCATAATAATATTATTAATATGTTATTAATTATTTTATAATGTTTTTATTTATTTATTATTGTGAGAATAAATTTTTTATAAATATTTCTTAAAAAAAATATTTAATTTTTATATCTTAATATATTGTAATATAAATATAATTATATAATACAGTATATATTGATGAACTTATCAAATTTACATGAAACAAATTATTAATATATCAAAATTCCTTTAATTATGACTTTATCATAAGAAGTAACACGAATGCAACGATATTTGACAAAATTGGAAGTTGTTTAGATATTGTTAATTAAACTTAACAATTTTGAAATTATATGACATTACAAAAAAATTGCATGAACACAGCACGAAATAAACAAATATGTCAAAATCTATATCAAAAAAATTATTAACGTATTAAAATTTATATAAGTATATAATAATTATAAAATTTAATACGATTATGATGTAAAAAGTAAAACTAATACTATGACATGTGGTATAAAATTAATAGTTATAGTGTCAATTAAAAAAATAGGCATGTCGAAATCTATTAAAATAAATTATTAACATATCAAAATTTATATAAATATTTAATACTTTGAATTTGATTATAACATAAAAATAACAAAAATATAATATAAATACATAATATAAAAATCACAAAAAAAAAAAAAACCTTGAAAAAGTTTAAAAAAATGAGTTGCCACGTGACAATTAGAGTTGTCCATAGGTTAAGCGGCAGGCTTAGCTCAATCGAGTTTGGACTTGCATTTTAATATTTCGGCTGAGTCGAAATAATATTTTTATATTTAAATAATATATTTTTATTTAAATTTAATTATAAAATATATAAATAATAATAAAAATAATTTTTTTAATAAAATAAACAGTAATTTAAATTTAATAACAAGTTAAACTGAACCTAATTAAGACATAAATTTAAAATTTAAAATTTAAAATTTATCAAGTCTCGATTTAACTCGACCTATTCATTGCACATCTCCAAAGACTCCAATTACAACCCAAGAAACAATAGTTCATAGAAGTTTATAGATGAGGCTAGCACGTTGAATCTGACTCAATCAGAAATAATTTTAAAAATATTTTATTTTTTAATATTTTAATAATAAACATAAAATAAGTGAAACACATCAGAGCCTGAATCCATTTCTTTTTTTCGGTGTGATTTAAGTGTCAATAATAAAGTTCTGTAAAGTAGGGGAAAATCAGTGCTAGACAATTAATTTATATTAAAAAATATTTTAAAATATATATATATATATATTTATCATGTGATAAATTGTAGTAATAAATTAATTGTCAATAAACTATTTTTTTCGCTGTTACCAGCTTTTCTCGTGCCATTGTCATTGCTTCATGCAGATTCTCTGAACTTCACAAAGCTTCTCCACTTTCCCAACATTTTTTTTTCATTCTTTTTCTCAAAATTCTCTTAATTTCATTTTCATATTTTTTTTTATTTTTATTCTCCCAATTTTTAGCATTTAAATTTGTTAATGTCTTCTCGATAACGAAATTACTTGACAATTCATATATTTATATCATATTTATATATTTTTATCATATCATAATCGTATTTAAAATTATTTATATTTATATCAATTTTGATATATTTATAATTAATATATTTTTTATTTTATACGTATTATATTTATAAAATTATATCAAATATTATCGGGTTTAACTAATGAGTTCGAAGGAACGTAAAGGGTAAAACAAAACTCTGTTAACATTTTTGCTAGTATAATATAATAATTCTTAATAAAATAAGCCAATATCTTCCGGTTCAATGAATATAAAAAGGTTAACATCTTTCTGTTTCATTTTTCTTTATTTCCAAAACCAGAGCTATTGTGAAACTGGTGTATAATTTTTAATTGAGAAATTATAACATTAATTTTCTATATAATTTTTAGATTTCATGAACGAAATTCATAAGATGATATATATTTTTAAAATATATTTAAAAATAATAATTTTAAAAAAAATTATATATTAGTCATTTAATTTCATTTATAGAATTAAAACAAAACATTATCGTATCAAAAATTAATTATAATTTTGATTTTACCTTATAGTCTGCATTCATTTGAAAAAAAAAAAAAAAAAGAACAAACTAACAGCAAAAGCTGATAATGGATTCATAAAATAAATAAGAACATGGTGGTTAGATCTTTTGCAAATAATATTGTTTGATTTTTTAAAAAATATTTTTGCTATAAATCCAAGTATAAGTTCTCTTATATATTCTTGATTTTGTTTCCATTCAGCAAAACAAACACTATAAATAAAGCTTTGTTTTCTATCCACTATGTCAAACAGTCTTGCCTCCTGGAACTACAAAAGGTACTCGTATTTTAGCTTCAGTAACTCCATATAATAATAATTCTACGTTAGTTGGATTTTTTATTTTTTAAAAAATTATTTATGTTCGATAATTATATTTTATATATATATATATATATGTAAATATGGATAATAAAATATATATTTTTAAATATATAAAAAAATTAAAAATTGAGTATATTCTTATCATAAATAAACTCGTATCCCTAATAATATATTTTTTAATTTTTTTATCTCATTAATTATCTGCTAAAAAGGCAACTGGATTTCTTTCTTTCTTTCTTTCAGTTTTGATCTGAAGGCACCAAGTCACAGTATTATTAAAAATGGGTGGAAGATTATTAAGGATTTGACAACAAATGCTTATGAAATACAGCAACGGTTATTGGATGAGATATTAACTCAAAATTACCATACTGAATACCTTGACAAAGTTCCTCAATGGGAGCTCTGAGAAGAAGCTTTTCAAACACAAAGTTCCCATTATCAGCTATGAAGACATCGAACCTTGCATGAATCGAATTGCTAATGGAGAGCATTCGGGTATCCTTTTAGCTGAACCTCTCGTTGAACTCACTTTAAGGTATACTAACACTGCTCCGACTCTTTATGTTTTTTTTTTTTAAATATTTATATTCGATATATTATCAGATATAAGTACGAGAAGATGATCATTCAAATATTCTTTAAATACATGAAAAAATTTGATATATCCATATCAGACACACGGTCATATCAAACACTTACACCCAAATCTGACTAACATCGCATTGCACACCATTGTTGTAATTTTGCTATTATGGTTTTTTTTTTTTTTGAGTAATAGGGAACTATGTTATTTAAATTAATGTTGGATATTGATATAAATCCGACGCTAATATATTTAAAATTTTTAAGTTTTTTAATATATATTTTAAAGATCTTATTCTCGTATTAATCTTAGAGAAAATGTCAAAAATACATATACCGAACACAAATATTTTTGTTATATTGTCTAACTTCTTCACGTGGTGCTGCCTTTGATCCAGCTTTGGCACCACGCGTGGAAATAGTAAGGTTATGCCTATGACAGCTAAGGAATGGGATAAAAGACAATGGTTAGAAATACTCTTTCTTGGTCTGTCATGAACACTTAAGTAAAACAACTTCAATTTTGTTCTTGGTCATTTGAAACGACTTTCAATCACGGATTTAAATTTTAGTACGATACATTTTTAATTACAATATGTTTAATTATGATTATAGATATAATAAGTGGAGATGTTCATAGGTCACGTAAGATTATAGCTTAAATTTTTAAATTTTTTACCTAGACTCAGTTTGGGCTTAACTTAAACTATACTTAATAGCTCATTTCACATCATTAAAAAAAAATCAAATATTATTTATATATTTTTATAATTAAATTTAAATAAAATAATATTTTGATTAATAAAAAGTAATTAGGATCAGATCGACCTAAATTCATAAAAATCTTATCTAAAGCTTGTTCCGTATGAACCAAGCCTACTCCCCTAACCATTAAGAGATCTATTAACAAGGTCTAATAATAGATGCTATGTGTGGTCATACATTGAACGAGTGAAAGAAACTGGAACTGTAAAATAATGATAGTAATGTCGCGTAGTTATATGGTTAAATCCTTACTTTTTAATATGGACTAATAGTTGTTTAAACTTAAACCAATTTTCGAGATTTGTGGATGGCTTAGAACATGGAAAGAACTGTACTTTTTATTCATTAAACCGGACATTAAAACTCCATCTGGTTTAAACAGAAGAACAATTCTAACCAGTTCCTTCAAGAACAGTTATTTCCGAAACAACATGTCCAATATTTACACCAGTCCTTACGCAACAATCATGTGTTCAGACATCAAGCAAAGCATGTTTTGCCAATTACTTTGTGGATTATTACAAAGGGATGAAGTTTTAAGGATTGGTTCCAACTTTGCATTATCTTCTTTGCCAAGCCATCTGGTTCTTAAAAGATCACTGAAGACAGCTATGTGACAATATAAGAACAGCTCAACTAAGTAATTTGATACACTGATCTCGACTGCCGGAATGCCTTGTCGTCGATCCTCAATGAACCGAATCCGGAACTCGGAGATTCGAATGAAGCCGCATGCAGCGGTGAATCATGGGAAGGGATAATTAAAAAACTTTGGCCAAGAACGAAGTATGTGGATGCCATTATAACAGGTTCAATGGCTCAATATATTACAATACTTGAGTTTCATTGCGGGGGATCGATCCTTTTGGTTTCAACATCGTATGCTAGTTCTGAATGTTACTTTGGGATAAATCTTGAACCTTTAATCAAGCCTTCTGATATATCGTACACTCTTTTGCCTAACATGGCATTCCTTGAGTTCTTGCCTGTAATGGAAAAACATGCAGAATTTGCTGATCAGGATTTCGGAGATGTTTCTGATCAGGATTGTAATGAAATACAAAGCAAAAAGGAAGAAATTGAACCTGTTGAGCTGTTGGACGTGGAACTAGGGCAATGCTATGAAATTGTTGTCACTACTTTTACAGGTTAGCTCTTCGTTTTCCTTTGTGATCTTGTACTATTTTATTTCTGCTCTTCATTTTCTTTGAAGGATTCATTTTCAATATTCGTATCTGGCATATATTCAAACCTACGTTACTTCAACATTTTATTTTCTTTTTTGAAATACCCATATCTAATATTTATGTGTAACTCATATTCGAACATAAGCATTTGAATATGATCATCTGAAAATCCTCTAAACTCTAAATACTTGAAAAAATTTAAAAAACGTAAATATAACCATGTCGGATATATACTAGCATCCTACACTCGTGCCTAATTTAGAATAACAAATATTTAAATAAGGTATAAAGTATGATCCTCTAAAAATATAAAAAAATCTAAAGAAAAAAATATACTCATGTCAGACACATATACGTATAAAACACGTTCCTTTGAGTTACAAGCAACATAAATCTTGTATGCCATTTAAACTTTGCATATTGGTCGGAAGACATGGAAAAACAAAAGTATTATCCAGTCGACCAAGTGACATTTGTAAAATTAAAGAAACTTTGAATCGAGAATGACATCTAACTGGTTCAAGATTTGGATCTTAGCTTACATAACATTTTTCCTTATCTTCATACGGTGACCTCTTTTGTATCAAATTGAGATTTAGATCTCAAGATCTATTCCCTTCGCTTTATTTCTCATTATTTGAAAGCTTTTGCAGGCTTATATAGATAAAAAAATCGGAGATATTCTGAAGGTAACTGGTTTTCACAACAATGCTCCTCAATTTCTTTTCATGGGAAGGCAAGGCGTCCTTTTAAGTCTTAGTTCAGAGACTACAAAGGAAGAAGACCTTTTAAAAGCTGTAACAAAGGCAAAGCTGTTCATTGAGCCACTAGGCTTCATTTTAACCGACTTTACCATCTATGCCGATGCTTCTTCTCCACCAGGGCATTACATCTTGTTCTGGGAGCTTAAATTGAAAGGAACCGATCATCTACCAGAGCCTGATGTTATGACAATGGAGGAATGCAGCTATATTGTTGAGGAATCACTTGATTATGTGTATAATTTTCTGAGGGATTGTAGTAGTATAGGGCCATTAGAGATCAGGGTGGTGAAACATGGAGCTTTTGATGCATTAATGGAGTTTTTCGTATCGAAAGGATCTTCTATCAGTCAATATAAAATGCCTCGTTACATCAGATCTGAGGAAGCTTTGAAGATTATGGATTCTATGGTTGTTGGAAGGAACTTTAGCCAAAAACAAACTCTTTCCAAGCTAAATATAGGGAAGGTATAAAGAATAAATGGTATTAGTAGAATTGAGTTATCTTATCTTAAGTCTTCATTTTCTCTATAATATTCATATTTGATATCTATATTTGATATATGATCGGATATGTGTTCAAGTATAATCTTTTAAATATATATAAAGAAAAAACTTTAAAAAAATTGAGTATATCTATATATAATATATTCATATCATGAGTAACATAGTTAATGATGTATGCTTAGGTATTTTCTCAAAGTTTACTTAGATTTGTTGTGCTTGAAGTCATTCAATAATTAAAAGGCATTATAGATTTCAAAAGACTATCACTAAAAATTTGAGAATTAACTCAGTTGATTTATATAATTATCATTGGAAAAATTGTATTTAGTAGGTCTGAAAAGTTTGAATTTTAACATCGTAACTTTTTCTTTTCTCAAATTACGACTTTTTTCGTATAAAACTTTAAGAGATAACAATAAATCTGTACTTCGAATCTCAACATAGGTAATCTCTTTCCTTATCCCAAGCTAGAAAAAGTAACGGTGTTTGAAAATAAAATTTGATTTTAGGCAAAGTAATTAGTTAAAGGTTTAATTGACTTCGGAGAAGAAAAGCAAAATTTTTGCAAATAATATGGGAGAGTCATACTCAAAAAGATCTACATTAAATATTACTTCTTTTTTTTTTTTATGTATTTGATTAAATATGTTTATGAGTCAGATTTTTTATCTTGTTTTATAGATTCATATGAATTGAGATTAAGATAAGATTTTTGTAATTTGAATCGGTCAAATTCAAATTATTGTTTAAGCAATACAAAATATTTTTATGTAAATTTAATTAAAAATATATAATTTTAAAATTAAAATTTATCTTTTAGTATTTGATATATTCCAAACAATAAAATAAGCTTTGGAATCCGACGGGTTAAGCTTAGGTGAACAAAATTTTTTCTTGTTTGAAGCTGACCCGACCAAATCAAACCCATAGATACTTTTACATTTGATGTTGCTTATACAAGGGAGATAATTCTCTCGTCTCCGATGCATAACCATAAGGTTAAGTTGGATCTTAAATACTTGTAGTATTCTCTTTTTTTCTATTTTTTAAACCCTAACTTCTTTTGTGTCAAAAAAATATTGATTATTCTTTAAAAAAAAAAAAACCCTTAAAAAGAATCAATTATTCTTAAAAATTTATATTGCTAATAGTAATACAGATTAAATTCGATTAGACTTTCGTAAAATGCTATACTCAAGGCCCGACCCAAGCTTTAACAAAAATTTTATACCTAAGGCTTAGCTTTTAGGAAAAAAAAAAATGTTATAACCAAGTCTTGACTTGAGCTTTGGCAAAAATGATATGCCCAAACCTCGACTCATTTTTAGAATAAGTCTATTTTTTGCTAAAACTTGTTTTTCAAATTTAATATTCTTATTCAAATCCTCTAAAATATTATAAAAACTTTTGAACTTAAATAACTAATCCAATATGTTCACATCTCTAGATGCAAATAATATTAATAATAATGAGATGACAAATATAAAAATTAAAAATTATAAGAAAAAATGTAAATGCATTTTTAAGTTTATATTTGATAAATGATTTTCCTTTTATTTTTATGAAATAATGAAAAAACATAAAATAAAAAAAAATCACAATAAAAAATATTAAATAAAACCTTATAAAATGTGGAATCTTACGTATCTAATTTGATCTCTCGAAATAAAAACTCAAGACCTAAATATAATTTTTTCCAAAAAGATTTAATTGCAACAATATTAATTTATCAATTCATGTATTTATTTTTGTGCATATATATATATATATTATTTTTTATGTTATAAAATTTTGTAAATTTTTATAAATTAATAATTTATTTATATAAATTTTAATATATTTATATATTTATGTTTTTTAATATTATTTTTATTATATTATATTATATTTTAATTATTTTTTATGGTATTTATATTTTATAATTGTTTATCCCAAAAATTATCAAATCTTCTTAAATGAAAGAGAAACTCTTAACATTAAATAATCATTAAAGAAAAACAAGTGTCTCTTAGCGATTGACCCACCCAAACTATTATTCGGATCTTGACCCACATTCTCCTCCATAATCCAAACTCCGATCCAGTCTCT
The DNA here is from genome assembly GCA_038382065.1 of Adansonia grandidieri. Taxonomy (NCBI): domain Eukaryota; kingdom Viridiplantae; phylum Streptophyta; class Magnoliopsida; order Malvales; family Malvaceae; genus Adansonia; species Adansonia grandidieri. The sequence goes on from JBBYHK010000005.1 coordinate 9,749,493, forward strand.
CCTTCTCTCTTTTTTTTTTTTTTTTTTTTCTGTTATCAACAGAATCCAAACCCTAATACCTTCTCGGATCATCCGATTGGATCAGCCGGTGGATCCAGGCTGTTTTCGCTGCTAGACAATCTGGGTATGATTTTCCTTTTTGCTGGCTTTATTATTACGTGTTTCAGTTGTTGGAATTTTGATCGAACCCCTTTGATATTTGGTTAAATAAATATCTTTTCTTGATTTTTTTTTAATTTAAAAAGCTTTGTCTATTGAGAATTATTGATCTGAATTCAACGTAAATTTGGTGGTTTTTAGCTTTGAATTTTGTTGGGATTTTGTTATATTTGTATTTAATTCGTTAGAAGAACCTTTTTTTTTTGGAAGGAATTCAATTAAAACTTGGTTTTTTTAGATTTGTTTATCTTCAATTGAGTTTGAATTTGGTGGCTTTATGTTGATTTCTGTTGGGTTTTTGTTTATTTGCTTGAGTTTGATAAGAAAATTTTATTTGGTTTGATAATTTAAGCGTTTTCTTAGCCCTTTTCTTACATAAGAAAAAAGAAACCCTTTTTTCCTGTTGGAATTTGGCTAAAGTTTGCCTTTTTTCTTTAGTTAGTGGATTTTTAATTTCGTTTTGTGTGTTTAATTTTTGATCAACTGGCCATATTTTCTTGGAAAGCTCTAGATAAATATCGGTTCGAGAAAATAAAAAAGGGGGAATCGTCTGTTTGGCTGAATAAGAACCTATAGATAACAATGAAAACATTCTTATTTGGAAAATAATATTTCCCCCAAGTGATTGCAATTTCTTTCAGCATTTTCTCTGAATTCTCTATGTTTTAATGATTTTCAATTTGTAAAAGGATAGCTAAAGAAAGTTTTAAGTTCAGTTGGTACGTGCTGGACGTTTATCGAACTCTTCTATTATGAGCAATTCCTTTTGGCTTTTTGTTATTAGCCTTTCTATTAATTACTTACATAGAGGAGGAACTTGGATGGAAATAGAGATCATCGCCTCGAGTTGGCTTGGAGCCTGTCCAATTTGGGTATTGAAAACGAAGAACTATATGTTACTGTTTAGAACAAATTTTAAGCTTTAGAGTGTCTTTTTTATTGACCGAGATGCAGGAGAGATATTTTGTGAAACAGATCTCGTTTAATAGCAGATTTTGGATAGAAGTGAAGAGGGAAACGAAATCATCACTTGTAGTTTTACTTTAAAGAGTGCGTGCGTGTGTGGTTGGATTGGAGGCGTTGATTTTGGGAGAAATGGAAGTAAATAATATAATTCCACATGACTTTGCCAATATGTCAATTAAACTTTTTTTTTTTGGAGGGGGGTGGGGATAAATCATGGTTCAAAACTCTCTTATTGTAAAATCATGGTTTCTCTGCATATCACTTGTTTACAATCCGAACAACTGGATATTCTATTCACTTCAAACTTCTTTCCTGCAGTTCTGTTTATTTTCTCTGCTCTCCTAAAGTATCAGTTATTTTTTCCGCACTCCGACTTATCCTAGTTAAAATTTTTTATATAGCATGGCTTCTGCAAGATTTAAGGCAACTAAAATGCTATTAAGGCAACATCGGTCTGAATGTTGCAGCGCTTGGGGAATAAAAATTGCATTTTGTCCTATTTTGCTTGCGCTTATTCACTAACTTATTATTGACTTTCAACTCGATGATATAATTATGATTGCATTTCAGGATTAATTGATAATATTCAATGATTCTTTTGGTGTGTTTTTGATGTTTTGCGTCCTGAATTTTGTGTTATGAATTAATAGGCATTTTCTTTATTTTCAGAAGGCAACTATTTGTTGTGCAGACTTTGTTTCGTCTGAAGCCTATGCGATGGAAGTGGCTAACGAAACGGTTATTAAGAAACCAAAGAGGTTGACTTCTGTTGTATGGAACCACTTTGAAAGGGTTAAGAAAGCCGACATATGTTACGCAGTATGTGTTCATTGTAACAAGAAATTAAGTGGATCAAGTAATAGCGGAACCACCCATCTGAGGAATCACTTAATGCGGTGCTTGAAACGATCTAACTACGATGTTTCCCAACTGCTTTCGGTGAAGAGAAGGAAAAAAGAAAACACCCTTACCATTTCAAATATCAGTTACGATGACGAGCAAAGAAAGGAGGAATATATTAAGCCTACTATTCTCAAGTATGAACAGGATCAGAGAAAGGATGAAGTTTTCAACCTCGGAAGCAGCTGGTTTGACCAAGAAAGGAGTCGATTAGATCTTGCCCGTATGATTATATTACATGGCTACCCCTTGGCTATGGTTGAGCATGTTGGATTCAAGGTATTTGTCAAGAATCTGCAGCCATTGTTTGATGTTATGCCGAACAGCACCATCGAGCGCTCTTGTTTGGAAATTTATGTGAAGGAGAAGCAGAGAATTTATGATATGTTAAGTAAATTGCAAGGCCGAATTAACCTTGCTGTTGAGATGTGGTCTTCACCGGATAACTCTAATTACTTATGCTTGACGGCGCATTATGTAGATGATGATTGGAAACTACAAAAGAAGATTCTCAATTTTGTCACACTTGATGCTTCTCATACTGAAGACATGCTTTCTGAAGTAGTTATCAAGTGTCTGATGGATTGGGACATAGACTGTAAGTTGTTCGCCATGACATTCGATGATTGTTCCAGTAATGATGACATTGTCCTGAGAATAAAAGGGCAGATCTCTGAAAACAAGCCACATCTAAGCAACGGTCAATTATTAGATGTGCGCTCAGCCGCACATGTTCTAAATTCAATGGTTCAAGATGCCTTGGAAGCTCTTCAAGTGGTGATCCAAAAGATTCGAGGAAGTGTCAGATATGTTAAAAGTTCACAGTCAATTCTGGGGAAGTTCAATGAGATTGCTCAGCAACATGGAATCAACGTTCGGAAGAGCTTAGTTCTTGACTGTCCTATACGATGGAATTCAACATACGTAATGCTCGAGACCGCTGTAGAATACAGGAATGCATTCCGTCACTTGCCAGAGCTCGACCCTGACCTTGCTCTAGGAGATGAAGAGTGGGAATGGGCGAGTTCCATTACTGGCTATTTGAAACTATTTATCGAAATCATTAATGTCTTCTCTGGCAACAAATGTCCTACTGCAAATATATATTTTCCTGAAATATGTCATGTTCACATCCAATTGATTGAATGGTGCAAGAGCCCGGATACGTTTCTCAGTTCATTGGCAGCAAAGATGAAAGCCAAGTTCGATAAATATTGGAGCAAGTGCAGTTTAGCTTTAGCGGTAGCAGCTATCTTAGATCCCCGATTCAAGATGAAATTGGTGGAGTATTACTATTCGCAAATTTATGGCAGTACCTCTTTGGAACGAATCAAAGAAGTGTCTAATGGTATCAAGGAACTCTTTAGCGCATACTCCATCTGCTCAACTTTGATCGATCAGGGTTCAGCTTTGCCAGGCAGTAGCTTACCTAGCAGTGGTAATGATAGTAGAGATAGACTAAAGGGCTTTGACAAATTCCTCCACGAGACATCTCAGAGTCAAAGTGCGATATCAGACTTGGAAAAGTATTTAGATGAGCCAGTCTTTCCTCGTAACTGCGATTTCAATATATTGAACTGGTGGAAAGTTCACACGCCAAGGTATCCGATATTGTCGATGATGGCACGTGATGTTCTAGGAACTCCTATGTCAACTTTTGCACAGGACTCCGCATTCAGTGCTGGAGGTAGGGTCCTAGAGAGCTGTCGAAGTTCACTGGCTCCTGATACTCGACAGGCTTTGATATGCACACAAGATTGGCTGCGGATGCAATCAGATGGTGCGTGCATTATTTATTTATTTTTTATCACTTTATACAATAATTTCTAATTCATTATGCATGCTCTTAACAATATGCTATTCTTATCAATGCTAATAGACACAACTCCATCTTCGAGTCATTATGCTTTACCCCTTTATGTCGAAGCAAACTGATCCGTCCTCACCTTCATTGGTAAGCCTCTGTTAAATTCTATACCGATTTCTATCTTGCGGATTTTGCGAGTGCCCTTATTTTGATGGTTTTTCTCGTGCAAGGTACATGGATCTCGTCTTTAGCTAATAAAGATTGTATCTGATTTCATTGAGCACTTGAGCCTTGAATCTTAATCAAAAATTGGATAAGCTGTTATTTTTCATGTTCTTATATTAGTTTGGGTGAATTTGCTATCTGGTTATGGTATTTTCAGTGTGGCTTTGGTATTTTATAGTTCTTGCTATAGAAGCTTAAATTAAATGTAAAGTTTAGGATAATAACAGCTAAATGCTTATAGTTATGCCTCACTTCAAGCAATGAAGCAGACTCTCTGTTGTGGTTGATGTTGTTTTTTGATTTAAAGACATAGTTAAAACAGTTATATAGAGGGGGCTATTCTATGACTTTCCGCTAAAGCTACAATGTCCAACGGAGGGCAGTTGGTCCCAGTTGTCCGACGGTTGAGCTACCCGCTCTATGGGCCTGGCCCAATCTTTATTAGGCCTGTGACAAGATATTTCGTTTCGGGTCAGTTCAGTTTTATTTAATTAATAAAAAAATATTTATATTTTAATTTATTATAAAAATAATTTTTAAATATCTTAATAAATTTTAAATAGTAAAATAAGATTTTTGGGTCTATGAATCGTTGACTTGTTCATGGGTTGGGTCATGATCAAAAATTATTTAATTTCTTTTGCCATGGCCCAAGTCAAGCATGAGTTGCTGAAAGCTCATTTCACTGTTTGCAATATTATTAAAATATTATTTTTATAATAAATTTAAATAAAAAATATTTTTATTTTTAAATAATAATTAGGAGTAGATTAGCTCGAATTTGTAAAAATTTTATATAAGGCCCAACCTGAATAAGTAAATCAGATAATTTGACCTTTGAATAGATCTATGAAAAAGGCCGTGGACAAATAAAATTTTTGTTATTCGGGCATGCCCTAACTTGAACCAACTCCTATGGGAGTCAAGTCCCATTGAAGTTTTTTTTTATATAATTTATGTAATTATATAACGAGTTTAGCAAATTTTTGATTTAATTTCATCGAAATTTAATTAGTATTTTACTTTAAATTTACATTAATACTAATATTGCATAAGATAAGTGGTTAAATTTTTAAGAAAATCTACTTGTAAAATAATCTACTAATTCTAGACATTATATCAACAAATTTTGACAATGAACTTTAACATTGTATGTATTTCTTAACATATAAACGTGTATGCTCGTGTGTCTATGTATGTGTGTATACACACACACACACACACACACACACACACACATATATATATATATATATATATATATATATAAAGACATGAAAATATTTATTGATTCATATAATGCGGTTTCTATTTAAAAATCATAGGAACGTTTTCTTATAAAGAAATTACTGTGCTTTATGTGCATTATTAGCACAATATTTTATTAAATTAAATAATTTGTTTGAAATTAAAAAAGAATATAAATAAAAAATTAAATAATTATATATATATATATATATAAAAGAACAACTGAAACGTGGATTTTATCATAATTATGTAAAGCCATACGTTAGTTGTTTTCTAAGTAAATCAAATAAATTATTGATAATAAAAATCTATTTTATTATTTAAAATATTAAAATAATATTTTTTATATTTATATTTATATTTATATATTTTATAATTATTTTAATTATAAAAAATTTAATTATAAAAATATATAAATATAAATATAAATTTTTAATAATTTTATTTTTTTAATATATTTTAAATAGTAAAATTGATTTTTGCGTCTTTATCAAACCTATACGTACAGTATTTTACTATTCCGACATAACTTGACCTGAATTGATTCATGAAAATCAGTAATAAAACATCTTATTCATAAAGACAAGATATGAAACATCAATGCATTAGTCCACATCTTGAGTGCTCGTTTTTTGTTTTATTTTTTGCCTCTCAAGTTTATGAGTGAAAGTATGAAGAAAAAAGGATTGGCATTGGCATTGTTTCCATCTCCTAAAGCTACCTTCAATCTGACCAAATTCTTTCCTTGTCAATGACAGCTATTCCTGCTTCAAATTCAAGGGCTGCTCTTTCATGTTTTAAAAGCCTGCTAACAGCTAGCTACTACTACTAGTGGTAGCACAATCAATGTTACAGGCTAACCACTCGGTATTAATTGAATCCATTATTGCCTCCCTCAATGCATTTATTTTTGCCCGACTCCCCAGTTTTTTTAATATTTATATTCGTACATGTTTGATAATAAATATAAAAATATAAATATAATTTTTAAAAATTTATAAAATTTTAAAAATTAAAAATATTTATATTTAAATTTATCTAAATTAAGTTACTTATTCGGTTTTAGTTTGATCATAAAGTTTTCTTTAAAAAATTAAGCTTATTTGATCAAGTTCGAATTAAAATTTAATAATAATAAATATTTTTATTTAAATTTAATTATAAAAATACGTTAATATTAATATAAAAATATTTTTTATATTTTATTATTTAGTGAATAGTGATTTAAGTTTTCTAGTCTAATTCGATTTGGATTTAAATAAAAAATTAAAAATTTTTGAAATCTTAAGTCATAAATAATTTTATTTTAATATTTATTTTTAATATTTATTTCGAATTTAAATAATACAAAAAAAGTTATTTGAATCCATGCAACTTACTTTTGATTGGAGGAATTGTGTACCAACAACTACTCAAACAAATATTTAGGTGCAAGAAAATACTATTATACATAAGCATCAATAAATATTTAAGTCCACCTTTTTCCAATTGCTTGTTCTTCATTGAACATAATTCCCATTTTTTAATGATGTTGCTTCCATTTATAAATTATAGCCAAAGTTAATCATGAATACATCTGTTATAAAGGTTAAGTTTCAATTAAAAAAATTTTTAATTGAAATCATTTTGATTTAAATTATTATTTAATAATAAAAATAATATTTTTATTTAAATTTGATTATAAAAATATATAAATATTAATATAAAAATAATATTTTAATAATATAATAAATAATAAAATTGGTCAAGTTTACAATCACAATATATAAAACAAATGTGTTACAAATTTTAAAAATATTAAATGCATAAACATAGCAACTTGCATAATACTTTAATAATAAAAAAATAAGTCTGAAAATAAAAGAATTGGTTATAGATATTGAATTTTTTTTTTTTACGAAAACCCTTCAACTCTTATTGCACAAAAGACATTAGTTGACTCAAATCTAAACTTGACAATACGTGTATTCGTATAATATATCGTGTCATAATCGTATTTAAAATATTTTATATTTATATAAATTTTGATATATTGATAATCATATTATATAAATTTTAAGATTTGTATTCATATTTTGTCATATTTTTATTATTTTATATACGTTATATTCGTGTAATCGTATTTAATATTGTCATATCTATTCAAATCCATAAATTATCAACTCATTTGATAAACAGATAAAAGCAATTTATTCCATTAAAAACTAGTACAAGGAGTGTAAATGCCATAATAATATTCAACAAATGAAAATGCAAAAAAAAAAAATACACCTGCCTGCATGCAGATGACAAAAATTGTAAAGTACCTATAGAAAGAGTCCTTAAACAAAGGATAAAGCTCTGGTTCAGCTAATAAGTATGAAACATGAAAAAACCTAATAATACTTTATAGTTTTTGGGTAAAATTATTGTTGTGGAAGACAACAGTGACAAATGAATGAAACCGAAATGATATTCATGGCCTTAGAATACTAAAATTGCAGAAAGTATAGGTTCTATGGCTGAAACCTGCTCTTAATAAATAAGGTTCTCAGGTTCTCTTGTTGGGTTCAAAGACATACTTAATCAGTGATTCTTTGATTGACAGCAACTCAGGGAACTCCTTCTTCAACTTGGTTGCATCCAACTCGTTGTTGCTTCGGGGGGCGACGATCACCTTGGCTTGTTCTTCTAATGTGAAGTTCACCCACTGGAACTTGGGGTCGATGTAAGTCTTGTACATTTCCAGGATCTCATTGTGGCTCACAACCCCGGGGTTCGTGAAGTTCCATATGCCCCTCAAGTTCCTCTTTGCCATCTCGATTGAGATCCATAAAAGTTCGTCCAAGATTGTCATGCTGTTGGGGATGTTAACCACCTTGTTGTAGCGTGAAATCTTGGTGATGAAGTTCCGGGGGTTGTTTAGGTCGGATGAGATTGGCATTCGAACTCTGAGGGTGCAGACATTGTCATATTCTTTCAACAGCTCTTCGACCTAAAAAAACAGATTGGAGGCAAGTTATGAGCCCTTGAGACATAAATTAACAAACAAAATTGGAATCGAATGAAAGATAACCGATGTAGATACCATGGCCTTAGTTTTCGAATAGAAGGAACCAGTGAAATTGGGCTTGTCTTCCTCTATAAACCCAATGCCAGAGCCCTCTGGATGTGCAGCATCATACTCAAATATACACCCGGTAGCAAAATTCATCATCAACAGTCCATGCTCTCTGCAAACGTCTGCCAAGGTCAAGGTACCGGCAACATTGGTGCGAATTGTTTCGGTTTTGTGAGATTCGCACCAATCGACATTGGGTCTACCGGTAACACCAGCAGCATTAAAAACATGGGTCGGCTTTACATTTTGAATATCTGCGACAAGTGATGAGCGATCTTCCAAGCGTCCTCTCCCATACTCGAAGGGAATAGCTTGCTTCTCGCATAACTGACCAAGTAGACCCCCTATCCAGCCTGTCCTGCCATAGATCAAGAACTTCAAAGATGGTTTTTTGGGAGAGCCGCTACCTTTGGAGGTCGGAACTACCATTCGGGTCTGATTAGGACCACTTATATACGATGTCCCTTTTCCCTCTTCGGAATCAAAGTGTCTACCACCAGGCATCATCAACATTCTTGGGTGCGGAAGCAGCGCGCCAGACACATCACCCCACCAATCAGGATTTTGAGTGTACCATTCTATCGTCTTCTTCAACCCCTCTTCCCATACAGTTCGCTCGGACCATCCCAAGTTCTTCAGTTTCTGATCATCAAGAAAATACCTCTGGTCATTGAACGGTCTGTTTTCAACAAACTTGATGCTTGTCTCAGGATCCATCGAGAAAAGTTTGCATATATCTTTGGCTACATCAATCACTCTCCTTTCCTTCTTCGTTCCGATATTGTAAACATGGCCAACTTCACCCTTGTGAAGAATGACTTCAAATGCCTCAGCCACATCCTCACAGTACAAATAACTCCTCACATTAGAACCATCCCCATGAATCGGAAGAGTCTTCCCCCTCATTGCTAAGAGGATAAACTTGGGAATTAATTTTTCGGGGAACTGGTTAGGACCATAAACATTGTTTCCGCGGGTCGTGATTACAGGTAATCCATACGACCTGCCATATGCCATAACAAGCATCTCAGCACCAGCTTTTGTTGCAGAGTATGGATTTGTTGGGAGAAGTTGGGAAGCCTCATGGTTTCCTACAACAGCATCCTCATCTGTCTCCCCGTAAACCTCATCCGTGCTGACATGGATGAACCTCCTGATCTGCCCAGTGACTTTGCAGGCTTCAAGCAGGACATGAGTGCCATAAATATTATTCTTGGTGAACTCAAAACTGTTCCCGAATGAATTATCAACATGAGTTTGCGCTGCAAAGTGCATTATCGTATCGATAGACTCAGTGATAAGGAGATAATTAACAAGATCAGCACTGCCAATATCCCCCTTCACAAACTTGAAATTTGGAGATGACTTGGAAGGAAGGAGGTTCTTAAGGTTTGAGCAGTAATCAAGCTTGTCAAGTACAACAATCTTGTAGTCCGGGTAGTTCCGAATGAGCCGATTGGCAACATGAGATGCAATAAACCCAGCAGCCCCAGTTATCAGGATGTTCTTGGGAGTATAAGGAGCCATACTCAAAAACAATTCTGCAAAATAGAAGAAATTATACAGCCTAATTTCAGAAGTATGGTAAAAGATAATAAAAATCAGAACCAACTTGCATAAAAAAATTACTCAAAGAATAAACATAGATTGTAGAGCAGACCTAAAATAAGCATGTAAGAATCCAAAAACCATATAAGGACAAACATACGATAAAGCATCTGACAAAATGAGTAAGCAAAATTCTACCTTGAGAGAAGATTCCACCATATCTCATTTTATATAAATAAAATAAGTAAGAAGAAAACAAACTTAAAAGCAGATCTGCCGACAACAGAGGTGGATCTTTCCAACCAAAGTAATCAAATCACATTACTATTTTTTTAATTTTTTTGGTTAGCATTATTCCAGCATCTCAATTTCCATAGAAATTGAACAATGAACCATCTAAAGTTCCCACTTCTCCCCTTTTTTTTTTTATCATGTCAATGTGTGCATCAAAGTTCAACAAACAAAGAAGAAAATTATCCATAAGTTTATGACTCTAGCAACAAGATCCATCTTAATTACCAGATACAATATAAACAAAAGATTACAACTTTGAAAATGTTTAAAAAAATGGAAAGGTAGATACATAACAAGAGAAAGAGATCCAGATCTAAAATAATAAGCAAATCAATGTCGCCAAGATAACAGCTGAAAAAGCAACCCAAAACATGAAATTTTTTCGCATTTAAGAATAGATCTAAGAAAATCAAGAAAAACCCAGATCAATAAATGACCGCAATTAATACAAAAACACCAAATTTTCAAAGATAGACGATCATTGATCACATTTGATCTTCCATCGAATGACACTGGAAAAACTTTTGACTTACAAGTTGAAGAGAAATCAATCAAAATCCAAATAGAGAAATAGAAACACACAAATTCCTATTACTAAATAAATAAATGTAGCCCAAGTAACCGCTAAAAAAGCAACCCAAAAACATGAAACTTTAACGCATTTAAGAGCAGATCTAAGAAAACTAAGAAATACCCACTTCATCAAATGACCTCAATTAATACAAAAATCACCAAAATTTCAAAGAAACATGGTTAATGATCACATTTGATCATCCAACAAAAGACACTGAAAATGAGAAAACTTTGACTTACATGTTGAAGAAAAATCAATCAGAATCTAGATACCGAAATCGAAAACACAAATTCTAGAAATAGAAATTGTCGAGAAAGAGAAGAGAGAGATTTGGCGAAGGCTAGACGCTTTGGGGAGGGAAATTGAGGAGACTTCCACGTATATAGTCTCTGCAAATAAAAGAGACTGTTAAGGGGAAGCCACGAAATTAAACGAAAGGACAACAATACCCTTTTTCGGTTATACATTTACTTGTGTCAAATTTCTTGTACGGACGATAGGGGTAAGGGTTAAATGGGGAATTAAGGAAGTGTCGGATAAAATTGTTTATGATTAACTGAGGTCGTGAGTACAATCTCTTCTCATAAACCAAGTTTTAATTGGTTGATTCTAATTACGATTAAGAGCTTTGGTCGATAGAATATGGACATGTGTAAGTTGCTTTCATTTCCGTTTATTAAAAGAGATTTTTTTAAATTAAAGAATCGAATCAAATCGAATTAAAGCTAAACTTAAAAAAAATATTAAAACTTTATTTGGATACAGTCACACCTTCGGTGTGGCTAAATCCAATGCCAATTTCCTCTCAAAATAGGGAGAAATCTCACTGGGGTCCCCTTCAGTGTCCACTGGGAGGACAAGAATCCAAGACCCACTGGACCTTACCCTTTTGATTTTTTTATATATTTTATTATTTTTATTAAAATATTTTTAAATTATTAATTTTTTATGTTATTATTTTATTTTAAAAGAAAAAATTATTTATTCATTCAATAAAATAAATATATTTATACATTGAATAAAAAATATTTAATTAATTAAAATATTTAAATAAATGTATAAAATAATATTTATTAAGATTTTAAATATTAAATATTATTAAAATATACATAAAATAATTTATAAATACACTATCACACTAATATGCTTAATAGTTATTTTTACTATTATAATAATTAATCCCACTGCTATTGCTGTTTTCAGTCAAAACGGAGCAAATCTCACTTCTTATCCAAGTAAACCTAATAAGATTTTGAGATTGTCAAGGCCTTGCTTGATTTGAAATAAGAGCAAATTTTAATGTTTAAGCTCGATTCGATCTTATAAAAATACTGTCTAAATTCATCCAAATTTGTTCAAATTTTTATATAGAGTGATTAATCCCTTTTAAAAAGATTTGTCTTTCTAAAAAAATATTGATTTTCTTGAAAATTTATATAATTATATTAAAACAGGTTGGATCAACTCTAGGCAAAAAAAAAAAAAGTTATGCCCAAGGCCGGACTTGCTTTTAAAACATACCTTATTTTTTGTTCAAAATTTTTTAGTGTAAAATTTATGCCCAAAGGCTCCTAAATATATGTCACAATCCATGAATTTTTATCTTTCTTGTTTAATACATTTCGATTTTAAGATTTTATTTAATTTTTTCATAAACCAATCATATTTATTGATATGCATGTATTTTTTTTATATTGAGATTGTTAGAGATTAAATTATAGTCAATTAAATTAAAATTTTAAATTTGGAATTTAGTTAAACTATGCAGTTAATCTTAAAAACGACAATAAATAAGTTTAGAATTCGAATTCTAACATTTGTTATTCTCTTTTTATATTAAATAAAATAAAATTAAAATTTTAACTTTTAACATATTATTAGAAACTCTAGAATCATGCATGCAGCATGTTTGCTTGAAAGGCACATGTAAACTAAAAATTTAGTAATTCTCTGTATTCTGCGGACGATATTTGTATAAATATTGACATTTTTAATAATATTTTATATAGCTTTTGATACGATTATTTATTTATATCATATTTATATTATTTTTATTTTTTAAATATTTTTTTATTTATTATATTATTTTTTATGTTTAAATACGGCGTGTTAAGTCATCTTCTCGTTTCTATGCAAAATTATCAAACTTACGTTGAATCCGATTCTTGTAATAATGAATACAAATGCAATTGAAATTTTCAAAGAATTATAAATTTGTGTATTGATAAGCTCACTCACTATTTTTTGAACTTGATTTATCTCTCGAATAAATCATATAGCCAAGAAAAACCGTGAACCGGAATAGAAAATGATATGGTAATTTAATATTATTTTTCAAAGTAGGTCCAAGCTTTACCAGGGTTGGGCTCAATGGGTAATTTGGCCTATAAATGGATTTCGACCCAACTAGTGTTTGGCCCCTTCAGAAACAACAATTAGATTGATTTGGACCACAATAAAATTATCGTTATAATTCTTTTATTTTTTTAAAATTTTTTTAAGTTTGTTTTGTCTATTTTGAACTTTCACCTGCAATTTTTATTATAATATTAAAATCATTTAATAATATTTAAAAATTATATAAATTTAATATAATATTTTAATAAATTTTAAATAATTTTAACTATTAATTAATTAATTATAATGTAATTACTATAATTAATGTACTTTCATTTTCAATGGCATCAAAATGCCACTTTATCAAGGTATCTCTTTCAATCATTTTTTCTCTCTCCACTTGAACCTGATCGGCCTACTTGGCCAACGTTGAAAAAGCCGCACTAGATCGATCAGTCGGACTGTTTGAGCCACCCATTGTGGAAATATTAAAAAAAATTTAAATTAATAAAAATCAATTTAATTAGTAAAAAATAAAAAAATTAATTAAAAATTTTTTAATTTTTAAAAATTAATTTATATAAAAAAATTTAAATATTTAATTTATTAAATTTATAGTAATAACTATATTATTTAATCAAATATTTATTTCTCTTAAATATTTATCATATTTAATGTTAAAAATTTTTTAATACAATTAATTAATTTAATTACTTTAACGTATAATCGAACGTTACGTCAATTTAACGTTCGATCAATTATTTTAAACATTGCAGTTTGGCTTCTTGTATTTAAAGTGATTTGCGTTTAAAGTATTCATCTCTAGAGTAGAGTATCCAAATGAAATTGACAAAGAAAAAGGGAAAAACATTGGGGGGGGGGACAAGTCGATTGAAATAGAATATAATAAATGCTTAAAAAACCCTTTAAAATGCGAGTATATTATTGTTTGAATGACATTTGCATATACCCTCACATCAAGGAAGAAAGTAGCATGGAGTATATACTGATTTGATAATATTAAATATAATATAATTATATGATATAAAAAATATAAAAATTTAAAATATGATATTATATTAAAATAATATAAATAAAATATAAATATAAAAAATATATATAATATAAATTATTAATATATTTAAATTTGTATAAATATATAAAACTTTAAATATAATTATAATATGAATTCACGATTATATATATACTATGAGCACAAGAGTAATGTCCTGGAACTGCCGTAAGTAAACAATGGAACTTGCTATTTAAGCCAGTGTAGTTGTCATTGCTCATATTGGCCGATACTTACTAATATCAAGGTAAAATAAAACGATATTAGTATTATATTATTTTGATTTTGTATGGTTTTATCAGCATGTATAGGTAGTTTGTATTTGATCAATATTGGTCAGTATTGGTATATACCAATTGACACATGATTTTGATTTTATTTTATTTTATAAAAAAATCACTTATTTGAATTTTTTTTTAGTCTTGATCATTTTGATTTTTTTTTTATCTTGATCATTTTGATTCTTTCAAGATTTTATTTAAACATACAGTATGTTCTTTAAATTAGGCTATTAAATTAATAATAATAATTTATTGTATTTAAAAATATTTTTAGATTTATTTTATTTATTTAATATTTAAAAATTTTAGATATTAAATATTTATAATTTTAAAATTTATATTTGTGTATAAATATATACATATATTATGTAATGGAGGTACATTTACATATGTATATAATATCTATTTTATTAAAAAACTAAAAAATAGGATATATTTTAAAAATACTAATAAATCTACAATGACACATAAAAACATATCAATATTAAAATCGATATATATTAATAATAAAATAAAAATAATATGTTCATCGATACTATCTTTATTAATAGGTTTAAAGTTGGTGCATAAAAAAAACATTTTCATTATTATATTATCTTTAATTTTTTTTGATAAATATATATATTATAATTTAAATATAATTATGACCAAAATGAATTATTAAATATTATTAGACCCCACGGCCGGCAGATTTCATTCCTCACATAAAAAAAACAAAAACCATGAGCAGAGTTCCGCCTAACAAAATCACGCTTATATTCAAGGTTCACCCAATGAGATTCTAGCATAGGGACTTGACGCATCCCTTTGTATAGTAAGCTTCTCAATCGGAAAAGTACTCTAGGGCCCGGGCTCACATGCCTAATGGTCAAGGGCAGGAATGGAGACAAATAGAACTAGGAAAATGAGTTGGCTTCTATAATTAATAATAAAAATTTTTCAAATAGGAAATATATATATATATATATATATTATGTATATAAATCAACTAACATTGATATACACGTGCTATTATAATATTTATATTTATTAAATTAATTATCAAATTTAATAATATAATATCATATTTATTGTATACAAAAAAATTTTAAATTAATCATATATTTATATAATATTAATTAAAAATATTATTTATTATTTATATATTTAATAATTAAAATTTTTATTTTAACTTATTCAAAATTTGCTGACCATAACCCTACTTAAAGAAAGTATGTTAATATTCATGGTATTTAATCAGATAAATTAAGCAAATATAAATTATATAAAAATTAATAATTAAAATTAAATTAATTTTAAATTAATGCATGTAGATCATTCTTATTTATTTTATTAATTATATTATAATTATGTCGTTATTATAGCTTTAAAATGACTCAACATAATAATCTAATGGTAACGTTTGAAAGGATAAGATTGACAACTAGATGGAGTAAACTTTGGTTTGCCAGCGCATCGCCTTTTGTCTCAAAGTGGACTTCTTTTAATTATCAACTTCAAAAATCTGATTTTTTTGTGGAGAAAAAAGAAAAAAAACAAATGCTAAATACAGTAGCCAAAACTATGAAAGTGAGAGGGATAATTATAGACCAAAATATTAAAACAATTTATGAATTATTTTATTTTTAAATATTTTTTTATTTTTTTATTTATATTAAAATAATTTTTTATTTAAAATACTTTTATTTTAAATAAAAATTAATTTAAGTTAAAATTTATTTATGTGTAAATTAAAAATTAAAAGTTAAAAATTTATTTAGATATGAATTAAAAATTAAATATTTATTTGAATGCAATAAAAGTATTAAGACTTATCAAATAAAATAATAAAATTAAAAAAAAATGAAATTGAGAAGATGTTTTATTGTGAATATTACAATATAATCAAGTTAAATCAAACTCAAATAATGAAAAATTCGAGTTTGAATTTAGCTTAAAACTTTTGAAATGTGATTCAAATTAATTAATTTTATTTTTATAACTCAAGTTTAATTTTAAATAAAAATTAAATTATTTAAATTTTTAATTAAATTTATTTAATAAAAATTAATATACTTTTCATAATTAATTTTAAATTCGATTATTAATATTCAATTTAAATTTAAATCCAAATTAAAAAATTTTTCATTATTAAATAAAAATATTAAATATGAATGAAAACTAAAAAAATTATTAGATTTGTAAATCACACTAATCGAATATTAATGTATATAAATTCGATTCATTTAACAGCAAAAAGATAATTAAATTCAAAATTGTCAATGTAATCCGAGTCAAATTCCAACTTCCTTCTCAAATCATCCAAAGAACTTGCTAGCGCAAGGAACCTTAATCCCGTTTGTACCGTAAACATAATCGACCCATTGACACGTCAAATCTGTGGGTACGATTTTTTCCACAATTTTAAACGTGGGGCAATGTATGGCTCTGGAAACATTAACATGAGGGAAAAGACAGTCTAGAGAGAGAGAGAGAGAGAGAGAGGGAAATTGATTGGAGAGAGAAAAAATTGTCTGAAAAACTGGGTGGGAAACTGGAGGGAGAGCTTGTTTTTCTGCGATAAACATTCATAGTTTTTGTTTCGACTTTTATTATTTTTTTTAACTTTTTGTCTGTAAGAAAATTTATTCGAAATGATGTTTTTTTTTATTCCAAACGGTGCCTTCACAGTTTGCAGAGATGCAGCCGGTGTCGCTGGTAATTTAATCTTCTTCCTCTTTATTATTTCTTGTAAAAAAAATTTTGAATTATTTTTGTTAGAAACAGAATTTATTACAATTTTGTTAATTTTTTTTCCATTTTTGATTGAATTAAAAATGACCCATTACTCCATTGTTGAAGATATTTGAGGTTAAGTTATGATCTGAGTCTTTTTTTTTTTTAATAAGAATCTTACTGGGAATTGGGTTTTGTTAAAAGTTGAAGAAAAGCTCGATTTTGTTGTTGGAAATGCTCAAAAATTTTTCATTTATACAGAATTTATTCTTCAAAAGGTTAGTCATTTTTTGGGGTAAAAAAAAGTGTTGATACTTTTCTGGGTTTAAGTTGATTTTGAGAAACTTGAACTTTATTTCTAGAAATTAGGGAGTAATTGGAGTTGAAAATGAAATGGTTCTTGGTTGGCATTTTCAATTTTTTAACAACTTTCAATGTTTCAATGAATTTGAATTGGCTTTCCATCAAAGAATCCTGTTTTATATGTCAAAGCATTCATGTTTCTTTCTTCTCTTTTTCTTTTTTTTTTTTTTTTTGCCCTTTTTTCATTTAGAGCAGAAATTCACTAGATTATAGTAGACTCCGACAATCTGTGTATTCATGTCGTGTTTATATTTTTTTTTAATTATAATCATGTTTAAACTATTATATATATTTATATAAATTTTAATATATTAATAATTTATTTTATATAGGTTTCGACACGTTCATGTATTCACATGGGGTTCTTGTTATTTGTTTGTGCCATATTGTGTCATGTTTTAGTCATATTTCCTGTCCCAAAATTGTAGGTCTAGATTCTAGCCCAAGTTAGTTCAAATAGGGACCTCTCAGCTAAAATGTGGAAAGCGATATGTTCTGATTGAAGAATTGGAGAAGCAATTTTTAGCAGGTCCATGCTTGGACCACCCTTGCTATGGCTTTGGCAATTTGAAAGCATTATAGTTGAGAATGCTTTAAACTGACTTCTTCGAGCAGAAAACACTAGTTATGTTCGGTTTTATATAATCTTCATTAGCATATGGTAGTATTGTTCCCTTTTCTAGGGAAAGTTTTTTATATTCTTACAATTTAATTCTACATCCACATTCAAATGGAAATCGAAGCGCTTCAAATATTGATATATATTGTTTGTAGCTTTTTTTGGTTCGGACTCTTTTCGTAGCTTAATATAGTGTTAGAACTCGAGTTGTGAATGGTTTTGCCATCTCCAGTAAGGATACTTTACATGCTCTAATGATACTTATCGAGGCAATATGCCTTTCGATACTTGATCATAAATCTAAGCTTTCTCACTTATTCATAATTGTAAATCTCGTTTAATAATTCGATGTATTCAGTTTGTTCAAGAAATATACTGTATTTACGTGATATAAGTTTGGAGTTGTTTGCTTTGTATACAAGTTCTGATGTGAAAAATCGTATAAACAACTTCAATCTGATCGTGATTCTTGTTTATTTCAGGGAACATCTTTGCTTTCAGGTTGTTTGTAGCACCCATGATAGTTATCGAGGCAATATGCCTTTCAATACTTGATAATAAATCTAAGCTTTCTCGCTTATTCATAATTGTACATGCCGTTTTATAATTTGATGTATTCAGTTTGTTAAAGAAATATAGTGTATTTACGTGATATAAGTTCAGAGTTGTTTGCTTTATGTACAAGTTCTTATGTGAAAAATTGTATGAAACAACTTCAAACTGATTGTGATTCTTGTTTATTTTCAGGGAACATCTTTGCTTTCGGGCTGTTTGTATCACCCATGTATGTTCTATTTCTAAGTCTTTTAGCCCGGTTGTAAGAATTTGTTATCGGATTGAATAGATTGTTATATCTTATCCTCTGATTAGTTTTGATATTGCTTTTCGATAACTTTTTCAGACCCACATTTAGAAGAATCATGAGAAACCAGTCAACAGAGCAGTTTTCGGGATTGCCTTATGTATATGCCCTTGTGAACTGCTTGATCTGCACGTGGTATGGCACGCCCTTAATATCTTATGACAATTTTCTGGTTATGACGGTCAATTCAATTGGTGCCGTTTTTCAGATAGCCTACATTATCCTCTTCATTGTATATGCTGATAAAGAGAAAAAGGTTCCTTAGTATTTCAAACGTATATGCATTTGCTGTTATCATTAATTTCTTTCAAACTTAGGTAAGTGTCAGAGACAGGTATGTGTCCGACACAGGTATGCTCAACTTTTTCTGTATACTTGAAGGGCCATACCCTTATATCTATATCCAAATATGTGTTGGATACAAGTACTTTAAGAAAAACGAAGAGTCCGGGTAACAGCTGTTGTTTTACACTTTCAGTCATATTCATTGTTTTGATGGCAGATGAGGATGCTTGGATTGCTGCTGACAGTTTTTGCTCTTCTAGCAATCATAGTTGCCGGGAGCTTGCAGATCATTGACAGAGAAATACGATGGATCGTTGTCGGCTTATTGAGCTGTGCTTCTCTCATATCAATGTTTGCTTCCCCGTTGTTTATAATCGTGAGTAGATCAAAAGCTGCAAATAGTTTTTTTTTTTTTTTTTCTAATGACATGTTGGCTCACTTTGATCTTTGTTCCCAGAATTTAGTGATTAGAACAAAGAGTGTAGAATTCATGCCGTTTTATCTCTCCCTCTCTACTTTCTTGATGAGCACCTCGTTCTTCCTATATGGCATCTTCAACTTCGATGCCTTTATTTATGTAAGCTTCCTCTAACATCGATGAAAACTTCTTGTTTTCGATATAAAAGTTACCTGTATTATATGTTAACATTGCCTTGTTATTTTCCCAGGTTCCAAATGGAATCGGAACTATTTTGGGGATTCTACAGCTAGCATTGTACTTCCACTATAAAAGAAAATCCTCAGAAGAATCAAGAGAACCGCTTGTCGTGTCACATACGTAATTGTTGCTTTCTCTCACAAAAGGTAACTGCTCTGTTTGAATGTTGTGAGGATTTTGCAATGACATGCATTTCGAAAGTTTGATGTTGAGGTGTATAGTGCTGTGAATCTCAATGTATTATTTCATTCACTGTATTGTTCCGAACAAGTTCCGATTCTTTGTCTGAATAAATTTGTGTCTGCAGTCCGATTTATTATGGACAGTATCTAGGCTTTGCATTACACGAGTGAAGCAGAATATGATTTCTGTTTAAGATTGACTGGACTACGTATTGCTACTATTTTTGCACCCTACAACTTTTGAGCGCAATTAAAATACAGCCAAATGCTTGTAGCAAAGAGTCGTCTAAATCGCTAAATTCGTGTTTGAGTGCATATGAGCACTCTCTGTCGTCATTGTGTAAGTTCCAAATTGAAATTGTTTAAGAAATTTGAGGTTGTCGGACATGCTTGCATGGCATAATTGTTTAAGTTCTATGTCGGGTTTCACTTGCTGTTATTTTAACCTCTGTAAACACATGATTCTATTGTTTTGGATTCCCTTTTCGGCTTCGAGTTACTTTTTTTTTTTTTTTTTTTCATATTGTTGTGTTCGATTCTCATATCATTAACATTGTTCTTGTTCATTTGCTGTCACTGCTCTTAAATTTCTGAAAACTCCATGTGACGGAGGATTTGGAGTTTAACAAGTTGAATGTTTGGATTTACAAGTTACAGACTATATTACTTGGATTCGGGTGAGTTTGAGCGTCAAATATGGGTATTCTAAATTTTTTAAAATTTTTTTATTGGATCGAACTTATATATCTATGTCTGAATATGTGTTGGATACGAACATCTCAAGGAAAATGAAAAGTCGGAGTAGCATAAGTTCTAGACTCCCAGAAAGTTGAACTCAGGAGGATTCCCATCAGTTACTGCATAAATGAAATTGTTCCATCAGTGTTTTCTGTTGACGAAGCTAAAAAAAAAAAAGGGGTAGAATGTCAAGGCTAGTACTTGTCTCTTTAAAGTTCTGCTAGATTAGATAACTTCAACACTCTTGTCTAAGTTTCTCGGAATTGAGTATAAGTGTTGGATATAAACATTTTTAATTTTTTTTAAATTTTTTTCATATATTTAAAGTCTTATATTTCTATATTAATATCTAAATGTGCATTAAAAATGAGTATCAGACATGGTGACTTTGAGAAAATAAAACAGACGTTGCATCTATGGATAAATAACTATTTAAAGACGAAATAGCTCTTTAAATATTTCTTCGGTTGTAATTGCTGTCTTATTAGGTTTTCCCGATGTAACCATTCCAACCGTTTGGTCAAAATTTCTTTGAATATGTCGTTGACTTCGTTCGAGATCTAACCAGAACTCGTATCAGAAAAGAATACGGTCCATGGATTCCCTTCATCGAAACTATTTTTCCATTTATTTTGGCTTTGAATACAAGGCCTAATGGAATAATTTGTACGTGAGTGGACCAAAAAGGAAAAAAAAGCTCTCAATTACATCCCTGAAAACCTGTTCTAGCTCTCAATTACATCCCTGAAAGCTGTTCTTTGTTACAAGCTATAGTTTCAGTAAGGAAAACTAGAGCAAGTCCCTTACTGTTGTTCTCACTAGTGCACTGGATTTCCCCTGCAAAAAGATTATATATTATAATATATCATTTATGTTATATATTATATAATATGTAATATACAATTAATTTTTTATTATAATATATATAATTTACATTTTAAAACAATAAAAACGATTAAACCGATTGAATCGATTAATTTAAGTTCAGTTCGAATATTTTGGTTGAAAATTTTTTTAATCAATTTGATCCTTTTCTTTTTTAAGTTTGTTTACTTTAATCGAATTTAAAAATTTAAAAACCAAAGCAATCAGAGATTCTATGGAAGAGCTGATCATCACCTGGTGATTGTTTTGCTGGTCAGAAGTTGCCTTGATGGAGTTATCAAGCAGCTGCCCTCTTTCATCGTACAAAATGAGTCCACTAAATCGTGGTAGCTCGCATTTCTCCCCCATAAGTATCGGCCGTTGCCACACCGGCGAGTCCGAGTTATGGCTCCGCCACCCCACACTAGCGGCGTCGCATCCTTCCAAGCCCAGCAACGGCGATGGCCTCTCCTCCCAACGACAGCTTCTGTCCCCCCACCTGTTAGCTTCACTCCACATCACCGAGCTCATCAACACCCTCTTAGCCGAAACCCAACCGCAACTCGGCTCACACCATTTTGCACCGACCGGATCATCAGACACCGTGTCTCGGCGGTCCATCATCCGCTTCTTTCGGGCCTTCTTTTTGAGGACCGTCGCTGCGCAAAGCCCGATAACGGCTGTCGCAGCACAAACGAAAAGGATGGCTGCTTCTTGAGTCGTAAGCTTCCATTTCTCCTCTAAACTCCACAAAGCTTCCATGGATTCTTGGGTGTTAGAATAACAAGAAAATAAAGGGCAAGTGAGGTGAAACATACATGCATATTCGATGAAACATATTTATTTCAAAAGATGATGTACGATATAACAATGTGCGTATAAATATAACATAAATATATATGAATATATTATTATTAAAATATAATTAAATATAATATAAATATACGAATATTTATAATTATAATATTATAATGTAAATAAATATATATAAATATGATATAGATATATGAATATTTGAGTTTAGATTAGATTATATTTACAATGTGAAAATGGGGGTGAGTTTCACATGAGAACCACCGCTGGTTGGGGGGCTTAAAGGGCTGTGGCATCTCTGCTAATTCAATTGTGTTTTAGCCGTTGGAAATATATCCCACCGTTTTAGAGTAATAAAGGCAATTCACGCGCCATGCATGGTTGAAATGATGACGTTTTTTTTTTTTTTTTAAAAAAAATCCCTCTCGGAGTGAGGAAATTATAGTAATTTTTAAATTTGATAATTGACGTATTTATATATTTACGGTTAAAATTAGATTTTAATCTAAAAATTTTGTAAATTTTTTTGCTTAAGTGAGATTCATCCAAATTATTTATATTTATTATTTATAATTATTAAAAAAAATTTTAAAAAATTTTTATATTAATATTTTTATATTTTATAAATTAAATTTAAATAAAAATATTTTTTAATTATTAAATATTAATTTGGGCCGGCACAAGTTGAGCCAAACTGACAAAAGGCATGTCCAGACCCAACTTGTGGACGAGTCTATTCACGTCATGTTCATATAATATTTTTATATTATAATTATATGTAAGATATATATTTATATAGTTTTTTGACACGTTAGTAATTTGTATTATATAAATTTTGACATATTCATGTATCCATGTATTTTTTTATGTTATGTCATGTTATACTTTTTTTTTTCATTTCATGTAATTATTTCATATCCAAAATTGTTGTCTTCTTATTTTAAAAAGACATGATAATTTTGGATATAATACAAATATAATTAAAAAAATAATTAAAATATAATATGACAAGAATAAACGAATATATCAATATATATATAAAATAAATTAATAACGTGTTAAAATTTATATAAATATATAATATATTTAATATCATATAACATACGAAAATAATATGAATACTTTGCAAATATAGTAAATGTCGAATCTAATTTCAAAAAAGAATAATATAGTGATGGATCTTGAAATTTATAGGAAATGATTTTCGATTTAATCGGTCCAACTAATTCAATAGAAAAATATTTTTATTGCTTGAACATTTAGTTTGGTACTAAATACATGGGGTAAATTACATGCTTGGTCTCTTACTTCCACTAACTTGCTGAACCAGTGGAGAAAGAGAAAGAGAACATGATTGGGTTAATATGTAAATTAATTTCAATGCATATATTCTTTAACGATTTAATATTTAAAATAAAAATATATATATTCATGAGTAGATATTTAAATTTGTATTCCGTTAATTTAATTATCCTAATGAACTAATATTATTACTAAACTTATTCAAGGATCGGATAACCAACCCAATGCAATAAAACCCAACTTGAACGGGCTTGCTTTTTCTTGATCTGAACCGACTCAACTCAAATCATAATTTATTAATTAAAATAATATTTTTTATTTAAATTTAATTATACAAACATATAAATATTAATTAATTTTTTTATTATTTTGTTGTATTTTAAATAATAATTTCAATAATCAAACTGAACAAATTTAAACTTAAATTTTAAATTTTTTCAAACTACGATTTAACCTGCCTTATTAGCATATTTAATCATTATATAAATACTAATGTAACCTAATTAGCATATTTGTATTATATTTTCGTATATCATAGTGTCCCAAATTACCTTGTTTTCACTTGGCGCTGGTTATGAACTTTACCCTAATATACCCACTAAAATGTTGGTGTCAATCTGCTTATATTTCCGTTACGAAGAGTCCCCTAACAATTTGGAAGCAATTTATTTTCACTTGATAGAATTCAATGATACAACATTATAATTACACAAAGGTCATAAATTAGATAATGGAAAACCAACACCAGAGACTCCATCCCACCTTAGACAAAAGAAACCCCCCCCCCCAAAGCTATCCTCCCCTCTTAACAGATCCGATGTCACCGTCATCGTCGCCAGTCACGGTCACAGCATGATACAAATCCCAGTTCAAGACAATCCATATTGAACTGTCCCAACATTCCGGTGGGCAGCAACAGCCACCGCTGCAGCACCAACTGCACCGAACTGGGATTGAGCCTGCAGAAGTTTTGCATCAATTGTTAACCTATCGTTGAATTGCTGCTCGGTCTTGGGTTGAGTTTGGTAATAGGGGTTGCTGTTCATGTCGAAAGCCATTCCCGGGGCCGGTTTCGACACCATGCTAAACTTAGGCTGTGGTTTGGCTGCTTGTTGATTCCGGTCGGCCTGTATTCCAGATTTCTCTTGATTCGTGGTGCTAGTCTTGAGGAAACAATGGGGAGAGACATTCTGTGGAGGAAGGACTGCGTTACGATAAAAGTTCTTAGCATCGTATCCATCTTTCAAAATTTTCCCATCCTCGTATGGTACGACAGATCCGACAACTCTACCCGGTTTTGCTGTACAAAAGCAAAAGGAAAACAAATTTCTGGATCAGCTAAATACATGGCTATAGGACATAACAAGTCTACTCAGCTCTGACCGACGATCAAGGAGCAATATTTTCACGTTTCATGCTAAACAATACCTAAGGGATATCGTATTCTTCAACAAACTCTCCTAAAAGAGCAAGTCCCGATTTTCAATGACGAAGCCCATAAAGAAAACCGAGTAAAAGCAGACAGGTATCGATCATACCTGATGGCACCACCCTAGGCGGAGGCCTTGCTATCTTTGGATTACTGGAAACAGCATCTGTTACTTTTTTGGAAGCATCTTCTGTAACTTGTCGATTCTCACAAGAAACCAGAGCTGACGGCGTATTTGGAGGGATAGTATTCGAGTGAACTGTAGACCTGTAATAAACAGAAAACGAGTTGGAAAATTGTAAAAAAGGTCCTAATTTCTTTCAAGTCCAAATGTTATTCAACAGGAGGAAAACTCATACAAAATGAAGGAATTTCTTAGTCATGTTAACGTTATGCCTATATGGATATACAAGAAACAAGTCCACATATTGCCTTGCATCGCAAAGCAGCTGCAAGCGATAGCATAATTAACATTCCGAATAAAAAGTAAATCGTTAAGTTATTAGAAACTGAATTGTCTGAAACATGTAATACCTTGGGAGGGAAACATGCTTCCTCTCTAGTGGGAAAACCGGTGCACTTCTACCACCGTTTTCCTCAAGATGTGCAAACTGTTTTTTGAATTCACCAACGGCACTGTAATAAAAAAAAAAATCATAATATAATCAAGTGGAATGCGGGCGAAAAAATACAAGATAAGAAACATTACGTAATTTAAAAGCATTTCAAACCTCGGATAGAGAAAATTGGCTCCTTCATTACCACTAAGATAGTCCTTGAGCAGCTGAGGGTGATATTCTAGCACCTCCCTGTAAATTAATTCCCTAATGTCATCTTTTGTCACCCTTCGCCTCTCAAACTCGAACTCTAATTTTGAGATTGGTTGACAAGAAGGTTCCCTCTCGATTTTAGCCAAGCCTTTGAAGTAAGGATCGGCTAATGCCTATTACATTAATACAGAAAAGTCTCAATGTGATGAACCTAAAAGAACACAGGAACTCTTGGACATGATATAGATGTGCACAAGAAAGCTCCATTATTCATCGACCAAATTGCATCTAAAAGATACCATATTTATGGCATGAAAAAAAATAAGATAACCCACCTCCTCGGCAGTTGGCCGGTCCTTTGGATCAAATGCTAAGAGCCTTTGCAATAGTCGCACTGCTAATGGGTCGGCATTTGGAAATTTCTGTGAAAAAGGCACAGGATGTTTTTTCCGCATTCCAATCAAGTATTTTCTTGCTTTCTCATTTCGAACCTGCAATTAGGTGAGCCAAATCAGAAATTAGCACTCCAGAACAAAAAAGGGCAAAATAGCCCCTCAAGGAAACAAAACACACGCAACAACAACAAAAAATGAGAGAGTGCAAGATGCCGTACTCCGGAAATGGTTTCTGGTGAAGGTGTCCCCATAAGATCAGTGATCAATTCTAATTGATGAACAACACTTTTTCCGGGAAATAGGGGCTTCCCTGTCAATACCTCGGCAAAGATGCAGCCGATACCCCAAATATCAATCGCCGGTGTATACTGCAAACAGTTGCCGACAAAAATTAGACTCAAATAATTAAAATTTAAAAGTCTCACCCCAAGTAAAGCACTACAGAATAACAGACATAACCCGACACAATTTACCTGAATGACAGATATTTCAACTTCCAGGAGAGTTCATAGTCCTCCCTGAACAACAATTATTTTAATCTAGGCATTACTGCTTACTAAAAAGCACTCAAGTATTCTTTATATGTAAAAAAAAAGTGTGTTGATTTTCCAAGTGTAACACAACTCAAATGAGACATGGAAACTCAATGAGTGTACTCCAGTACTCAGTTAAATGTCCATAATTGAATTTAATAAAATGTGAAACAAAATGTTATAAGGAAGAAAAATGTCAACAAAAATTTAACCCCAAGAAAAATTCTGACATGTTGAACTATTAAGTGAACTAGAAGATGCTACTAGGTTTCACTTTGACTGCAGCTAGAAGATAGCCCTACATGACGGGAAAAAAAACTTAAGGCCACAAATGATGGAAAAGCCCTACCTTAGAAAAGAATGATCCGCATAGCTCTGGCGCCCGGTACCATCGTGTAGCAACATAGTCCTGCAAGGGGCATCAGAAAATAACATAAAGTATAAATATGCATATCCGCACTTCTTTAAGAGGAAAAAAAAGAAGGCATGCCCAAAAGTTCCAAAAAAAAAAAAAAAAAAGAACTACATACCGTCCAAAAGACCGTGGTTGGGGTGTCACTAAATGCAACTCTTGCCAGCCCAAAGTCGCAAACTTTAAGCTTGCAATTTGCATTTGCCAGTATATTCTTTGGTTTAAGATCACGATGGTACACGTTAGCTGCAACCAAGAACTAAGAAATCAGTGTAAACTTGCAAATTACTTCAATTACCCTATTGCAACCAATTTCCTCTCAATTAAAGTATGTAAAGATATCAAGGCTAGGAAACAAAAACGAAGCCAATAAAATTACTTCTACTAGAGAGAGAGAGAGAGAGAGAGGGGGGAACTTCGACCTTTCATTAAGAACAAAAAAATGTACAATTATGTGGCTAACAAGCCAAAAACCAGACATTATTAACACGTTACAAAGCAGATAAAGTGAAACAATGCGAGAAATGAGAGAGAAAAAAAAAAGGCCCTTTACCTGTATGCATATATTTCATTGCACGAAGCATTTGGTAAAGGAAAAACTGGTGGTGTTCACGCGTTAAGTCATCATTAGCTTTGATGACTTGGTGAAGATCAGACTCCATTAGCTCAAAAACAACAAATATGTCTTTGAACTCCCGCTTCGATGGTGGCAACATTATACGCTTAATTTCAACTATATCAGGATGTCTAAGAAGCCTGAGCAGCTTGACTTCACGTAAGATCCTAATTGCATCAGACATATGCTCAAATACATCCTTTATTTTCTTTATAGCTACTTTCTCCCCAGTATGTGTGTCAAGCGCCGCACATACTACTCCATAGCTTCCCTTACCAATGACTTCAAGAATTTTGTACCTATTTGCATCCCCATATTCGGTGAAAAAGTCCATCTCTTTTAGCTCCTTAAGAATAAAACATAAAATTAATCAGAATCATGCACATTCAACCATAAAACTGGCACCAAAGCTATTAGTAATTGGATTACAAGTAACAAACATATATACTACCACTCAAAACTATAGGTCTAACTAAACTTAAGCTTAAAAAATTAAGGAAACCCACAAAAATGAATATGACATCATATGGAACTCAATCAGCCAGATACGAACTAAGTTTAAGATGTTACAAATGCATGCAAATCTTTGCGTGGACTGGCAGCACAAGATAACTATTCAACCTATAAGTTGTTTTAATGAAAGCCGAAACCAAGAGTGTTCCTAAAGGTTTAATTGCTAACCTTTAAAGATGCAAAACTAAGACATTTAAGAATAGATCCAAAAGTCATTGCTTTGGGGAACAGAATCAAGTTCCAGATGTTGCTCTTAGCTTGAAAATTTCTGTTAGTCAAAAAACCGAAATAGAATCTACCAAAATAGATTCATTTTTTGCAGTCCAGAAACTCGAGAAAGGAAAATCAACACCACCTTTAGTAAAGACAACAAAATCAAAAGGAATGCAATAACATTGGTAGCCATCTTTCATTTCTTGCAAATCTAGAAAAACTATAAAAGCATAGCAACACCGCCTTTAGTAAAGAAAACCAGATCGAAAAGAATCCAATAATATTGGTAGCCATCTTTATCATGCTACAAAAAAAAAACCATATTAACTAGTTAATTCCTCTCCTAACTAGTAATATAAGACAATAAATTACATCAATCTCATAACCATGATCCTCCAACTAAAACACCTTTAAAAGGAAATATCTTGTCTACAACAAGGTTTAAACATTTTTGAAACTTCAAGTTGATTGGTAACACGAAATTTTAGTACAAATCAAGGTTCCTTTTTTACCACTAGTTTCTTCATTACAGCAAAAAATGTGAACAAAATTCTGATCTTTTCTAAGCTCTTTTTTAGTTCCAAAACTATGCCTCCTCAATCTGAAGGAACATTACAGCCAAAACTGTAACGGGAAAAAAAAAATCTAACCAGATCTTCTTTCACAACATCTTTTCACAAAACAAAACAGCTAACAAAGCTTAGCAAAGGCCTTATTTTCTCCAAACTATATGATAAAAATTTATTAACTTAACTTTTAATTGAATCTCAAAAGATATATTAACTTATGTATCGATTAACTTAAAATCCATAACACCTAAGTCACATCCTTTCCAACAAGATATCATGAACAAAGAACAACCTTAAAATTTTCATGTTGAAACTATGTTCAATTCAATTAAAAAGTTAGATCTTTTCCACTTTAACACAAAACCCAGATCTTAAAATTCCTAAAATTTTAAAGATTTAAAATCTATTAAAAAAAACCAATTTTATACCCAAAAGAAAAAGAAACTAACCTTCTTCAACTGATTTTGCTGCATCTTTTCTTCAACCCAAAATAAGAAAACACCAAAAAGATCTCTTCTTTATTTCTTTTTCTCTAGTTCTCCTTCACTAAGCCAAAAGACCCCGAAACAGAAACCCAAATAAAGAACAGAATTGTCTCGGTATCCAAACACAAAGCAGACTAGAAAGAGAAAATCAATCACATTTGTCCACACCTAGACCCACTTTTTTTCATCACCAACCACACGCCAAAAACAAAGCTGTTTTTTTTCTTCTTTAAATCAAAGATCGAGAAGTTTCTGAATTCTGGGTCTTTTGAAAATCCGTAAGATCTGGGAGATGAACTAAAAAGAGAACTCAAATGGGTTTCTTTTGGATCTCGAAGACAGAGAGAAGAAAAAGAAGAAGTAATAAACAAGATCGGTGGTGAATTAACGAAATATAATATTTATTTTTCTTTATTTGAAAATTTTAATTTTTTTAATAATTAAAATAAATTGTTATCCACTGATTTTAATATAAATTATTTTTTGTGCCGTTTGGCTCGGTCGGTACTTTGTTACGTACGGTAATGTATGTAGGGCAATGGCAAGCACTGTAATTTTATAAACTTTATGCTCCATGATATTTACTGCCATTAAATAAATATGTTATATATAAGATTAAAAAAATATAATATTATATAATTATATTTTTAAAATTTATATAATACGAATTATAAAGGTATTAAAATTGATATAAATATAAAAAATTTTAAACACGATTATGATATGATAAAATATATAAATATGACACGTATACATGAATTACTAGATCTCTAATCGCTTCTTTTCGTTCTTAAGTAAAAAATATTTTAATTTACCATATACTTAAAAGAATCATAATTTATTATGATAATAAAACCAATAATATTATTTAGTAATATTTATTTACATTTTTAATAATTATAGATGCAGGGTGCAAATAAATTTTTAGTTAAAAAATTATTACAATAACATTTCTATGAAAATGAATTAAATTATTTATGGAAATGATTTAATTTGATAAATATTCAAATTTAACTAATTTAATATTTTATTATTATCAAACAAAAAATGGTTTATTATTAAGTGAGTTGAATTCGAGTAACTTAATTTTCAATTAAAATAGCTTACGAGTTTAATCGAGCTTTTTTTATTATTTTAAATTAATACTTAAAAATCTCGATTTCAATTTTAAATTAAGTTCAAGAACAAACAATCAAGTTTAAAGTGAAACATCAAAATTGAACTATTATTTTACTAAGTAAACGAGCTTGATCGAATAAATTGAATAATTTAATTCGTATCTCAAATTAAGTTAAATCTTTAAAGATAAAACTCAATTGAACTTGAACAAAATTTCGAATGTATTTCAAACATAAACTTCTTACTAGACCTGGTGATAGGTCGAGTCACAGTTTGAAAAAATTTTGAAATTCAAGCCAAGATTCAAATTTAGTCCAGCTCGATACCTTGAATAATCGTCTAAAATTTATTAAAATATTAAAAAATTATTTAAGATTAATATTTATATATTTTTATAATTATTTTAAAAAAATATTATTTTAATTAATAAATAGTGATTTGATCAAACTGGTCGAACCCAAATCACACAAAACAATACCCAAGTCTAAGCAAACCTATCAAGCCAAATAGATTATCCGACTTTTAAAAATATCTACCTTGTACTATTTAAACTCGACTTAATTTGGACCCAGGCTTAGGGTAGTAAATAGACCCAGGCATGAGCAGAGTTAAGCCGCAATTCAAAAATTTTTTGAATTCTAAACCCAAACATAAATTTAACTTAACTTGACCTACCCATTTAGATTTGAATTACTATTTATCATATAAAAATTATTTTTATTAATATTTTATATTTTTTATAATTAAATTTAAATAAAAATATATTATTTTAATTTAAAAATTATTTTTTTAATTTAATTTAAAATAAAAATATTAAACTCAAAATTCGAACGGATCAGGTTGAGCCTACCTTTGCCAGGTCTAGCCGTAAACAACAATGAATAGTTGATGGGATGTCATAATCCCTGGCGGTAGAGTTGTATGTTTCAATGTGCCTATCAGTTTAATAATTTCGCATAAATTGACAAATAACATAAGGCAACGCCATGGAGGTTCAACTATATCCTTCAATGTATGTATATGTATACATATATAAAAAGATTTAGTGGGTAATTAATTAAAAAAGAATTAGACAAATTATTTACAAACCATCTCCATATATTTAAATGGAAAATTAATGCCAAAAAAAGAGTTTAAGGAAATTAAAAAAGTAATGCACATGCAACTGTTTTAATTAAATAAAAATATTTTTTTAAAAAAATGATAATATTAACTTAGATATGTTTAGAATATTCATTTATAAATTTTGATCAGTCTGAACAGAATTTGAGGCTCGAATTATTAGATTGGGTCAACTTAGACATGCAAATATAAAATCGATAATATACTTAAACTTGATTTGATTAATGAGTAATTCTAATAAATATATGTATTCTCTATTTTTTTAAAAAAATCTATTTTTTCAAATAAAAAGTAAAAAAGAGATTGGTCCCTTCTGATTAAAAAAATATAAATAAGTTTAGATAAATTTCAGCTATTTATTTATAAATCTAATGGAACCCAAATCTAAGACTCGAACTTTTCGATCGAGCTTGCTTAGAGAAACAATTATAATAATTAATAACATATCTAAACTTAACCTAACTTAGTTTAATCTAATTCGAATCACGGGTAAATCTACGTAACAAATATATTCTCTCCTTTAAAATTAATTTTTTTAAATAAAAATAAAAAATAATAATAATAATTGAGGGAGTAATCCCATCCTAGGATGGTGCAAGCTGCATGTCTTGTGAATAGGATAGTACAAATTCCTTGCCTCGAATACACTACACCTTTAAGATTCCCACCCACCAAAAACATATACCACACCAATTCTAGACATTCAAAAAAAAAAAATCTAACTAAATTTGAAAAGGGTAAAAGTAAATTAGATAATTTTGTATACGATCAAATTATATAATATAAAATATGATCTTATATAAAATAATATAGATATGATATAAAAATATAAAAATATAAAATATTAATTTATTAAAATTTATATATATATATATATAATATTTTAAATATAATTATAATATACCAAAATATATAATACTAGACAAACTCAGATTATTAAGTACAGCAAAAAGAACGTTCTTTGCTAGATATAAACTTTAAAGCGAGGAAATACAGATTACTGATTTTTTAATAAAATATTAAAATTTTAATTTTAATTATTTAATTTTTAATAATTTTAAAAATGATAAAAAAAATTATCATGTAAAAAACAAAAACAAATAACAATTTTTTAAGGATATATTAATCTTTTTTTTTAATTCACAAGTTTTAAGCTAAAATAATAAACTTGCTCAAGGGTTGGGCTGCCCGCCCAAGCTCGAAGGCTCGCCCGATATTTGATAGGTTTAAAAAAAATATTAGGCTCAAAAAATAAGCTTAGACAATAAAATTAAGCCCGATTAAAAAATAGACCGGACCTTAGGTCTAACTCTTAAAGCCCGACTCAGCCCATTTTATGACTACATTATGTATATCTTTATTTGATATTTCATGTATTATGTAATTTTTGTCATATAAATAATATATATAATATTATAGTATAAACTTTAAAAACTAAATTAAATTATTTATATTTATAAATTTAATAAAAAAATTATTAAATTAATAAATATTAAATTTAAAAAATATATTTTGTAAAAAACAAATTATAAAAAAATGGACTGGCCTAAACGGGCTTGGACTGTCTATTTATAAATATGAACTAGTTTGGATAAAATTCAAGATCCATATTTCAGACTGGATCAAACTTGAACAAGCATATTTAATGTTTATATTATGCTTAAGTCTGATCCAAATCTAGTCCGACTTAGACCATCTATTACACAATTACCTATTTTTTCATTTAAAAATGGTTGGTGAACTACTTTTTTTTTTCCTCTCTATTTCAAAATTTTCAAATTATTAAGTATATCTTTTCAACCATCATCTAAACAATATCTAAACAACATAATTGTTTATTATTTAATCCACTAATGATTATTATAAATTTATTGTTAAAAGGTCACATGTCATTACATTGTATTTTGTTTTTTTTCTAACACATTACATTGAAAATTTAAAAAATTGAGGAACCAAATTTGTGTTGTCCCCACTAATACCATCCTAATCAAACACAAATTTGGCATCATCAAATGATGATGCTACAATGCTATATATATATATTATTTTATTTATTTATGCACTTAAAGATTTGATTCAACAATATTGTGTATATATATATATATATATTTATTTATTTTAAATTAAGCAGTATACTTGGTCATTATATAAAAAAATGTGCATTTTAAATGTATCCTTTCTTTTCTTTTCTTTTTTTTATGCAAAAAGTTGATCTTTTTTTTTTTTTGTACCATAGATATTTTGGTTGAGATTTGAGTAAGAATTTTCAAATTTAATTAAGTCCTGTTAAATTTGTAAATGTATTTTATTATTAAATATTATTTTTATTAATTTTATTTTAAAATATATTTAAAATTATTAAATATTAAAAAATAATTTTATATTTAATAATAAAATTTAAATTATTTAAATAATAAATTAAATTAATTTTTGAATAAACATTTATATTTTTGAATTAAATTTGGTTCAATTGGGTTAACATTTTATTAAAAATTGATGAAATTTTGGTAAAAAGATACAATTGTGAATTAATAATTTATTAACAAATGTAGGGTCACCTGTCCTAGGCATTGTCCCATCTCTAATTATACCCACAAGTTTGAAAGCTTTTATGTCTCATAGAATCAAACAAAACAAATACAATGATATTTATATATGGTTTTTCTCTTTTTTTTTTTTTTTATTTTTTTTATAAATTTTAGTAAGTTTCTTTCGAGGTAAAATGGAAATAAAGCTTAAATAAAGCATTGGAGTTAATATATCATTTAGTTTTGTATTATATTCCAATTCAAAATTGAATATTTAAAGAAAAATTTATAATTTGACATCGTAATTTTGCTTTCAACGCACTCGTGACTTAATAGTGTTGACATGGTAATTTTATAATCAATACAATCAGTAATACCACATCTAAGAACAAAATTTTATTTTTTACTTTTAAATTTAAAATTTTAAAAATATTGATTTTTAATTTTAATAGCAATTCATATTAAATGAACTGCGATAGAAATATAAATACCAAAGATATTCAAACAATGAGTTTGCCATCAATAATAAATTTTACAAATTTCTCATTTTAACCACAAAAATTGTTCGTTAGTATTTTTTTTTTCAATGCAATATTTTCAAGTTTTATCTAAATCTAATTATTTTTTTGAAAATGATCTTAAATGTATATTCCATTACATTAATTTAAAGTATTTAAAATTTTATTTATTTAATTTTTACTAAAAAAATTGAATTTTGATTGACAAGAAAAGTAATTCAATCACCTTGACAACTAGACTAACATGTGCGGCTTTGTTAGGACAAATTTCACCTTTTGAAAGCTGCTTTGCCTTGGGACATTTCAATAGGGTGTCCCATTGTTCTATACTTTAATATGCAGCATTAATGGCATTGGAAGAATGATTTCTGCAATAGACAACTTGGCAATTTGCCTAATGGGAGGGGCACCTTTAACTCTTTTTAACCTCACAATTTAGCTAGATATTTTCTATTATTTGGTTCAAGTGGCGATAAATAAAATGGAGGAAAGAGTTAGGTAGAGGAATTTATGATTAGAACGCACCTCGAGATTTTATTATTTGTTTAGGGAACAGTTGACGTAGGGTTTGGGTCAATTTAATAATTTATTTTATTATTTAAGTATATTAAAAATATTTTAAATTTTTTTATATTAATATTTATAATTAAATTTAAAAAATAAAATTAATTTAAATTATAAAAACTTTTGCTTAAGCCTGGCCCAATATAGGTAGCACTTGTAGAGAAGGGTAGGGTAAGGCAAATTATCGAACTCATACAGAGATCTAGATTAGGTAGATTTTTTTCAAAGAGAAATTCCTTGTTTAGATTGAATAAATAAATAAATAAAGCTAATCTTAAAAAAATCCGATTAATGAGTAAAGACGTTGTTAAAAATTATTTAAATATTACGTTAGATTTTTTTTATTTAATATATTACTTTTATTGAATTACAATTGCACTTTTTTCTATAAATATCATTTTAATCAATAATTAGTGTCGATATAAGCTAAATAAAATTTTCTTTTAAAAATTAAAATTGATAAATTAATATATTTAATTTAGTCTAGAATGATAATATTTAAAAGAATTTACCAAAACATAAATACATTTACATAATTGAAAACATTTTGTTATATTATTTCAAGTGAAAAAAATATATATATATATATTTATTTAAAATGAAATATGATAGCTTTTTTAAACTAATTTAATTTTTTGCGTACATATCAATGAAACAAGTTTTTTCCATCTATGAATTTTGATTTTTGAATTCAATTTTTTATTTAATAAATATTCAATAGATAATTAATTTTTAATTTTAATTTTTGAAAATAAAAAAAAAAGTAACTTTGAATCTAGCAAAACATATTTCTCCAAAGCATTCAATAATTAAAGACAGGTGTAATTTTTGGAGTGATTGAACAAAATTGAATAATTTGACTTTTTTTTTTAATTTCTAACCTCTTAAAATCCAATTTTTTTTCTCATTTTTTATATTATTTCCCCTTTGAACAAAATAACAGGCTAACAATCACAACTATCAATTTGGACTAATTAATTGATCGGGCCGCAATTTTAAAAAAATTTAAAATATAAATATATTTTTAAATTTAATTTAATTTAAATTATTATTTAAAATATAATAAATTAATATTTATATATTTTTATAATTAAATTTAAATAAAATATTATTATTTAAATTAATAAATAATGATTCAGATCGAATCAACTCATATTAAGAAAAAATAAATTTAAATTTTACTTAAGTTAAATTGAAGCTATTGAACCGACCAGATTATCTAACTCTTGAAATAGTACGAATAAAGTTTATAACTCATGTCTCGTTAATCGCCGTTCATTTGCAACAATTTTTATTTATTTATGAAAAATTTATGATAAAAAATGTGAAAAATAAATAAAAAAAGTTTTTTGAAATTTAGTAAAAAAATTTTATTTGTAAGTAATTCTTTTAAGAAATCGATAGTTATTTAAAAAATAATTAGATAAATTCTTTTAAAAAAGTAAAAAAAAAATTGTAAATATCTTTATTATATAACTTGATGTTATTGTTGTTATTTTGTATTTTCCTTATATTAATTTTGTTTCTCAATTATGATGGAATTGGTTTATTTTGAAAAATAAAATTACTATAAAGATATATAAATAGATCAATATTCATTAAAGGTCAGCACTACTCGAATGAATTGATTAAATCGATTGAAATTGATTTCAATTATTTTAATTAATTTAATTAATTTAAATAATTTATTTAATTAATTTATAAATTTTTTATTTTTTAAATCGAACAAAGTATAAACTAATACTAGTTAAAAAAATATAATATATATTTTTATTTATATTAATCAAAACCAATTCAATTACGATACTTAACCTATAACCAAATCTAATTTTATAAATCCAAAATAAATCTTATATCTATCGAATTAAACGAATCGATTAATTTCGGATTGATTATTTTTTTTAATAAAATTTGATCAGTTAAAATTAATTTATTTGATCTTTTAATTTCACTTTACTTTGAAAACATTTTCATGTGTTAACAATTAAAATCCACCACGTCATCGAATTGTCAAACTTTGACTTCAGTTTGAACTACTTTACCCCCGAAATCGTTGGCTCTTAAAGTGAGTGATAGTTTTTTTCGCGGTTTTTGGGGTTTTTTTCTTTTCTGTTTATCTTTTGTTGAAGCATAAGGGGAAATCATGGGCGAGAATAATCTGATAATAGGAGGAAAAGATTATATTTTGTTAAAGGATTTCAAAGTGGAAACTGTAGCTGATGAAGAAAAGGGTTTTAATCTCTGTTTCTGGGTTTATCTTTTCAACACCAATGGATTTCCTGCTACCATTCTTAAACAGGTCTTGAAGCTCCTTCTTTTCTTTATGTTGGTTTGGGTTTTTCTTTTTCACCCGAAATTTTAATTTTTGGATGAAGAAAAAATTACCCATTTATCATTTTTTTGGTTTTTTTTTTTCTATAATTTTTTTTGTAATTTTATGAGTTTTTTATTAAAAGAAATTGTTGGGTTTTCGAGGTAATTGTTAAACAGGTGCTAAAAACTGCACATTTTGTTCTTTCTTAGTCACTGGAAATTTTGCTGTTTGGTTGTTAGGAAAATACCCAGTTCTTATTTAATCTTTTCTTTTAATTATTTTATTAGTGTTTTGTGTATTCGTAAAGTTTTAGAGACTGCCATTATCTTTTAACTGTAAGAAATTAGAAAACTTTGAATCCAAATTTGGTTTTTTAATTTCATTTGTTGCTTCAGTTCTTTTATTATCATCTATTAGAGCAGCAATCATTATCCCAATTTTATTGTTTTGATTTTTTTTCTTTTTTATAATTTGTATTAATCATGTAGCTTTACTAGAGTTTTTGATCTTCATTTTTGAAATAACTCGAATTGTTTTATGTTTATAGGTATATGCAGAGACTAACAGCAGTTCACCTTTACTTGTTCTTAATGAAAAGACATTGATGCTTTTGCCATTGACTTGCCTACACAATGAACCCTGTGGTCCTGAAAATACTACTTTACCTTCAGAAGTTCCGAAAGTGTCCGTGGAGATTGAACAGCCTCAAAACAAATGGATACATGTTGGATATGATGTATGCCGTTAACATCTGAAAAAAACTACTAAAATAAGAACGTTATTAGTTTGGGAACTGCATCTCGACTTATAGTGTTGTGTATTGCTTTAATATGTTGCCATAGTATTTGCATTATTTTAGATGGTTTTGGGAGCGAGAGAACTGAATGGAGCGGTTTTAATTTGTTTATTTAGTTGCATTGATTTCCAAAGGTGTTGTTCTTGTGGGTAGTGGGCTGTAGTATTTGCATAACATCATACATTTTATAGGACTGACATTGGAAAGAATGAATTGGGCTAGAAAGCAGCATGTCTATGTAAGTTCTATAAATACAAGGACAGATTCAAAAGATTACACGGACTATATCGAGGAGGCGGGGGAGGCCCACTAGGGAAATATCTTTTTTTTTGTCCGTGAGATTGAGAAATGTAGTTTTTCCATGAG
This sequence comes from Adansonia grandidieri, assembly GCA_038382065.1. Classification (NCBI taxonomy): domain Eukaryota; kingdom Viridiplantae; phylum Streptophyta; class Magnoliopsida; order Malvales; family Malvaceae; genus Adansonia; species Adansonia grandidieri. Next base: position 9,788,667 of record JBBYHK010000005.1, read on the forward strand.
ATTAATAAAAGATATTAAAATTTAAAGGCCTCCCATCGCTTCCTTCTGGGAATCCATCCTGGTGTACATACAACATTTTTTGTTTTGTCTTGTATGTGGTTGATTGTTTAGAATCTTTGAGAATGAGCAATACTGAAAGTATAGAGAAGGAGCAAAAGAAAACAAGCAAAGATGAATTATGCAAGCGTGTAGATGAAATTTGAGGTTAGGTAGTGTAACCAAAATATTGTGAAGGCATGACAGAAAAGTAAAGAGGGTAAAAGAAATAGAAAGAAAATCTATTGTCAGATAGAAGAAGAAGCAAAAAGTTTTCAAGGCAACAGTCAGTTTGCATATGCCTCCCGTTTGTTTTCCTTCTTTTCACTTGAAATGCAGACAATGCATGTAGCTTTGTGCCTTAGGTTTTACTGAAGTATGGTTTCAACTATGCTTGATAGATAAATACTAATTTGGTTGCCCTGTCTATTAACATACATGTAACATTTTCTGTTTTTTTTCTTTCCTTGTCAGGTTTCTTTGGATTTTGCACGGCTTTACATTAATGGGGAGATTGCAGGAGAACTGCAGCTTTCTTCCTTCTTAAACAAAGATTCCATGCCAAATGGTTTGAGGAAGAGGACAGTAGTCGGTAGTGGTGATAATAGTTTGCAGGGTTATATCCATGATGCAAAACTCTTGCCTTCAACCTTGTCTATAAAGGAGCAATATGTTAAGGTACACTTGTAGTTCTAATTTTTCCTTGATGGTTCGTTTCTCATGGCATGTAAGTTTACCCAGGCTTAGAACACTAATGTGAAAATCTGATGCCAGGATCCACCTTTAAGATTGTCAATTGATGGGTCTTCTGCCTCTGATATTGAAGAAGACAATGGCTTTTGGAATATTGTTGGTGGCAAGGTAAACATCCAAGGATTTTAAACATTTTTACTATAAGTTTTACACTTAAATCATAGCTGTTATAACTTTCTTTTCTGGTATTGTTAGTGTATTATCTGTGTATTCTATATATAGATATGATTATAATATAAATGCTGGTCGGCTAGTGTCATTTTTTTGTGTCTACTGTTCCAGTATTACTAATAGAACCCTATGTTTTTCTTTAGATGGGGCCATCACAATTTTCCTGTTCGGCATTTCAAATGTCATGGTTTATAAGCATGTCGAGGCAAAGACTAATAACTACCTAATTTTATAGGTCTTGACCATCGAAGCAAATCTTTTACATCACTTACTAAAAGGAAACATGATTGATGTGCTGATAGTTGTGTACATTTTTAAACTTCTTCTTGGGGATAACTTTCTTACTTTTTACACTAGGGGTACAGCAACCTGTATCCAAGACTCACGGCTGAGTCCAAGCAACATTGGTTGTTGCGCATGAAAATTTTCTGGAAAGAATTTCTTATCATAGCATGCTACTCTGGTTTTTCAGCAGCTTTCGACAATAGTTTGTTTTATTTATATCTTCTGAAAGTGATATTTTCAGAAGCATCCTATCATATATGCGAGCTTTTCTTCCTACTTACTTTTATTGTTTATTGGAAGAGACACATAAAATTGCTATCAAATTAAAATGATGTGACGTTGGACTATAAAATTATAAACTGATAGGTTATCAACTTGTATGCCACTAGTTCAGTTTTAAGGCATGAAATTGGGTAGGTTGGTTTAGTTCTTTGCTTTTAAGTTCAACCTCGTGGAACCAGAAAGCTGTAAAGACCTTCAAAGTCAAAAGAAACAAAGGGTATTCTTATTTTAGCATGTCAATATTGTTGAAATTTTAGCTTTTATCGTCATGGCCTTAGCATTAGATGTGGCAGTATGGCTGCTCATTGTACAAAATACAAGACATTTTTTCAGCCATTATTGATTCCCAAATGATATAAGGTTAGCGCTCTATAGATTTCGTCTAATATTTACCCTTTCGCAGGCATCTTGTCGCAGGATATTTTCCTTGGATGTTGTTTTATTAAATGCCTTTGGTCAGCCAGTAAACAAGGAAGTAGAGGTAATTTAGTCTTTTACTTTTAATTTTGCTGTCTTGGCTTTTAAACTTCCATACCTAATTTGACACGTTATTTGTTGGAAAGGTTGTTGCATCACTTTTGTATGCTCATAATCGATTACCTGTAGAGAAGACAAATGAGGAAGAAGCTCCTCTTCTAGCTAGCTGTGATGGAATTGAATTTGCCTCTTGTGATCGACCTAGTAAACTATCAAAGGGGCGGGCATCTTTTAAACTGAAGATCTCCAAGGTGGTAATATTAGATTTAGTTTGTCGAATCTTTTGTCCAGTATATATGCTTCTAGGTATTTGCAGACTGTGTTACTCTGACTTCTCATTTTTTTTGAATTACCCTTGTTTAACACTGATGTCCAACACATATCTGGACATGGGTACGAGGATATGACCCTCCAAATATATTGAAAAACTTATAAAAATCTGAACACATACCTGTATGGACACTCACACCCAAGTTCGAGTAACATAGTTTATAAAATTTTCCATGCTGAAGTTGCTTCCATGAAAAACTAATTCATAGTTTGTGATTCTCGTTGAGGTTTTCTATTGCTGAAAATAAAGCCGTCAGCTGATGAAAACCAACCACCCAATAATGTAATTGCTGCTAAACTACTATTCATCATAGAGGTTGCAATATATCATGTAGGTAGGTTGCCTGAGTTGAAATCAGGTTTTGCTTAAATTCACATTTTCTCGAATGATAGGCTGACATGCAAATAAATAAAAATTTGATGTATCATCTATCGAATCTGAGACAAATATTGTCTTGATAAGGCTCACAAGCTTAGGCTTTGTCTCAACCAATAGCAGAAGCTTGAATGCATCGATACCAGGGGTAATTTAATGATTTTGGAGAAAATAATTTAGACTTTTAATGTGGTTTAGCAATGTTATATTTCTATTTAATCATACAAAAGCCAGGTGCGCCTAATTCTTTTTTTTGGAGAATATGTTCACCTACTCCTATATGAAAAATATTATGAAAAATATTGTAAGTAATTATTCATATTTTGTTTTTGACAGTTTATGTTTAATTAATGATTTTTTAAATGCTGATAGTACTATTCATCATAAAATTAAGTTTTACAAGTTCTAAAGCTGAGTAATCCAAAATTCGATCATAAGCGTGATGTACATTGGCTGATTGGAAACCCAAGCTCAACCTCGTAAATGGTACTAAAAGAAATGCTTGGCTTGAGCTTGAATTAAACTTTTGCAAGCCACGCTTGACCACAATAACACTTAGCATGGCTATTATAGCCTCTGGGAGAATTAATGAAAATGGCCGGGTATTATATATATTTATTTATATTTATCTAGAATTTGACTTTCTTTAGCATATTTGTTTATTTTCTTTTCAATTCATCTTGAGTTCACTAATGGTTCTGATATTTATTTCAGCTGTCATCCAAGTCTGATAATAAGCAGTTCTGCATTAAATTTGGGATACCAAAGTTCGAAGGTTATCGTTTCCTTGAGGACTTCTCCCCTTCAATTCGTTGCATCTCTCGCAATCGTACTCCAAGGACATCTACTGTTATTTGGAAAAAGACCTCCACGGTCCATCCACTCAATGGATCTCAATCATTTGGCTTAGATGATGTTTCTTATGAACTTAAGCACAATACCGTACATGAAGCAAAACTCAGTCCGACATCAAAGCGAGTTAGACTCGGAGAAGCAAATGTTTCTACAATAGACCAACCTGCTGAAGAATGCAACTCGCTTAACCAGACGGCAAATCAGGTATTGATTGAGACTTTTGTCCTTCCATTTTCCCATGACATCATTATCTTTTTTTTGTCTTAATAAACATTTCTGCATTGGGTCACTTTGCTGGAATTTGATGGGGCATTGGTGGAGCACTTGTTGCTAAACCATCACCAATGTAATAGGTGATTATTGGCCATCCAAATTTTGAGTCACTTACCCACTTTAACCCCTCCCTAGGCGAATTACCATTTTTTTTTGATTATTTGAGTAAAAGCAGTGCATTAGGGCCAATTTGGTACTGAAGACTGTTATGTTCTTAGTCTCACCTTGGAATCACCGAAACTACATTAAAACTATGTTATTCGAACTCAGGTGTGAGCGTGGACATGAGTATGTTCATTTTTTTTTCAAGATTTTCATGTACTTGAAGGATCCTTGGAGGATCATATCCTCGTATCCGTGTGCGGATGTGCATCAGATACGAGTGTCAAAGAAGGGTACTTCAAGAAAAATAAAGAGCGGAGCAACATAGACTAAAAGACAAGTCTATGTGCTAATGATGGAAAATATTCCCAGCCTGTGTGTTTTATTGATGGGGCATACGGGCACAAAGGTTATGATTTCAATATTACTCATTTGTTATGTAATTTCTATTTTCACGACAACCATAAGGACAGCTTTGCTGCAAAATACATGTAGTATAGTCTTTCTTTTGACTTTTGAGAGTGCAACTATTAAAGAGCTAGCTTGGGTCATACATTCTATGCGTGGTATTACAAATTTGCCATACTATAATGGATATATTTAAAACAGAGAAAGTTATGGTATGGAAGGAACACGTAATCGGTCGGTTTGCCAAGAGCTTAGGGATTTAACTCAAAGTAAAATCTCCTCTTTACCCCCCATCTATGGTAATATTTTAATCACAAGCGCAGGAGAACAAGCTAGAACACTTGCGATGCTCCATTAAATATTATTAATCAATAGGTTAGATTAAATTCGGAGGATGATGAGGTAGGGTGAATTGATGAACGATGATGACAATGACAGCAATTACTGTTAATTAATATGATAATGTGATAATATTTAAGGAGATATTCTAGTAATAGTTTGTTGTTCTTTATTGTTTTAAACTGTTTGTGCCTATGGGGAAAAGAAAGAAATTAAAAACCATCATGCCGTGCCTCATCCTTGGATCCATGAACTCCTTGTCAAACATCTGTTCCCTTCTTCAAATCAAATATTCCATAATCTCTATCCATGGCTGATGACTGCATAACCTTTTTCAATCAGATTGAGAATGGTTCCAGGTCAAGTTTGGAGGGGAGACCTGAAAATTTTAAAGAAGTGAACAATTCCGTATCCGATTCAGAGAGCACTGGGGCCAGAGATTCAGCTTTAAAGAATGTGTCAAGTAGGGGACATTCGGTTTCGGATTTAACCATTTTTAGTTACTGCCTGGGAGGGTTGACCGATAGGTCACTTTTACTCAAGGAAATTGCAACAACTGCTTCAGATGAAGAAATTTCAGGATTTGCAAACCAGGTTTCCCTGTACTCGGGATGTTCTCATCATAGGTAATTTACAATGCTTTGATTCTTTCGGACATTATTGCGGTTATCATTATATTCTTGTTGGATTGTAGCCTGGAATGTTTTGGATATGCGTATCTCTTCACTTCTATTGACAATAATATTACTCGGACTCGGGGGTGAGTGTTCTGGATATGGGTATGTGTCCAACACGGGTTTGGTCAAATATTTTTCTATGTTTTTCCATACATTTGAAGGATCATACCTCCATACTCATGTTCGAATATGTGTTGGACATGGGTACTTCAAGAAAAATGAAGAGCTAGAATAACGTAGATTGACGATCGTAGATGGATTTTATTTCATATCAGTTTCATGGAGTTGTTTATCTGACTCATTGATTCACCTTCTTTGTATTTGTTGCAAATTGCAATGATGTTGCCATTATGACACTTTTTTGCAAACTACATTCTACCATGTCGAAAACCTTGTTCTTCTCCGGCTGCTGCTCTCTGTCTTCGTTTCCAATCACAAGAAGACCAAGTAGCTTTGGTCCATTTTTGGGGGGGGGGGGAGGGGGAGTAAAAATTGAACCAAGCAAGTGGTGCTGACGTACCATAACCTGTGAATATTGTGAAAATATTGTCAGTTATTCTTGAGATCTATATCAAGTATTGTCAAGTATTGTCAAATTTTTCTGTTCTTTTTGGTAATGGAAATAAGTTGTTGCCTGCTTTTAGGCATCAAATAAAAATGGCAAAGAGATTGATAGAAGAGGGAACAATAGCCTGGAATTTGATATCACAAAACAACCTTCAAGTTCAATGGGAGAATGCGGTTTTCGAGATTGAAGAGCAGTTCACGAAGATTGCTTGCTGCACTAGATCTCTTATGCCACAGGTATTGATCTATCTCGAGTTTTTTACAGTCTGCATTATAATTAGTCTCTCTTCTCTGTTCGTCTTTTTAACCTTTTTTTGGGGCGCTTAGGCGTTGGCTATTCCTAAAGATCGATCTCTTCCTAGGTTTTAGCTCTTTTCCTCTGTAATTAAGACTGTTGTATGGTGGATGAAACTCTTGTTTCTATGTTGCTCCGACTCATTATCTTTCTTGAAATACCTATGTTTAACCCTTGTGCCCGACACATTTCTGGACATGGGTATGGACAAATGACCCTCCAAATACATAGAAAAACTTAGAAAAAAAATAGAACATACTTGTGTCAGATACATATCCGCATCTGATATACTCGAGTCCGAGTATCATATCTTGTTTCTATTGCTTTAAAATATTTGCCAATGTTTCTATTCAAATTCAGGTTTAGGTGATCCAAAATTAGCGCACACCCTATCCACTGTCCTCCCTAGCCATGTATCATGTGAAAATTTGTTTCATCATATACGGATGCCATATATTTTGTATGAATGAACAGTAAGTATTTTCTTTGTTAATAAAATCATTTTAAAATGTCATAGTTGGACTAAAATTTATCGAGGTAACAATTGTTTCAGGACTATGAGCTTTTGAGAAAAATCGCTGGATGCCAAGATTACATGGCACAAGAAAACTTCGAGAAGATGTGGTGTTGGTTATACCCTGTAGCTTTTACATTATCGAGTGACTTGATAAATGCAATGTGGAATTCTACATCACCAAAGTGGATAGAAGGATTTATAACGAAGGAAGAAGCGGAACTCTCACTTCAAGGTCCGAGAGGCCTGCAGGAGCCTGGGACATTTATACTTAGGTTTCCTACCTCAAGGAGTTGGCCTCACCCGGACGCTGGTAGCTTAATTGTGACATATGTTGGCAGCGATTACACTCTTCACCACCGGCTGCTTTCCCTTGATAACGTATACAGGTGCACCTTTCTTGCTTTATCAAATTTCATTGTTGTAGTACTTGAACTGTCACTAAGAATATGCTCTTTTTGTTTACATGTAATAGAGGTGTAGCCACTAAATTATTTATTAAATGGGGAAAGGAGAAAGCCTTGTTTGTCACGACATTTTCGTTGAATTATTGATCTGTACCCGACATTCATCTTCGAATCCGAGTAACATTGTTGCACATTCTTTTTTCTGTGTACTAAATTAAACATTTGTGGATACTTTAGGTACCACTGGTGTTGTTACACTATTTAGAAACATTTATTATTATCATAATCATATATGTATGTTATTCGGACTCAGGTGTGAGTGCTGGATACAGGTTTGTGCCTAGCATGGGTATGTTTAATATTTTCTTTTTCCATGTATTTGGAGGATCTTGGAGGGTCATATCCAAATACCCATGTTGGAATATGTGTTTGACACGGGTACTTCAAGATAAATGAAGAGTCGGAGCAACATTGCCGAGATTATATATAATTTGTCTCATATCCTTTCTATAAATGGACTAAAAGAAGATTTGTTGTTTACATTTTTGCTTAATAGCTCTGGAGTAAACGAAATGAGTGTCAAAGCAAAACCATTGCAAGATATGCTATTACAAGAACCCGAGCTCGCTCGATTAGGAAGGTAAGAAACACCTCACTGCGATTTCCTTCCGTTTAAAAATTGGATAAATATTAAGTTTTTAGTTTTAATGCATAAAAAAATGCAGGATAATTCGACATCACTGACCTTTGTTCGGATGTAGCGTCGCGTCTTCTTCGTTCGATTTGCAGGTGAGGTATATTTTGCTTGCATTTGCCAATTTAGGTTGTTCTTAGTATCACTCTTTTCCTTTGTCATCTGCTTATTTAAAAATATATGTAATATCAGAAGAAGCCATGGAAGAGGTCTTGTTCATGCTTTAAACAGGGCATTGTTTGATGATGATAGATTCATTTAAATGCAGATAGCAATCTGGTGAAGAGAAATTGATTTTTTAATAGCGTTCTTTTTTTTTTGTTGTCAATGGCATCTATACTCGTTTTTCTTAAAATATTTGTATTTGATACATATTCGAGATATGGATATGAGGTACGAGGGTATAATCTTTTAAATATATAAAAAATTTAAAAAAATTATGTGCATCTTGGACACATTCGCATTTGATATTCACCTTGAGTCCGAGCAACATAGTGATATCATATATCTGAATTTGATATCTATTTATATAGTTAATTCTCGTTTGATTTTATATTTTTTTTATATTTAAAAAAATTGATCTAATGAATTCAAGTATTTAGCAAATTTGAATATATAACGGATGTTGATATCTAAATCGGATGCAGATTCGAATAATAATATTCATATAGTAAACAGATGACAGATATAATGTGAATTCAAAAATAGATTCCTATATTTTAAGAAAACCAAATAATTGTTTTTAGAGTGGCTTCTAAGCATATTCTTGCCCCAATGGTAAGCAAAACTTAATTATACCAGAAGGAATGTTCATATACATCGTTTACATTTTTTAAAAAAAATATCTTTATTTATATTTAATATATATATTTTAAATATAAGAAAATTTTTTTTAAAAATAAATATATTCGTTTTAACATATATTTGTATTCAACATTAACTTAACTCGGGATAACATAGGCATACAAACAAGAGAAACAGTGTCAAAAAATTGAAACGTCATATTATTTGAATCAAAGGCTTGTCTGGTTCGATATATATCATCAAACCGGAACTTTAAGAATGGCTTGTCTAGTTTGATATATATCATCAAACCGGAACTTTAAGAATGGGTAAAAAAACCAATGAAAACCTGAAAGAAGATTACAAAAACCAGTTTCATACTCAAGTATCAATTTTATTGTATTTGATGGCATTTGAGCTTTTTTTAACTTTTTAAATTTATATTAAAGATTATAATATTTAATTAAATATATTTTTTTAATAAATATTTATTATATTTAATATTAATTTATTATTAAAATTATATATATAATATTTAAATTATTTTTTAATACAAATTATTAATTCAATCAATTGAATAAAAAATTAAATATCTAATCGATTTGACATTTAATCTGACCTTTTAAATATGGAAGAGAAGCCACGAACTGATGGGTCAAAGGATCTAAAATCTAACAACAATACAATAGGAACCAACTGCTGCCGCCATAAGAGTCCAGAATTATGGATAAGTTTTCTTATGTTTTAACGATATTGATTGCATTGATCATTCGTTAAGAACGAAAGAAAATCAAGAACATTATATGGTAAACAAAATGCCATACCTCCAAATCCTTACAGAAGAAAAAATAGAGAAAAAAGCACCTGGAGACAGCTTTTTATTGCCTTAAATCAAACAACTTCAATAGTTGTTTACTTTTGATTAGCTGATGGATACGATTGAAGCTCAGCAATATAGCAAATCAGGTTATTTTGTTTTTATCTCTTTCTTCACTCTGCATATCTCTTTTACTATGTTATTCGAGTTTGAATGTAAGCGTAAGATACTAGTATGTGCCAAACACAGGTATGTTTATTTTTTATTAAAGTTTTTTCATGTATTTAGAAGATCCTCGAAGTGTCATAACCTATATTTATATCTAAATATGTGTTAGATACGAATATCGAACATAAGTACTTCAAGTAAAATGACAAGTGACAGTCTTTATGTACCATTACCTTTGGGTACACAGAGGTTCTTATTGTGGATTCAAATTGCGGTCGCAATTGTAAGCGGTCAATTGCTGTATTAACAACTGCAAAAATTGAAACTGCAAAATAATGGGCATAATCTCATGTTGCAGTCATTGTTTAAATTCCTTTCTTATTCTCGTTAGGATAACATTGTTTTGTAGCTCCAGAAAACCTCAGTTCATGGAGTTTTTCAAATCTCATTAGAACAACAAATATACTATATACTGCTTTTAGTGTGTTTATAAACTTATCAGCAGCCTATATTACTTGGTGTGTTGGATAAAGATATATATCCAATACGAGTATATTTGATTTTTATAATTTTTTTATATATTTAAAAAGTCATATTTCTATTATCATATCTGAATATTCTGTAGGTATTTTAAGAAAATTGAAAAGTTGAAGTAAAAAGGAAAAAGCATCTGCAGCACACTTCTTTTAGTTTTGAAACAATTCAGGAACCATCTCTGGTGGCTTTGCAATATATAATGTCTACCAATGCCATTGCAGAACTTCAAACAACCGTTCCAGAGGATGCATCGCCTGCCGCCACGGATCATCATCAACCTCCGATGTTCGGACCAACGGATAAACGCTGGAAATGGTGGGTTCTAGTGGCGCTCAACGTTGTTTTCCTCCTGCTTGGCCAATCTGTAGCTGTTCTTCTGGGCAAATTCTACTTTGATGATGGCGGAAACAGCAAATGGATGGCTGCTCTGGTGCAAACTGCCGGATTTCCGGTCCTATTTCTCCCATTTTTGTTCTTCAATTCCCCTAAAAACTTGCCAAATCCCTGCAATAATTCAATTCAGCCATCGCTTGTAACTCTTACTCTGGTTTACTTCTTTCTTGGTGGCCTGCTAGCTATAGATAACTACTTGTATGCATTAGGCCTTTGGTTGCTTCCCATTTCGACGTACTCCCTCATCTGCGCGAGCCAGCTGGTATTTAACTCAATATTTTCCTTCGTTATCAATTCCGAGAAGCTCACCATCCTGATCCTGAACTCGGTAATCCTCATCACGATATCAACTTCACTGGTCGCAATCCATCCCGATGCTTCTGAAGGCAAAGATCATAAGAAAGATTCAGTAGGAAAGAAAGACTATGTCATTGGATTCTTATGCACAGTTGGTGCTTCGGCAGGCTATGCGTTATTACTTTCCCTTACGCAATTCTCATTCCAAAAAGTACTCAAGAAAGACACATTTGCTGTTGTATTTGAGATGCAAATCTACACTTCATTGGTCTCGACTTTCATCTGCGTGTTCGGGTTGTTTTCGAGTTCGGAATGGATGGATTTAAACTCCGAGATGGAGAAATTTGACAAGGGGAAGGTGATTTATGTGCTGAGTTTGGTTGGAGCAGCTTTGGCCTGGCAGATTTGCACTGTGGGAGTTGTGGGATTGATCTTTTTGGTATCTTCTTTGTTCTCAAATGTTGTTAGCATGCTTTGTTTGCCGTTCGTTCCAGTTGTTGGTGTTATGCTTTACAATGAAAAAATGGATGGAATCAAAGTAGTGGCCATGTTGTTGACTGTTTGGGGCTTTGCTTCTTATATCTACCAACAATACCTCGATGATAATAAGCCAAAGGAAAAGGAAATTTGTGGAATTGAAGATTCCATGCTTGATGAAGTTGCTGACAAGCTTGTTCAACCTTAAAATGAAAATCAAAATCCGAAGTTTAATTCGATTAGTTTATTTGGTTACTTTTAAGATGTGGGCGTTCAATAAATTCCGAGCTAGAATCTCAACTTTTGCAACCCGTTGCATATTCCCATATTGTGATCTTCTTTGTTTATTTCATTCATATATGAATGAATCTATAAGCTTCTTATTATCTTATCACTAGAACATAGTTTAGAGTTGAAGATTCCAAGCTTGATGGAATAGGTGATAGGTTTGTTCAACCCTAAAATAAAAATTGAAATCCAGAATTTGATTCGATTGGTTTATGTAATTACTTTTAAAATGTGGCATCCGGTAATTTTAGGTTTTGGATCTCAACTTCTTCAACCCATTCTTTATCCCTGTATTATGATTTTCTTTGTTTTATTCGAATATGAATGTAACTATAAGCTTCTAATTAGAACTTATTGCGATCTTATTATTGGAACTTAGTGTTGAAAAGATTCCAAGCTTGATGGAATTGTTGATAGGCTTGTTCAACCATAAAATGAAAACTGAAATCGAGTAGCTTAACTTAGTAGATCATAAAATTACTTTTAAAAAATGATATTCGTTATTAGGTTTAAGGTTCAAATCTAAGTATTTGTAACATTTCCTCTATCCCTGTATTGGGACTTTCTTTGTACCAAAAAAAACATAGTTGCAAGAATCAAAATACTCTTTTGTTTCATTCATATATGGAATGTATTTATAAGCTTCTCATTACAATTTAATTGTCAAGACACGTGGTAAGATATACATGTGATAAGACTTTTAATAAGTTAGTTTCATGTTTGTTAATTATTTATTATGTTTGAAAAAAATAATATATTTATTTTTATTTGAATAAATTTATTTTATGTGGAAAGCTAAAAAGAAAATTGGGGATTCATTTTTTTCTTTACATATTATTTTGAATAATGATATCTGACGTCGAGTTGACCTAAACTTGACCCAAATCGAACTTAGACAAAAAAATAAAAATTTTTCGAGTCACAACCCGATTGACCATGAATACCTCAAGTAATTGATTATTAATATGATCAAGAATTAACCATTTTTTTTATTCTCCAAGTATGATTCTAATACTATTCTCAAAAGTTTTAACCAAAATGCATTTTTCTAATTTATTTTTAGGATTTTTATAATATTTTTAGGATTTTCTTTCTTTCTTTATTATTATAGAATAACATTCAGTATCATCATATGCTTTCTTTATTGTATAACTTTGCCTATCAAAAACCTTTTTATTATTATAAACACAAAATATATATATATATATATATATATAAAAATAGTTGTTATCTAAACTTAATGTGTTTGATAAATTAATAATTTAATTTTTAAATAATTGAAATGATTTAACTTTTCAGTTTTATTGTTTTTTAATTTTTTTTTTCAAGTGATGAAATTTCAACCTTTGATTTGATTTCTTCTGACTTTAGTTTAGAGACAAACTACTATTTTTCATCAAAATGGAAAAAAAATAAATATAAATTCAAAACATGATTTGACTAAATGAATATGACACTATACAAATAATTAAAGCAGGATATGAATATAAAAATATCTCAAAATTTATATAAGATGAATTATTATGTATTAAAATTTATATAAGCATAAAATACCTTATTCAGTCATTCTACACAATCATGTAGCATGTAGCATCTTTTGCCATTCTATACGATTTGATGTCAAACAAAAAAATATTCACGATCAGGTACCTTAATTTTATTTTTGTCAATGAAGTTGATCTAGTGAAATAATGTTGTTACATAAAATGCCGTTATGATTTAATTAACCAACAGCAATCATCACGTGTTAAATCAAATGCTATGTCAGCATTTAGAAAAAAAGTTTGACCTGACAAGTCAGCATTTTAGGTAACGGCGTTATTTCATCGAGACAGTTTTCAGACGGAATATAAGTTCAAATACATTATATGAATTTTATTTTTATTCAAGTGCTAAATTGTTAAAAGGTATATAGTTTGGAAGCCAATTTACGTATTAACCCGAAATCAAAACTGCACAGGTGAGTAGCAAACAAAAGCCTCAGCTAGCTTTAGACTCCAAATCTTGCAATCCACAAACCATATTTGCAGGCACCGCAACATCAATCATCTTAGGATATGGCAAATTAAGATCTGTTGAACCAACAAAACGAGATGAGAAAACTAAAAGTTTTTCGATCGAAAACCATTCATAGATGCAAAGTGTTTATGTGTGTGTGTGTTTGTATATATATATAAAGTTGGATATGTTGGGCAATCAACTTACTTTCCATGATGCTTTTGAACGTCTCCTGCAAAAAAGGATGTTAAAAATAATTATCAAACATGCTGATAGGATGAGTTGAAACAAGTATCCTATGGCTGTAGTCTATTTTACTCGAATCAGATGAGAGTGTCGGATACGAGTATGTTTAGCTTTTCTTAAGTTTTCCATGTATTAGAGGGTCCATGAAGGGCCATCTTCCCTACCCATACCCGTATATGTGTCAGAAATGAATATTTCAAGGAAAATGAAGAGTCGGAGCAACATCGGCTGTGGTTAGAGCTGACAACTTTCAACAAAACAAGGTTATGCAATACGAACAAGACACAATAAAAAGAATCGAAATACGACAAAAACAGTGTGAAACTTAGTTCCACAACTTTTCCTATATAATTATCAAACACGGAGGGTGTTATCTATATTTCATCGACTCTTCATTTTTTCTTAAAGCATTCATGTGTGATACTGCGTTCAACACATATTTAGATATGGGTATAGAGGTATGAACCTTCACATACAAGAAAAATTTAGAAAAAAAATTGAGCAAACCCATGTCGGACAGATACATACCCGTACTGAACACTCACTTCTAAGTTCCGAGTGATAGAAGGTTCTATTGCCATTTGATAATAGAAACCTATGTTGCTCCAATTCTTCATTTGTCTTGAAGCACACCTGTCTGACGCATATCCGGACATAGATATGGGGATATAACCCTTCTAAGACCCTCCAAATACACGAAAAAACTTCTAAAAAAAGGAACATACTAGCGTCTAACAGATACCTGTGTCCGACACACCTGAGTCTAAGTAACTTAGACGCAAACATGATCATGTATTTCTGACAGAAAAAGGAAAGATGAATTCCTCAAGAAAAGAATACCTCATCCTTTGTTAAGCGAGGATTGTATACCATCTCCTCTCCCACTGTAGTTACCTGTATATAATCAACAAGTTTTATATAAGCGAAGAACCATTTATGCATACGTACGAAACGATAGGCATCGAGTTGTATCTTGCCGTGAATCCTTTGTAATCATGAGCAGGATATAGCAACGTTTCCTTCGGCAATGTGAAAATCTGGATCCATGAAACAAAAAATGTTCATATTTTTACAAGAAAGCAATGGGCAATTTCTAAAAGAAAGGGCCAAAGAGTAGATCTCCTATTATTACCTGTGAATGCACTGACTTGTAGAGTTGCTCTGAACTTCCACCCTGCGAAAAGTGTTGGCACCAGTCAATTGACCCAGAACCCTAGAGCTATGTTGCTCGGACTCGAGTATTGGATATGAGTGTGTATTTGACATAAGTGTGTTTAATTTTTTCCAAGTTTTTTTATTTTTCTGGAGTTCATATCCCCATACCTATGTCCAAATACGAGTGCTTTAAGACAAATGAAGAGTTGGGGCAACATAGCCTTGGAGCACTAAAGAAAATTATCTTAAAAACTAAAGTAGAACAAACATCCTGGAAGACAATCCAAACATGGATGAAATTATCATCCATATGAAAAGAAATTGCCATATTTCTATTGCATAGACAATCAAGCACATTGTGATGCTTGCGGACCGAAAATACACCAAAAAAAAAAAAAAGAATAACCCTGATAGCCAATGTTACTTTGACTCTTTATTTTCCTTAAAGTACTCGTGTCCGACAAATACTCGTGGAGTTTGGGGCTATGTTCCTTCAAATATATGAAAAAACTTTAGAAAATTTGAGCATACACGTGTCAGATACATACCCATATCCGACACTTAACTTAAGTCCGAGTAAGATAGCATAGTTCGCTGATCAGTTAGAATGACATAGCATATAAAATAAATCTTAGAATGCATAAGAAAGACGAGGTTAATTGACATACTTAATATGTTAAATTGCTTTCTCGTATCGTTAACGAATATGATTGTTTGATATGAACATCATTAATAATAGTTCATTTCATGATTTTTGCATCAAGCGGCAATATCATTTTTTCAAGACCTTGTACCTGAAAATCTGTCCTCCCACATCCCCTTATCAACAGGGCATCTCCGGTAAAAGCCATCCTCGGCTGAGGCTGATCAGGTCCATCTCCTGTAACATAGGTAATACAGCCCACTGTATGACCCGGAGTAGCACGAACCTGCAGTTACAATCCAGACAATGAAACCGACACTAAAAATCTTCCTCAGTCACATCTTTATTCCGATTTCGTTAAATTTTACAGCATACAAGGGAAATGTAAAGCGTAAACTACTTAAACATCATAGCTATATTCTCTAATATTATTGAATAAGATTCGAACAAAGTAACTGACAGCACAATTTTTTGGTATATAGATGCCTACCTCAAGCAAGAGATTCCCAAAAGAGATTTTATCGCCATGTTCAATGAAAACATCAGCCTTTGAACCACTCGCTTTCGAAATAACAGATTTTACGCCAGGTACCTTGCTCTACAAGAAACAAATCACATTTATATGCATCAATAATAGTAAACCAGACAACCTTTGTATGTATGTCGTATATCATTTTTTTTCCCGTGTACATATGAATACAATACGTGTGTACGTGTCGTGTGCTTTCATATTGTGTACAAAAATATGAAGATCTATATCTAAGCAACAAAATCCATCCTAGAATGGTCAGAGCCAGAAACTTTCAATTTCGATAGTCTCAGGAAATTTAGGAAAGAATATTGGATTTTATATGATAGGAAACAATCTAAGCAACAATAGTGGAATCAATCTATGTTGCTCAAGCTCTGACGTGAGTGTTGGATACGGATATGTTTATTTTTTTTTTTTTTATGTTTTTCCACATATTCAGAGAGTTATAGAGGGTTATATCCTATACCTACGTCTTGATATAGCTCGAATACGGGTATTTCAAAAAAATTGAAGAGAATAAGGATCAATAATATAGAATTTCATTATCTAATAACCCTTTAACTAAGAGTAAAAATGAGAAGGAAAAATATAAAAAAAAAAAAAAAACCTTGATGAGGCCAGTTCCAGTGACATGATCAGCATGAACATGAGTGTTCATGGCATAAATAAGCTTCAGCCCCAATTCTTTAACCAAACTTAAATCCCTATCAACAGTCTTGTCTACAGGATCAATCAACTGCAACACCCATTTCAATCATATCATATCATCAAAACACTACTAAAAAACCCAAAAACAAACAAAACCCAGCTTTTATTTTCATTACAAAAATAAAAATATAAACCCCAAAAATTAAAAAAAAAAAAAAGATAACTTACCAGGGCTGGTTTATCAGGGTGAGAGGAATCAGCAAGGAGGTAAGTATAGGTAGAGGATTCTTTCTCAAACAGCTGACGAAACAAAAGCTTTGGAGATGATTGAGACGACGTCGTAAAAGACCTCATTTGCGATAGTAGAGCAAGATTAAAGGTTTGCTTTGCAGAGAAACTGAAAGAAGAAGAAGGATTATTAATAAGAAATGGAGAAAGTAGACAAATTTGCCTTATGAATCTCATTCTCAGCATTGCCAATTCCGCCTTGCAGGGTCGATTCGGTTTTTTTTTTTTTCAATTTTTTATTATAAAAAAAGAAAAGAAAACCATGAGCTGAGATCAAAGTTTTATGGTTTAATTCAAGATTATATGGTTTTTTTTTAATGTTATCTTTGGTTTGATCTGTGTTGGAAAGCACGATGTTTTGAAAGGGTTTTATTTTGTTTTTAGGCGGTCGTTGCTTACCCACCACTTTCGCATCATGCTACTTCGCTGTTCGTTAAAGGTGGTTTCATCACTCATCAAGGCCTGCCCAGCCATATAAACTTTGGAGAAAAAGTAATATAAATATAAAATAAATAAGTAAATATATTAAAATTTATATAAAATAAATTATAAATTTATTAAAATTTATATAAATATATTATATTTTAAATACGATTATGATATATAAAAATACATGTATATAACAAAAATTATTAGATTTAAACCTAACCACTAGTCGATCAAGTTGAAACAAAATTTTTAATAGTATGAGTCGATCTTAATCAACTTGAATTGTTGATTATATAATAAATTTTTTATTTAAATTTAAGTATAAATATATAAATATTTATATAAAAATATTTTTTAACATTTTAATACGTTTAAATAGTTCAAGAACCCAACTCTAGCTAGATTTAACTAAG
The DNA here is from genome assembly GCA_038382065.1 of Adansonia grandidieri. Lineage (NCBI taxonomy): Eukaryota > Viridiplantae > Streptophyta > Magnoliopsida > Malvales > Malvaceae > Adansonia > Adansonia grandidieri. Next base: position 9,806,620 of record JBBYHK010000005.1, read on the forward strand.
TAACAAATTTATGTAAACTTGACTCGATCTATGAACATTTTTATATTTAAAAAAACTCTTTTTTAGCTTTTTTTTTTTTTTCATTATAAGAAAAAAACCATTTTTTCTTTTGATGAGAGTGAGAATATACTTAATCATGTGCCGAGCGTGGCCGCAATTCGAAAAAATTTAAAATTTGAATTTAAACCCAAATTTGACCTAACCTTTTGACTCGAGTTATTGTTCAAAAATAAAATATTAAAAATTATTTTTAATTAATATTTATATATTTTTATAATTAAATTTAAAAAAATATATTATTTTAATTAATAAATAATTATTTGAATCAATTCAAATTAAAAAAAAAACCCAAATTCAACTCAGATAGAGCCGATTATTCGACTCTTAAACAAATTTAAATGGAAGTCACCTTTAGAAATTATATTTCTGATCATAAAATGATGTCTGGGACACAAGTAAAGAGATACTTAACCGCACATCTAAATGAAGTGATAATCATAATATATGAATAAACAATTAATTCCTTGCAATATTAACTTAGAAAATTACTAATTTTTTGTTAAATAATTATTAAAATTTAAAACCAAATTTACCATTATAACATAATTCATAATTCAATATTGAATTCTTTTACTATATTGAATTTTCTTGCAATGCATTTCCTCAGCATCTGCAACTTCAGAAAATTAATGGTACTCGCAGTGCATGACTCCCTAAGAGCATATAAAAGAAATCACAGGCTTTCTGACATCAATTAGAAAAGAGATTCAACATCTAATTGACTTAATTATATACAAGATTTTAAAAAAATACAATACGAATATATGAATATCTCGAATTTTATATTATACAAATTATTAATTATAAAAATTTATACAAATATAAAATACCTTAAACATAATAAAAATACACGAATTATAAACAGGTTATGAAATTGAATCCTCCTGAATTGGGGATAGCATTTAAATAATGAGAAGGGGAATTCCAGTTATCATACGCCACTATAGAAAAATGCAGTAGGTAAGGTCCAATGATAGCACCAGCTATCACTACCAAGGATTTAGCTTATTGTTGCATCGTGTTTATCACAGTTACAGATAAAATAAATGCAATCACGATCAGTTGCATTAAACATCAAAGATAACTATCTATGGCGGAGACTTAACCTCTCATTATAACCAGTGTTTAAGTCCTACTACCTCTAGATGATTTCACCAAGTAAAATGCAGTAAATAAGGTCCAATGTTACCACTGGCTATCGCTGTTAAGGCGAGTCATGTTTATCACAATTGCAAACCATAATAGATGTTATTGTGGTCAGCTGCGATGAACATCAGAAAGTAAACATATGTGGCAGAGACTTAACATCGCATAGCAGCCGCTGTAAGTCCCTACAAGCTATTGATGATTTCACCAAATAATATACAGTCATAAGTGTTCTTTCCTGCAAAAACACAGTCAACAATCTGCATCCAAATGCCCATCTTAGGAACAAAACCTTGATGTACCATTTGCTTCAAAGCCCAATCAATTTCCCTTGCAAGCTTCTCCTTACAAAAACCATGAATCAACTTCTTGTATGAATCAAAACTAGGATTAACCCTCTCGAAAATCATTCTCCCCATCAACTCTTGTGCTTCCATGAACCTCTCAGCGTCAAGCAAACTATACAAAACCTCTTGATAAGACCCTGCATTCGGATGACACCCTTTCCTTCTCATCATTTCCAAGAGCTTCACCCCATCTTCAAACCTACCTTGCTTCCTAAGTCCTGAAATCAAAATGTTAAAGCTAACAGCATCAGCCTCAATGCCTTCCTTTTCCATCTTCCCCATCAACTCAAAAGCTTCATCAACCTTCCCCTTTTCACACAAACCGTGCATTAATGTTGAGTAAGTCCTAACATTAGGCTTACATCCTTGTTGAGGAAATTCATCGAGCAGTTGAAATGCAGACTCTAATTTCCCATTTTCACATAAACCTTTCATGAGAATATTCAAAGTACAGACTTCGATTTCGATTCCCAACTTGGGAGCTTTCCCATAAACGTCATGAACTACATCAAACAATTTATTAGATACAAGCAAGTTCAAAACGATGTTAAAGGTCTTAACGCTAGGCCAAGTCCCGTATTCTGGCATACTAACAAGGGTCTCAATTGCCCTTTTGATTCGACCTCCAACATGCCCAAATTTTTTAATCACATTTTGGAAGAAATCGTCGGATAAACGACAAGCTTTTTCACGTTTGAGCTTTTCCATGATGTTTTGAATGGAATCAAAATCCTGGGCATGCGCTAGTTTGTTAATGACCAGAGTGAAGAGAGGTTCGGTTGGTTTGTAATCTTTGCGAGCTGAATATTGGTTTAGGACAGGAATGAGGGAGTTGGGGTCTTGAAGGTTGTCGAATATTTTGAGGATTTCGGTGGAGGAAAGCCAGTCTTTGTGGGTTAGTTTGAAAAGTGCAGGGGAAGTCGGGGTTGGTTGGTGGTGGGTGGCGGAGGAATATGGGGAGGAAATGGAAAGGGGTTTAAGCGTTGGGATTTTGATGGTGATTGGACGGAGGGAAAGTGAGGGAAAATTTTGGAGGTGAGAGATTTTGATGAAGGAAACAAGGGAACGTGAAATCATGTTCGGTCATATGAGAAAGAGCAGTGGAAGAGCATTAAGATATGTTATGCCTTCTGCGGTTTGGACTGCACGAAAACATATAAGTAGGCCTAGGGAAGGAAAGTTGGACCTAAGTAATAAATATTATATTTTTATACAAATTTTAATATTTTAATAATTTATATTATAATTTTTTTTTACATATTCATTTATTCATAAAATATTTATATTATTTTTTTTCATATCATAATTATATTTAAAATATTATATATATTTTTATAAATTTTAATGCATCGTGTTATATAAATTTTAATATATATACATCTTCATGTCATGTTCTTGTTTTACTTATTTTTTCATGTCCTATTTGTATGTCATGTCTAACTAGAACTATTCATGAACCGAATTAGTGCGCCCTATCAAGACTGAGTTGAGCCTACGTAAAGCATTTTGTGATTGAGCCCGACCTAACTTACTATTTCCGTCTTAACCCGACCTGAACCTAAGTAAAAATGAAAAAAAATTTTGAAGCGCGACCTGGCTCATCAACACCATGTCCAACATTGCCAAGTTTAGCTCAAATCTTCAAATATGAAACAGCTGCTTAAAAGGTTCTTAACTTGTATTTTTCTATACCAACATTCCAATAAATCATTGTTATTTACAACTATATATATATATATATATATTTGAAATAATTACAAATAAATTACCGGAAACGTTTATCAATGTCAAAATTTCATGTCTGCTTCTTCTTCCCTGCAAGAATGGGTTGGATTTGCAAATGCCTATTGAAAGCCTGGTTGAAAAGGAAACGTGTTTGGAATGCGGATATGATCGGAAGCCATGCCAAGATGGCGACTGGAGCAAAAAGGATCGATCCCATTCCGTAATCATACGCCTGAGCAAGAACCTCGGTGAAGTGCCACAATCCGGTGTTTTCGATGATCGGCCTCACTGCTTGAGCAACCTGAAAAGAAACTAAAATATCAGAGGGAATGGCGGAAAAAGGGAAGTTTTGAGACAGATGGATGGAGACAAAACTTCGCTACTCCGACTCTTGTTTTTTGCTAAAATACCAACTTTCAACAAATATTCAAACATGGATATGAAATACGACATTTAGGGGTGCGCAAAATTTAGTTGAAAAACCAACCTGAGTCGGTTCCACTGGTTCGATTTAGATCGGTTTCGGTCTATATTGGTTTATGGTGTCAGTTTTAGTAGGGTAAAATATGAAAACCGATTGACTTAAAACGACTTATATATTACATTATTTACATACTTTAAATATATTTATAATAAAATATAAAACCCATGCCCACCCATGACCCACCCACTACCCAAGTACCCAACTGAACTTAAAAAAAGAAAAAAAAGGAAAAAAACCGTAATAACCGAGATAACAGACCAAACCGACTGAACTCTGTTGGTCCGATTATTTTCGGTAATGTAACAGAGGTCAGTCGGTTTCGATTACTTCCCATCTAGAAGTCGGTTAACTCCGTTTTCAGTTTTTCTGGGCGGAACCAACTAACTGCGTACCCCTAACGACACTCTAAATATATGAAAAATTTAGAGAAAAATTGAGCATGCCCGTATCCGACACTCACCCCAAGTCCGAGTAAAATAGGAGGAAAAAAACTCGAGTAAACATACCAGTATCAAACCCCATCCAGTTGGCATAAATGCAAGACAGCAGACGACTAAGTCCTTCAATGATAGTTCACAGATGACTGAGAGAGTGATAACAATGGCGAAAACACTTAGGAAGAGGAATGCCTTAAACAACCTAAACATCAGATGGTAATTAGCACTAAACAGTTGCCTTCCAATGTTCACCGCCTGTCATTGTCATGTAAAGAATATCGTGTTATCGATATCAGATGATAAATCTTACAAATTCTTGGCTAATCGGAATTTTGCGAAATAAAAGCTCGGATATCAAGTGAGAAAATTTAACCGAAAACCGAAAAATTACATTATTTTGAATAATGTAAAGAAATGGAGTGACGAATTTACCTTAACTGTCAGGAAAACCGCGAGAATTACGACCCATGAAAGCACATAAACCAGGAAATTTTTGCTCTGTTGGGAGATGTCAAGATGATAGACAAGGCCATATTGATACAAGAAAAACCGGATCGAAAGAAGAATTTCCAACAATCTAGCGCCATACCCCGAACGACGAAGGTGAGCTTGTTCATCATTCCACCAAGATTGCCAACTCTTATCTTGCTGAATTCCGATACCCCCTTTCTCCTTGATCCACTTATTCCACCCTTTCCAATCTTCGACTATCTTGTCCCAACTGAATCCGGAAGGATTAAATAGAAACGGTGCAAACAACCAAGTTATGGTCATGAACCAAACCGAGTAAGTGATTAATACATATGCCATGCTACTCTGGTAGGATCTCTGAAACAAATCATAAACGACTAACAGAAGCAACAGTTCGAATCCTTTAACGAAGTGACTTCGCGAATACAATCTGTAGTTCTCGGTGAAGCTGGCATGAAATACAACCACCTTACGTCCGGTAGGTATATACTTAGCTCCCCCATACATGATCGTTCGACCATAATGATGGGTTTTTGTTCCGAGGGAAAAAGTGAAGAAAACAGCAGCAAGTTGCAGTTGCATAAGAACAAAATCTTTAAGGGCCGTAAGAAATCCCTTCTCAAGTCCGATCTCCATCACCATCGGTAAGCCGGTTAAAAGCCCGAGCTGGATAAACAATTGAGAAGCAAGAGCAGTTTCCAACGATTCTATGTTTTGCATTCTAGCCTCGAGGAGGAGCGCCTTTTGCAGTCCACTGAGAACAAGGTATAGTTGTCCATAGAGGAACACATAAATTCCAAGCACAGAAATCTGGTTATTTACAGCAGAAAAAGAGCAAAAGATGAGAAGGGCAAAAATAAGAAAATCATCACATAGAGATAAATAACCAACAATTTAAATATCTATACAGCTAAGTTACTCAGACTCAGATGTGAGTATCTGACACGGGTGTGTTCAATTTTTTTTAAAAGTTTTTCCATAAATTTAGAGGGCCTTAGGAGGGTCATATTCTCACACTGTATCCAGATATGCATCGGATATAGATACTTCAAGAGAAAAGAGTTTTATGTTTTTTTAAATAAAAAAAAGATTTGGAAGGGGATCCAATAATTACTCAATTAGATACTTTTAAAAAACATATTAAACACCTATTGAACATATATATATATATACACACACTATTACTAAGATTTTTAATTTATAAGTAATTTATTAGGATTTAAGATTTAGCATATCCATGAGAAATTAATTAGCTTTCAAGTAGAAAAGTTTATGGCTTTTTATTAAAATTTGCATTCGGTAATCATATCCGTGTCATCATATCTTACTTTTTCAAGATATACTAATTTTATCTAGCTTGGGTATCAAATAGAATCAGCTAAATTCATTCAGTAGGAAAGAATTACCAGGCTACTGAAGTAAAATCCAATGGTTGTGAAGTAACAAGATAGCATCCTAAAGAAATCAAATCGACGACCAAGACGGTGAATGTCACGGCTTAAAGTTTGTTCACTATTCCCATTAGCAACTTTGGCTTCGAACTTTGAGATTTGATTAAGGCCTACATCACGACCTTTGCCAACTTGCAGGTACTCATGATACGTGATGCATCCTCGTCGCAAGGTCGAGTTAAATCCTACAAGAGGATCAAATATATTTGTGTAAGGCAACTACTGAGTCTATAAATAAAAGGTTAGTATATAGTATTGGAATTTAACGAATCCTACCAGCAAAAACATCCTCGCTCAAGTTGATTGTTTTTGAGGCTTTGCTTATTCCACCCCTTGTGATGTGAAACACCCTATCGAATATATCGGGATGCCCATAGTGGAAGCGTACCCTGTATAAAAGGAAAAATTAACAGAAAATGAATGAATAAAGCAATGATCACATTGGTAGATATCAAACAAGTATAGAATAGAACAATGTGAGCCTTAGCCAAACACATAATTAATGAAGAAGTACCAACAATATGGCATCACAAAGATGCCCGACAGCATAGCAGTAAAGTTCTTCAGTAATTTTACCAAGGACTTGGAACTAAATCTGGCTATCATCAGGGATAGATGGGCGTAAAGGGTATATAAGGACTGTCTCCTATTCGTGTATTTAATGAAAACAAATATTCTGGGTAGATACTGCAAAACCAAGATAAGATTGCTAGAAAGAATAAATCCATCAATCTCAACTTGTGGAATACTTGGAATGCAAGACAGACACATGCAGTCCATTATAATTACCGTGATTTACTGAGATCTTTGAATAAAATAGGGCATCAATTACCTGAGAGGATAGGCAAGAAGCCTTTGACCAATGGTGACAAAGCTGGCTTCCTGATACGACATAAACCAAGCTAAAGAAGAAACACTGCAGTTGGAAAGAATGTATTTTCAGTCTTTAAGAAAAGCATATACTTCCAGATTCACATAAACGAAACGATATTTCCTACACAAAAATGAAACATGAAAAATATGTGTTCTATGACAATTCCGTCGTAAATTTATAGTGGAAATATAGATTGCTAACTTAGGTGTTTTTTGGTAACAAAAAATTTGGTTAGTAAAAATGTACATGAAAATCAATTCTAAGATTCAATGCTAACTTTTCAACATAATAGTGATCCTTTTCTAAGATACTCGTTCTTTTAGGGAAGCACAATAAGAATAATATCTCAGATTTATTATGCAAGGTTGGCCAACTTCAATTCAAAATTTCAAACAGAAAAGTGTTGTCTATGATCTATGTCACTTGGACTTGGATGTGGTGTCGGATATGAGTATATTTCCGACACGGGTATGTTTAACCTTTTTCTTAAATTTTTCTATGTATTTGGAAGGTCCATGAAGGGTCATATCCCCATACCCATGTCGGAATTTGTGTTAGGCACGGGTGTTGGACACAGGTACTTCAAGGAAAATGTTGGAGCAACATAGTCTATGACTTCGATGCAACAGCATGTATTATGTCAACCCCAGCTTGCGGTAAAAGAGGAATAACTCATGAACACAAACCCATAATCCGTCTTGGAATTTACATTAATCAGTCTTTGAACTTAGAATCATTGTTAGATCATAGAATGAAATATTTGTATTTCTCTCATCAGAAAATCAGATAGAGCAGAGCTTTCTGTCTCTTACTTCTCTGTGTTCCACATTAGATTCATATCAAAATTTATCATTTGACATTTAAATCATGAAGCAAATACAACAACAATAATTTTGGGGGGCGCATGGACTATTTTACAAGACAAATTTATGGTTCAATGCTCTCTGGAAGAGGTATAAAAACTAAAGCCATTTTTGCTTGAAACAATATCTAATATCCATAGTCTTTCACTTTGATGGCATATGTATGTAAAGTTGGTTTCTTGGAGATTATTTTTGTATTCCTCTGTTAATGAGTTCTTGGACATTGCTAGGTTGGTTCTCGTTCTTGCATGGTCCTCATGAAATATTCATGCATTAGCTAATATATGAAGATGTAGGTCTACGGACTGATTTTAAAGTTAAGACTTCTTATTTTTGTTGTGTGTATTTGGCGTTTTTCTAATTTTTACTACGTTAGTTTCCATGCTGAAAGCTCTTAATTAATAATCATCGTTTATTCGTTCAAAGGATTAAACCTTCCGGTGAATATGTGTTCTCTCAGACCAAGTATTGTTGGAGGGCGCCGACCATGGTTTTGAAGAAATTCTTGCAGAAGATTTCTCACTTTTAGAGCTTCTTCCAAATAATTGTCCTGAAAAATTGAATCAGCATGAGACTATAAATGCATGCGAGGCAAAAAAAAAAAAATTCAGCTTCCGGAGCAAGACCTTACTTGGTTCATATCAATTGTTTGGAGAGCTTCTCCACGCGTGAAGATTATGGCATGATTTTGATTTTCGGGCTTCCCTTCACCAATGATTGGTGGACCAGGAAGCTTTATGCGATATATTACCTGTAGAGGAGTACAATCAGATCAGCTTTAAGACTGCATTTAGTCTAGGAATTACCAATGTGGGAGTTAATAGGAATCATTACATTATAATTATCCGTATAACCATTTAATTTAAGAATACAAAAAACCTATGCTACCCGGACTCGGAAGTGTCAGATGCGGGTATGTGTCTGACAAGGATATACTCAATTCTTTTAAAAAAATTTTCACATAGTTGGAGGATCATGCCCCCTTATGCATATCCAAGCACGGATAAATGGAAACACGGGCAATGCTCGTTTAAGGGACTTTCTGTTATTTTACCATCTACTTAAAAATGTTTAAACAACTTGAGTGACTTACTACCTGATCAAAACTACCAACAGCTTTTGTCAATATAGAATAGTAAACTTTTTGAGGCTTTTCTTCTACCATTTCTTCTTTCTCTTCAATATATGCGACACGTAGAGCCGGATACCTACAGATAAGAAATTGTATTTTGTCATTTAGATTTCTTACATACTTCTTATGCTTCAATATTTATGCAGTTTTATGGCATTTTGGTAAAGTTACCTTTTCATCAAATCCTTTATATCTTCTGCACGAGGGTCTCCTGAAGTTTTATGCCATCCAAACATTTGACACGAGACAACATACGTGAATTTCATGTCTGCTAAGGCATCTACTTCAGCACATAACTTGGGATTATTTCTTTCGATAACATCCTCCAGAATATCTGGATTAACACAATTAGCCACGATGAGGAAAATGGAGAAAAAGCTAATTAGTTCAACCATTCTCGTTAACATATAATCATATGTGAAATCACATGCAGAGGTGCTAAATGGAGTGGAGTAAGGATCAGTAACCTTTATTCTCGGGTTTTTCAAGAAGTGCTTGTAATTTTAAGGCCTGTCTATAGTACATCATTCCTCTAACTGTCACATTGAAAGGAACAGAAAGAAATTAGTAGTCATATAGGTTCTCTCACAAGTCCGTTAATATATATTAGTAAGAAATTTCGAGCACCTGTTCTGCTTAGTGTTTGGCCTCGGAAAGACGCCCAATTCCTAATTTCATCCTCCTTGCCATCATCGATTAGTTCACTCAAGCTTTGATATCCCATGCGCTCCAAAAAGTTTTTCCACTCATCTAAGAAAATGAAGGAAACGTTATGCATTTGAAGCTGTATTTTATAATAAAAAGAATACTAAATAGATAATTTAACTACCCGGAAAGATCTTTTGCATATAGAAGATGATAGAAACCGATCCTTTGCTTGATTGTAGCTCCTTCATTGAAAAATTGATGTCCTCCATGTAATGCGGGGTTATAACACTGTACTAAGCAGAATATGTTGGTTCAGATACGATTTATGTACATTACAGTGATTATTAGTTATTATGAAAAAAAAATTCCATTACTATACTAATTCAAGTTACTAACATGGGAAAAAGTTACAAATAGAATACATGGATCAAATATTGATAAAAACGTATGACTTGGGGATCTTTTTTTTTTTTTTTTCACACTGCACCAGAAAGAATGCTATTATCAACCGAAATTCAGGTAGAAAAGATTGCTAACTTTATAACAGAGTAACACATGATAAGTACAGTTAATGGGAAAAGCTTAATGAAAGAGTAAATTAAGGAGGATATATGAAAATATTTACGTCTATGTGGTGTACTTGCAACTGTTAAAACTGGTTAGCGTAATCACAAAGCACAGAGAAATGAATTATAAACTTTCTATAACTTCGGTTTTCCCGAAGTACTTATGTCGAACACATATTGTAGGTTTCAAAGTTTACTATGTATATAAAAATACGATGCTCAAATGATAGTGAAGGCTGATGAAGAATTGAAGAAACCCATCTTAGATGCATATCTAAATCTAACACTCAATCGAATAAAACTGGGAATTCCATGTAAATTCTATATAAATAGATAATCTATCAACATCCTGATTCTAGTCGTGAGTTTATGTAATTTACTTCAATTAATTTTGCATGATGCATAGCAAGCTTAGGCTCAATTCTGTGCCGCAGTCATAAAAATTAAATGACTATCATCAATCGCAGTCAAGTAAACCATACGGTGAAAATAAATGTATGAATTATCTTAACCAAGAGAATAATAACAAGAGAAGACAATTCAACCTGAAAGACAACATGCTGCTCACATCAGGAGCACTAGGCATATTCATAAAGAGAGAAGTAGCAAAGAACGAAATACGCCTTCGCGCTTCTATGTTTTCAGGTATGTCCATTGCCTTATCTTTGACACTAAGCAATAAGTGCAACCGCTTAATCTGCCATATAAAGATTCAAATTAAAATTGTAAGTATATATTTCATGATCAGACGCCTTTATGGCATGCATATGTCATTTATGTGCATAAATTGTGTACAGGCTTATTATGATATAAATCTGTAACATGAGTACACATCTGTGTGCAAGTCGGTGTCTACATACATGCTTGCAAACATGTTCCATGCATGCATACAAATTATAAATACAGAAACCAATCTTGTGGAAAATAGCCACATTAAAGCAGTGTTTAATGATGTCAGACTGGTATGATACTTGCAAATTGGCAATGCCTTAAACTAAAAGAAAGGGACGAGAGGAAACTGTTACCTGTTCATTCCGAGAGCCATCGTCCGGCAAAGGAAAATAGATAGGAGTCTTGTAAGCAGCAGATTCAAATAACTGTGGCTCAATACTTCTAGTGAAAACAATAAAATCATCCTCAGCTTCTTGAGAGGATTCTATCAATTCCAATATTCTGCATGCATTTAAAGATGGATTACAGAAAGGTGAAGAAATATAATTTCTCTCTCGGAAATTGTAAAAGAACAGAGTCCAAGCTTGAAACCTGTGACCGTTTGCCATCATATCATTTGTTACAAGCTCAAAGATATCTTGGAGAACTTCCACGACTTTACCATTTCGTTTTTTGTTTCCCTCAACCTTATATTGCGCCATGTAACAAGTTGCAAGATTCAAATTACCAACTTATTAGAGGAAAAAGAAAAGAAAGAATTATCTGTAATTTAGCCATAGACACTCACAAGCAATTCAAGCAACTCAACAAATTTGGCTTGTAGAGCTGGGAGCACACTCATCTTGAAATCCTGAAGAAAACTTGATTCTCCAATGCTTCGTTCAATTTCATTCACGATGTAAGATACAACCCTAAACAAGAAATACACAGGTTAATGATAGTAGGAAGGCTAATAGTGAGAAGAACTTAGGACAAGCATAATTCCGAATTTATCTGCCTAACAAGAAAAACAAGATTTGAACATTTTGTTAAAGAAAAATCGTTTTGCCACAACAAGAATGTCATAAAAAGAATATACATATGTACATCATATTGCTTATGTTGCTTCATACCTCTTTTCAAGGTCTCCAACAATAAGAATTTCGAGGATGTACTTCACTGACTCGTAGCACTCCTTTACAGCTAAGAACATGTACTCATCTTTTCTAATCTTTTTAAAAAGTTTCTCATCTTTCCCCGCGAAATCTTTTGCAATGCTCACTGCTGTTGAAAACTAAAAGGAGAGAGCAACGTCAACGAGGAAGAACAATGATGAAACAAAACTACAAATATTTTCATATGAAAAACCATACCTTGTTTGCAAGAAGGAAAATAGGCCAACGAATAAATCCAGGAAACAACCCTGATGTAGGAATTGTCATCAAATCCATTTCCCTGTCATGAAAAGAAATATTTCTAAGTCAATTAGTTAGCTATATCCTTGAAGAAGCACTTATTCAATGGCAAAAAAAAAAAAAAAAAAAAATGAAAAAGGGAACCTGTTGCTTATCAAATCTTCCAATCTAAAATTACTGATAATTTGGTTCCAGACTAGAACAAACTTCTGATCTAAAACTTCACTTCTAGGCACCTGAGTAAACATCAGTTCAACGATCAGAAAGGGAGAATATGAGACCTCTAAGAATTTATCCTTGATATTCCAAGTTCATGATCTCATACCTTGCAAAATATCTTCTGGATGAAACTTTTTGTTCTACTTTTTGGACCCTTTTTTGATTGTGGTGGGATAAGGCAGTTGAATGCAGAAGGCAAGGAGTGAAATCTACTTCTCAGCATTCCCAACGTCCGGATCTACACAATAAGTCGAGTTAGTCTAGTGGCACGCTGCTTATGAAAGAAAAATAAGGTCATACCTCACCAAGATGATGCAAAATGCCATAAAGTCCTCCACAGATTGTACAATAAACAGAATACCAGATTTGTGTGTCCATGAAATACACCTGAGATAATTTTCAAATAGTATATGAATGTTAGGGATGTATAAAACACCATTGAACAAGGAAATTATGATCCAGGAACAGATTCATTGGTTAAAATCTGCAATTTAAGACTCTTTTTTTTTTTTTTTAATTTGTCATTGAACAAAGTAATTATGATCCAAGAAGTGATTCATTAGTAGAAGCCTACAATTTCAACTTTGTTTTTTTTTTTTTTTTTTTTTTTTCTTCCAAGCAGAAATATGAAATTTCAGTTCCAGTCAGAAAATATGAGCATTATTAACTTATGTTTTTCATTTTCAATGGCGAGATCAGGTTGATGCGGTTTTGATCATGAGGATACGCAATATCTTTATTGATTGGAAGCAAGTGTCAGTACAGCTAAACTTCTTAGGTTAAAGTGAAAGTTACCGATCTTCAGGCAGAAACTTACAACTATTATGGGAGCCCACACGGCCACAATAGCACCGGCATTACTCCTGACTGGAAGAGAATACAAATATTTTTCGATTACAAATATAGCTCAAATATAGCACCTATAAGAAAAAAGCACAAAGAATTTAAAGAATACCTTTGGGGAAAAGCTCATGCCAGTCGTATGTTCGCACACCAATTTTCATAATTAGTCTCGTTGGCGCTATTAGGGGTTTTATCTACATTGTTGGATTAGTAATAAGAATTGAAAAGTTGGAAATACACAGGCACATTTCTAACCATAATCAAACACAGAAAGAAACATCCTTTTTGTGTGTACTAAACCAAAATGCTTAGCACTTAATTTACATCCATACATCACAACATAAAAAGATCATATTGTCAGAATCAGATACTGACTTATCCAATAAAATGGAAAAGGAAAAAAAAATGAAAAAGAAAAGAACATTTGGCATTTACAACAATCACAAATGAATCAAATGGCTTAGGCCAACACCAACTGAAAAGGTGCAAATAGTACAGAAAACTAATTATATCGACATAGTGCTCGTTAGCAGGGCAACAGCATATTAGCTTTAATCTTTAGCTACTGATTTGTAGCAACCAGTAGCATCAGTTCCAAACAATCATGGTTAACATATTTAATGATATAAGAAGTTCCTAACTATTAGATCGTTTGTGTTATGCCACAAGAAATCCAAATCTAATTAAGTCTTGTAAAATATAAAAATATCTTATGGAATTTTTTTTTTTAATTATGTTATCAGAAAAAAAAAAAGTGCATTTTCAGTAGCACTTCAGCTTTCCTTTCTGTGTTTAATACTGTATATTACCTTTTCACCATAGATTACATGTGACTGTTTGAGAGATGTCGTTTCTTTCTATGTTAACTGCGCCCATCTACTTAAACAGCAACAGCAATCTCAGTAACCTTTTTTATGCCTAAAATCCCCAACCTATATATAAGAGAGATCCACTTACACCTATAGTTTTACAACTTTCATAACTTCATATACGGTTCATATTTGTTTAATCTGACCGTTGTATTTTATCGTCTATTAATGAAGATCATACATATCGAGTTTTGAGTAAATAAAAAGAGTCTAAGTATTTGTTCAATATAAAAAACTTTCAATCTTTAAATATATATTGAAAAACCAATATTCTCGATCAATATGATTAGGATGTCAGATCGATTCGAAGCTTTACATACTTGATGAGTACAATTATATTGCTCTATCTAACAGTCAGTCCGTTAATATATTAACTGTATATAAAGTTATGAAAGTGTGTAAAACTAGCTTAGTTTTACACAGGTGTAAATGGATCTTTACGCCACACACACGCGCACACAAACATATATAGTTCTGCAAAAATCCCATATTCACTTTTCATGGTATCACTGTCTCGTAACACAGCATGAAGCATTTATATTGTTGCTCACCTCAAAACTGTAGCTGAACACTAACTTGGTTGACAGCACTAGTATCCAGAAAAAAGTGTACCTAGATTTTAATAAAAAGGGCAAGCATTAGGGGTGAAGTTTTAAAATTCAAAAAAAGAAAAAATCAGATGCTTATAAAGCTTCAAAATGGGAACATAGGTCATACTTGAAAAGAGAAATTTGAGTCTCTTGCATTCCCCGCCCAACATATAGTCTAGGCTACAAAACGACAAGAAACTTAAGCAATGTTTGCCGAGTTTAAGACCAATAAGCAATAAGGTTAAAGATGAGAAAATGTACCAAAAAAGAAACAGTATGACATAAGCTGAACATTATATGCCTATATGCACATTTCATTTGGTTTTAAAATTTTAGCAGCTTGCCACAAAAATTTGGGAGTAATTAATGAAAATGAAGGTATCAACTGTCAGGATGAAAGTTTTCAATGAAGTGACAAATCAGCTATGGATGGGAAAAATATCGTAAATAATAAATCAGGAGAAAATAAAGGCATCATTCTGCAAAACTTTCCGCATGTATAAATGAAAAAAGGATGGTCTCCATATACCATTTAGGTGGATCGACCACCATTTGGGATCAAGGAAAATTCTTTCCTTCTCAATTTCTTTTAAGAGCTAATTTTAGCTGCCAAGAAAACAAGATTTCTCTCAATATTAATAATTCATCTGAATTGTTTTACAACAGAAACAGAACAAGAGCTTTTTACATTTTTTAGCAAATTTTATCTGCGTTGAGCATCAATTTGTTGGTATGCTGGGAACTTGACAAGGAAATTGGCAAGTTCAAGAAATAATTCAGCATAGTTGTTGACTTAACTATAGTTCTTTGCAAGGATTTTCAAACAACAATTTTGGTATGGCTTAAGTAGCTTATAATTCATGTTAACATAATAGAACAGTACAATCCATTATAGTAGGTATTATTATTCTACTTGGTCCACGGAGCTGGTATTGCTATCTAATAACCTACATTGCTCTAACTCTTTATTTTTTCTTTAAGTATCCGTGTCTACTACCTATATCTGACACATATTCGGACATGAGTATGGGTATATGACCCTCCAAGGACCTCCCAAATACATGAAAAAACTTAGAACAAATTGAACATTCCCGTGTCGGACACATACCCGTATCCCACACACACACCTGAGTCGAAGTAACATAGCTAATAATAGCATATGAATGATATAAACATTCAAGATTTGACTAGAAAGAGGAATTACAAACGTAATGATCCATACCTGTGTCCACCCAGATATAGTTCTGCACAAGCGCCAGTTTGAGACTTCGATGTTCTTGCTAACAGCCGGAACAAAAAATAACACCAGGTCAACAGCATTAGTCATTAGGTATATTACTACGGCAACCATATAGGAGGAATAGCACAATTCCCCAAGCCAGCTTCCGTATTGTGCAGGATAACAACTATATTTCCTCCTAGAATTAGCATAAACAACGGGAAGAACAATTGTCCATATCACTGCAAAAGCAAGCCTTAGTACTTGTCTCCGTTTTTGAGATAACTCCATCGTGTTCCTTGCTTTCCATGTGAAGATAATTTCAAGAATTGCTGCAAGTCCAAAGTTGTATAAGATTCGCATATGTACATATTCATGCATATGCATACATCTGATGGATGTATTTGAAAGAGGCATACACACATACAAACATATATGTGCATATGTGAGTATGTATATATATATATATATATATATATAGAGAGAGAGAGAGAGAGAGAGAGAGAATTTTTATTACAAGGCCTCTTCAGAACTGGTAATTTCCTTGTTCATTATTAATGTGAGGAAGCTATTTTAGCTCATACCTTGTATGAGCTTAAGAATCGCAGATGTTATGAAGATGCTCATAATGTCCTCTAATATTACTGCCTCAAACACTTTAAGTGGAGATCCAACGTCGTGGCAAGCCATAATTATCATTGCCTGAAAAGGAAACAGAGCTGATGATCCAAAGCCAATATGATACATCACAAGTGGCCGTCATCCACTAAACAAACCTGAAGGGATAGTATAAAAAAGCTCCACATCCTATCAAAGCTCCTAAAAACTTGCCAAAAGGAACGGATCTCTACAAAATTTGTCTTCCCCAACCATTTTTGTTCACGATTCTCCTCCGACTGCATATGTCAATTATGGAATAGTTAGGCCTTGCAGCTGAAGCCTGGAATATATTATTTCCGCATTCAAGCATAAAGTCATGATCTCCATAATAATTTTGCTAGAACTGCTAAAAGTGCAAGACAAGGAGAGGAAGAGGGAGGCAGGCCGATAGACAGAGATAAAAGAGAAAAGAAGAGAAATGAGAATATTGTAAGTCATCAACAATAAAGCTCAACTAACGTGAAGCCATCTTCAAGATATTTCTCCTGCATCAAATAATGAAAAATCCTTTCTTGCCTATTACCATTAATCATGTAAAACAAATCATATGTCACACCTTATAACTTATGGTTCAAACTAATAACCTCAAAAAGGTTGGAGACTTTCTCAGAAATTCAAAACACATTGGGATACACATATAAATGCTTGAGTGTGATTGTATACGTGCGTATTTAACACATGAAAACAATCTTGAACACCGAGATTGATGTCAGAATTTCTATTTCTCATTCTGCATACTATAATGCTTTCTCTGACTAAATTTTGATTAATAAGCATTTTTTATATCAGCAAGATTATGAAACTAATGACTCATTCTCAAGTTTCTCGGCAAACTTTTCAATCTAAAAGAGTTAGATGCTGGCTCTTTGTGAAGTTCTCCACAGCATAAAAAAGCAACGGTCTTCACCCCATCCTCCTCCCCCTTTTTACCTTTTCCTTCACTTACCATCAAAATAATTTAGTCCTAACATCAAAAAACAAGTAGCATATTTGAATTTATGGCCTTGGTTAAAGTCAGTTCAATGATCTGCTAAGTACAACTGAATAAAAACAGTATGCTACTATATTACTCCGACTCTTCATTTTCCCTGAAGTATCTGCATGCGACACCCATGTCCGACAAATATTAGAACATGGTTATGGGGTTAAGATCCTCCAAATATATGGAAAAACTTAGGAAAAATCAAGCATACTTGTGTCGGATACACACTCGTATCCAATACTCGTCCCGAGTCCAAGTAACATAGGTAGGCTATGTTCCCTAGGATCATCCACAGGCTAAAAAACAGCAGATATCTGTGACACAAATTTTAGCAGGTAGATATGGATAGTGGCATACTTTAGCATAATTGCTTGGTAACGGCCATTTATTTTAATCATTCATAGGGAGGGTTGCTTACATAATTTAGCCCTAGTTCTTCATCTTCAATTCGTTTTTCCTCCCTCTTTTCTCTAGCAGTCCTAGAACTCTCAACTTTGAGCTTCTTAGGAGATTGTGTGCAGAAAAAATCATGTTTCAGACGCATAGGCCAACCTAGTTGGAAACAATCAGAAGACCTGAAGAAATATTGGTAGTTATAATTTACCTGATGTCTTAACTCTTCGAAATAATGATTCGTGGAAAAGGCAAAGCTAAAAATTCAATTTGAAAAGACAAGGAAATAAAAACTTAACCAGAAAAACTCATTCAGGTCATCGTAGTTCCTCCATGTAGAATGGTCAGCTGTTCCGCTTTTGTTTTTCTCAGCTTCCTTAAGTTTTTGACAACAAAATTAGATACTTATAAATGGAACAGGAAGGATGAGACTAAATTAACCAATACCTCATATATGACTCTGTATATGGGGGTAACCACATAGGTAAGGAAAGATTCATGGCTTCCTCCATATGCTGGCATAATTGTGTCACCAGTTATCGTACTAACTTCACCAGTTAACATACCATGCAATTCATATGCCATCTGATGTAAAGCCGCAAAAGGATATCAGTATCACAGATTTGTCGATAATTGGAATAACACACAAAATACACTTCTGTATATTACACGGAATTCACTTATTGAGTAAATGTTCATGCAAATCACCAAATTATTTCAAACCTAAAGTCAAGTTTAGAGGTTGATTATTGCATCTACCAGTGAGTGACAATTGATATCATTCTATTTCATAACGGTCTACAGTTCAGATCATTTAAAAGGAATAAGCATAAATGAAAAATAGAATAGACTTGCATGACCAAATTGCTTGCCTAATTCTTTCATTTATAAATTTCCTAAAGAAGATAGGTGATTGTCATATTTTGAAGTTGATAAAGTGACATCATCGATGCTTATAGTTCTTCCAAGTTCGAAAATCCTGGAGAGATTTGATTGTTTGCAAACTCTTTCTATTTCAATTCAACCGCAATGATCTCTAAGGCTTTCACTAACATAATTTATGCTCTCTATACTTAAGAAACATAAGCACCTTATACCATAAGGAATTAATCAATGGAACTGGATTTTTCAGCTTACATGGTGAAAGATATAACAAAGACATTCTGGCATAAATCGCAAGTTCGCAGCCTCTCCCCAAATAAGAAGATAAAGACCTATGTATAGAATTTTATATTGCTGGGCATCTTGTTTGACACAAGGCAACCTGCAAGGACAAAAGAAAAATACAGTTGTTGCATGAAAATTCAAAATTAAAAAAAGAACTCACCGAGAATTTTTGGATTAAAGGAGTAATGAAACTTAGGCTTGGCCTAGAATTTACCCCTGTTGAAAGGGTTGAGGTATAAGGTTCAAAGCCTCTTTGCCTCCTTAGACTTCTTTGTTATGTAACAACAAAGAAGAGGAAGTAATGAAAGAAAAAAAAAAGTGCAACCAAGAGATAGAAGAAATTAACAACAAAGCGATGAACAGAAATTGATGAAGATCGAAAATTCCATTCACTCTTTTACCTGATACTACTTTTTCTGACCAAAAATTTGCACCAGTTCGTATAATTTTTGAAAAACTTTCTCATTAGCTCATCAATAGCTGCATCAACTGTCTGGTATCATAATAGGCATGTCAAATGCAAAGAACTTTTAAGTCTAAAAAAAAAAAAAAATTAAAATTTAAAAAAGAAAGAAAGAAAAAAACCTTCATGGTGGACAATTGCTTCTCAGGTTGCCGAGAAATGGCATTAGCGAGGAGTAGAACAAGATGTTCCTTTTGATTGGCTACATTTCCTTTCTGTTAAACGATGCATATTGTGAATTTCACACAAGTCTTCAATGCAATAGATGAAAAACAAAGAACAGTATTTCATAACTGTTAAATCATGCTTCCTCCCATGGTAATGAAAGAAAGAGAATGAAAGAGATAGTTCAGAGTACCTGGAACCCAAAAGAACGCCAAAGAAATTCAAACAAATCCAAGAAAGTCCCATGTTCTGGGGGTAAACCACGAACATTACGAATAACTCCAATAGCAACTTTAATCTGCGAAAGTTCATTAGTTTGTCAACAAATATATTCCTTTTAACCACATGTTACATAAAAGTGTGTATATATGTATAAATTCATCGCAAAATTGACCAGTTTCTCCAACTGCAGCAATACAAAGGCTCAACAGCAGAGGAAAACGGTGGTGAAGTTTTTGGGAAATCATGTGACAACTACCTCTTACAGATAAAAATATTGACAGAAAAATATCAGAGTGTATTCATGCGGGCATCAGACCTCAGGGAATTTCATAATTGCTTGCTGAATACCTCCATGATCGAGTGGCAGAATATTGTAGGCAAACAACTCAGATCTTTCTTGGATGCTATCTCTGTCAGCAATGGCCTTCAAAAGGGAAAAAAAAAAAAAGGGAGATATAACATAAGATGACAAGCATAGTAACAAAATACTGTGATAAGAAGGCTAAATATAGGAAAAGAAAAATAGAACCTGAGGACCAGCTGTAACTGTCTTTATTACTTCATACAACACTGAAGCAATTCTACATGCATCTATCAACTTCTCTCCTTGACTAATTCAGAGAAAAAAAAAAACTCCACAAATTAATTTCACATAGAGGACATATATTGCTATCTAAGCAAGATGAGGTCAGCATCCACACAATTAAGAATTTTACCTATTTTCTAAATCAAATGCTCCAGCATGTTGGTTGATATATCTCCTATTTTCATCATAAACATGTTCAAGTTCTCGTGAATCACTCTGTTCCAGCCTTGTTGTTTTGCTAGTTTCCTCATCCTGTCAACCATATAGAGCAAGCAAGGGACAATAAATTAAATAAAGGAAGAAATAAACATTGGGTTGAAATCCCAAAGGGCCATAGACTACGAAAAGAAAATGAATAGACAAGGGAAAATCATGCAAGGAACACGCTGAAATGACACGTTAATGGAAAAAGCAATGTAAGGTAGTAACTGGAGACTGATCATGAAGCAAATGTAGATGAAACTGACTCTAATTATTATCAGTTAGCCATTTTCACCACTGTCTTTATTTTAAATTTATTATATCTATCACTATTATTTGTACTAATCAATTTCTGTTTCTGGGCCTTGATGTTACATGCAGGCTTGCGCCCTAAATTGGCCTCAAGATATTTCATCACAATCTATAATTTATGGTATGGGATTAACTTGGGGTTTGGTGGCAGCATCCAAAATTAAACATATGATGGGATGCTTTAAAAAGATTTGGCTTGGTGGGTTTAGAGTAGCTGTATTAAGGGACTGATCTATTAACTTTTTTCTACAAAGCTCAAATGGACACAAAGACTCATCGTTGGCACCATGTTGCTGCTCCAAGTTCACAAAATTTTCTAATTGGTTAGTTACATCATCACCTTCCTATTGGAGGACTATGTAGCTCAGACTTTTCATTTTCCTGTAATTATGTATGGAAAATGGCATGGTGAAGCTTGAGGAATGTATGTATAGAAGGTTATTCGAAATGAGGAAGACTAATGCGCACGAGATCAAAGCACCTGATAGCATACTGACTGAACATATAATTGAATTGGATACTTAACCTCTGTCTTCTCAATCAATAAGAAAAAACTACCCAAATAACCATTTTATATTTAAGCCTGGATGATGAGCTTCGATCTTAGTTCTTACACGTTCAAGCCGCTGAAGAAGCAAGGTTTTAAACTGCCGCACACCCCTTTTTGTAGAATTACGGTCCACGCTATGTGCTATTTCAAAAGCATGAAAGCGACCTGCCCCAGAGAACCACATCATTAAAGCTGGATGCATTATAGATATTTTCATTCTAAACTTGCACGTCGCTGAATTCCAGCAACATTATAATTAGCCAAAAAAGAGAAGTTGTTCTCTAATTGATATACGTTGTTGATAAATTAACGAGTTTTCGATCATATCATGTTCCCGTAATTGCATACGTAATGGATACTATTGATTGTGAAAAAAAAAATACCAAAAAAACAAAATAAAGATCGTATCATCATGATGCAACCACTATTTAAAATCCACGATATTAACTTCGATTTTTCTAGGAAACCCAGGGAAAACACAAAGACAGTTTAAAAAAAAAAAAGATACTTACAAAGATAAGCAACACGAGGAGCTTTCCATTCCAACATGTTAGCAACTCTAAGAAACCTTTGAATTTCAGAAGCCAAACTAGGAGGCAATTTTTCACTATTAAACACTTCAGGAACATACCCACCACTTCCACGACTACTACTTTCACCATAAGTAAGCAACCTTGTAACTCCCTTACTTCCTTCACCTTCATCTCCATGGTCAATGACCGGTTGCTTGTCGGGTCTTCGTTCATCTTCAAATATGGGATCCGCAAGAACAATCTCATTCGACATGTTTGAAGAAGCAGGGAAAAGGGAAGCAACAATGGGAGTAAATGGTATATAAGAAGTGGCATTTCGATGGATTTGCTTTGGCCTTGCATTTTTATTTTAATTTTGCTTTAAAGTTTGCTTAATGGGGTGAGTTTTCTGCTTTGGGTTTTTGCTTTTTTCGATGAAAAAAAAAAGATGATTTGTGATTTGGTGTTAGAGCTTTTTCACTGTCTCACTCTGCTTTATTTTGCTTTTTTGAATCTTTTGTGTTCTTCTATATTAAGAAACAGAGAAGATAAATAAGCAGAGTCCTTTTGAAAGTGTCATCAATGAACGATTTTCTCAATTCTAGATTAAATAAATTAAAAAAAAAATCAAATTATTAAAGAAAACACTGGGAGGGATCAAATGATTAAACATTTTCTCAAAATAATTTCAATTTATTAATTTTAAACACAATATAAAAATATATAATAAATATATTATATTAAATATATTTATAATATTAATATTATAAATTTTAATATATTTAATAACTTATATTATATTTATAATTATATAATTAATAAAAAAATATGATATACATAAATTAATAGGTTGATGTTTCACTCATTTATAATATTGAAAATTTTGAAGGAATGAAATTATTTTTAAAGTGTTTGTCTTTTTACTTCAAATTTTGAAGGAATGATAATTTGCAAAATATATTATATATATACACACACGAAGTAGATTTGATTATTCGTGTATTTATATTATGTTTATATTATTTTTGCGTTACAAATTTGAGTTATATAGATTTCTACGTATTCACGTATTTATATTGTGCTCTTATTTTTTATATCATATCATGTTTTAATTATTTTTTTATATTATATTCATATGCTCTATCTAAAATTATTATCTTTAATATGAAGTATAAAAATATCAAAATTTATCGTAGAAAATTCCTATGAAATATTATTGAAACTAAACAATTCGGTTATTCATGTCATATTAATGTATTTATTATATTATAATCGTATTTAAAATATTTATATGATTTTGATACGTTAATAATATATTTTATAAATTTTAAAACATATATTTATATCATATTATATTATATATTTAATATATTATTCGTATTATATTTATATAATTAGATCGTCTAACTATTACTTGAATGGACACGTAGAGAAAAGCAAAGAAACAGATGAGAGTTGCTCATTGTTTTTCTTTGTTTTCTTTCCCTTTTTCCAAAGGGACCCTTCTCTTTTCTATTGTGGCCATTCTCTTCTTTTGTATAATTTATTTATCATCTGCCCAAAAGCTAGTCCATAGTTGTTCTCCTTAAGAAATACAAATTTTGATTAAAAAAATTAGGTAGATCTCGTAATTCATGTATATATATATATATCATATTTATATTTGTTTTATATCAATCACGTAAATATAAATACAAAATAAAATATTTAATATATTAAAACTTTAAATATAAATACGATATACGTATTAAACATATTTTATTAATTATCTTTAAACGTATCGCATTGTATTTGGATTTTTTATGGGTTGGGTTGATTAAGACTTCAACCCAGCTCAAATTACTGTTTAAATAATAAAACAAAAATTTTTTTATTTAAATTTAATTATAAATATTAGTATAAAAATATTTTTTTTCATTTTATTTTGAATAATAAAATGAACTTTCTAACCATCCAAATCGAGTAAAAAAAAATTTCAAACTACGATTCAACTCAACCTAATCCAACTTATAAAAATCTCTAGTTATATTTATTACATTGTTTTCGTATTTGTTAAGTTATGAAATAGATTATTGAACTATGGGGGCTAAGGAATATGCAGAATAAGGAAGTAAAATAAGAAGTTGATAAACGTCAAATAGCTTTAAAGATGAAAACAGCTTTTGATTACTTTTTCATGCAAATTAATTAAGAACGTGAAAACAGAAAAGCAGATAAAGGCACGTTCATGGGGCTCACGTTGTCTAATTATTATTTTATCTTTCATCGAAGGCATGTCATCCTTTTTTATACATAAATATATATATATATATACATATAATTGAAACAAATCACAAATCTTTTATTTTATAATAAGTAAATTATTGGTAAGTATTTGTATAAAAATATTAGCTCACGTTAGATATAGATTTTTCATTCATATAATATCACGTAATTAGGATTTTCTTTAAAAGAATAATTATTTATTATAAAAATTATTAATAAATTATCAAAATAAATATCTATTACTCAATTATTACATGTATTGTAATTGTATTATAAATAGTTGATTTTTTTAAAAAAAAAACTTAGTTACGTAATATGATTTAAATAAAAATAATATAATTTAACATGAAGTAATCGTTTCATACAATTTTTTTTCTTCCCTTTAAAGTGGAATAATTCAATATATATAAAGTTTGGTAAGTTTTTAACTTACTAAGAACATAAAAGAGGGTTCGTAATTAAAGAAATAATTTTATATATTGTCCGTAGAGCTTTTAAATTTTACAAACGGATTAATAAAATAAAACATACTTATTATGATATTTTTAAAAACCTATTTTAAAAAAAATCGATATGATATTCTCTTAATTTTAATTATAAAATTAAAACAAATTATTATTAATGTATTAAAAATAAACTTTATTATTAATAAATTAAGTGCTTTTGAAAATTTGGAGCTATTTTGGTAATTTTCTTTCTTATTAGTGTTAGAGCAAGGCATCCTCATATGGGAATTCAAAAATCAATTTAAAAGTATTAAATCATTTTTACATCATAAGAAGTAAAATTGGCATTATTTAATTCAAAATTACATGTAAATTTTGGATTAAAAAATTACATGTAAAAACACATACACACACACTTATACTCAAATTTGTTCATATGTCAATTAAGTACATATTGGTTACAATACAATTGAATATGGTTGGTTGAATCTAAGGTTGGGATTCAGTCCATTTTTTATTCATTATTTTTAACATATTTATAATTATTATTTATATGCATAAAACTAACTCATTAATTGTGAAAATCATACATACGAATAATGACAAAAAAATATATTAAAAGTAATAAATTAAAAAATAAAAAAAGAAATCGAACCCTGAATCGATAATAGATAATTATTCAATTATCGGATAATTTTTTATATTTAAAATTATTAAATTTAAATTTTTAATTATTAAAATTAAAAATTTAATATTTTATTAATAAAATAATAATTTTATAATTATTGTTCGGTTCGATTTTTAATCATTAAACAGAGTTGCATGTATTTTTCAGTCCAAAAAGGTTGGCTCCATTAAAGTAATGTAGTAAAATTAGCTTCTCGGTCTCTTTCAACTAAAGTGTTGGGTGCGGGTCAGCTTGTAAAGTATACATATGCCCACCGACTTCTCCTTCCGTGTACATGTCATCATTTGTCTCAAGTTTAATTAAACTAATTACTAGCTAATATGTTAGCATAAAAGTAGACTTGTCCTTAGTAAGGCAAGATTGTAATTCGATTTTTTTATTTTATTTTTTTTGTTCATGTTTGAATATGAATGAATTTCAATTATTTGAATATTTATTTTATTATTTATAATAATATTAAAATATTATTTTATATTAATATTTATTTTTATAATTAAATTTAAATAAAAATATTTTATTATTAAAATAATAATTCGAGACTCGTTCGACTCATGGCCAGTCTAAGTAGAAGCGGGTATTTTTTTAATTTATGAGTAGTTTTTGAGATATAAAAGTACGTATGTAATATTAGTATTATTATTTAAATTAAGTTTTTAAGTAATTTTTTTGATTGAATTTACGTAAATGATTTCATTATTATTGTTTTAAGTAATTTTTTTCTTGAGTTGATGTCTAATTAACTCATGATACTGACTTTGATAATGGTTAGAAATATTTACACCCGAAGGAAGGAAAAAATGACATGAATAAAAAATATTTTAGAAAAGAAAAAAAATCAAATATGATGGCTTGTTAAGTCGAAGTTGGCAGTATTTTAGATCTTTTAGTAATTTTTTTAATATAAAAATAAGTAAGTGACTCTAATTTTATTATTTTAATAGATTTTTAAGTAACTTCGTTAATTGAATTCATATCTGATTAACCTATGATATCAACGTTAATCAAGGATTTTTAGTATCAATATATATTTAAGATCACTCTGATGTGATATGAAAGAGTGTCGATATTCACTTTCATCATTTAACTTTAGTGCATACGAGATCATTTAATTGTGGGGTGTATGGTTTGAGCCAACACGACCTAAATATAATATCAACATTTTATATATGTTTGTCTAAACTTGATTTATTTTGTAAGTTGGGTTTCAAATTTTAACTAGACCAATTCAAATTATTAAGAAGAGACTCATCCAAATAATTTTTAATAATTTTTATATTAAATTTTAAAATATAAATAACTTGACATATTTTTAATATATACACTACAATAATATATTTATTTTTTATACGAAGCTAACTAGTTTTTATAACACATGCGTTACATGTAAATGATTTAATATATAATTTCATTTTTTTCAAAAAATAAACTAAACAAATATTTTTTTAATTAATTAATTTGATTAATAATTTTCAAGCAACTTGACATACTTGTGACTCAATCATAAGGTGTCATAATGATAATATTTGTAAAAGTATAAAATTTTTATCCTTTATTAGTTTATTTAAAATTTTAAAATTATAATTACGAAATATATTATATTATCCATCAATTATTAACTACTTGAAATTGTATAGTAATAATTTTAATATAATAAGATTTCACTCCAAAAACGTACAAATGATAGCTGATTTAACCAACAAAAAGTTCATTTAGTTTATTAAGGCTAGCTTTAAAAAACTTATCCTTCTGGGTTTTTTTTTTTTTTTAAAAATATTAATTGTATAATTAATTATTTTTTTATTAATGTTAATTAAAATATTCATATATAAATAAATTCTAATTTGGGCTTTTTGGGTCCAAGGACCGAAAAAGTTACAAGCCCAATGGCATATGGCATTTATTTTAGATTAACGGGCTAAAAATGGGCCCAAACCCTTAAAATGGACCATTGGATTTAAAATGGGAGTTCAATTTAATTTGAGTCCATTTAAAAATGGACCAGGTTAGCCTTCTCACTCTCAAATTTTGACTTGAGATTGATCTCAGACGAACCCGTCATATATATAATTAATGGAAAAAAATCTAAGAGGCCTCGAAGCAAGAAGTTGATACATGACCTTAGATTAGACAGAATAACAATCGTTTGTAATTAATCGAGTCTCTTTAAGGTAAATAAGGATAGACGATTATTATAGACTGTAGTCGGCAAAAAAATGCGTTTCATTAAAGATTTGATAAAATCGTGTTGAATTTAAATTGAAAAAAAATTTAAATTCAAACTTAAACTTAACTCAAATCCATTGGAATTTCACTTTTAAAATTCATCGCAAATTGATGGATCTATTGTTGGTAAATCTCTTCTACATTCACAAAACCATAAGAAAATATTATTAATTGTAAGTTGACTTGAAGATTTGTTCCCACTTGACGTCATTGAAGTTGACTTGAAGTTTTGTACCCACTTGACGTGAGTTAAGGCAGACTATCTCACTCCCTTTACATTAAAAAAATGAAAAAAAAAAAAAAAAGAAAGAAAGAATCCATTCAAGTATGACGGTTTGATACAGCCGTTTCCATCTCCCCCTCCGGTCTTTGACTTAACTTTGTTTTCAAAGATGGCGACTTGCTTCAATCTATTGTAAAAATAAAATAGCACAAATGTTTTGATACTTAGTAGACAATGCAAATAGGTAAGTTAGTCCTGATCAAGAATTAAACTATTTATTTAAATTTAAAATTTTATTTATTATTTAAAAAAATTGGATAAAAAAATTAAGTCTAACAATAGGTTTAGACAAAAAAATAAAGTCGATTAAAAAATTGATCGAGCTTTGATTTTAACTTACAAAACTCGAGATCAGCTCAACCCAACGAATTTTATTATTAATTAATATATATTAATTTTATATATTATATAATTTTTATCGTATAATAATACATATATAATATTAATAGTGTAAATATTAAAAAATAAGTTTAATTATTTATATTTTGAAACTTAATAAAAAAAAATATTAACTTCATAAAGATTCAATTTTAAAAAAAATATATTTTTAAAAAATAAATTATAAAAAAAATAATATCAGTAGGCCTAAAAAGCTTTCGACTATTCATTTACAAATATGACCCATAATTTGAGCTGGGCTAAGCTTGGGCAAACATATTAAATGTTAATACTATGTTTAGACTCGACATAAACTCAATCCAATCCAACCCATGAACACCTCTAATCTAAGGATAGCCCTATTTGTTTAGTTCGATAAATTTGATTAGCATAAGTAAGATTTTATACAAGTTTTTGTTTTTTATAAATTTGAGTTAATTCGTTTTAATTTAAATTATCATTCAATAGATTTTTTATAAAATATTTTTAACGAAGTTTTGAATCAATCCAAACTCGACTTACGTTCGTAAAAAATGATTTCAAAAATTTTGATCACAACTCAAACTGGCTCATTAAATCTATATCTTAGGTAAAAATTTAAAATATATTCATGAAATATTTTTAATTGTATTATATTTACTATGATCGTAATAAATATTATTAGAATTAATTATCATAAAAAAACTAGAAAAAATATTGATAACTATTTAAATCCCTTTGTTTGATCTTATTCTCTGCCTACTATGTGCTATCCCCACTCAGATTTCCACCATGCCAAAACCCAAAGCAGAGCTTCCGATGTTTGCCCTCGTGGCCGCCTTTGTTTTACTTCAACTCCCGGAAGCTTGCATCGCCAGAACTCGAAACAAAGATTGCGGCTCTTCTATGTGCGGAAACGTTAATATCAGCTACCCTTTTCGATTAACAACCCAACCTCCCAACTGCGGTGACCGCCGGTTCGAACTCAACTGCGACGGCAACAACAACAACCGCACCACTTTGGTCATGAGAAATGGCAGATTCTACGTCCAAAACATCTCTTACCAACATCGTACGATCCAAGCCATCGACGCGAATCTGGGCAGCGGCGATAATTGCTCCCTTCCTCGCAGCTCCTTGTTGTTCTGGGATCGTCATTCGGGTGAGATACCGTATTATTGGGCTTCCCCACTGAGCTTCATCTACCTAGTGAACTGCACGACACCGATGAAATCTTCAATTTATATTAATGCCTCTCGATGCCCAATTAGCTCTTCCGATCCGCCGCCAGCATCGTCCTACTACGTTTATTTTCTAGATGGGAACATTTCGCCCCGAGATTTCGATGAATCTTGCACGGTCGAAGCTCTGGTTCCGGTTATGGTTGAGAATATCAGCGGCTACTCGACTTCGGACATCTACGAGAAGCTGTTAAACAGGGGATTTGAATTACCTTGGATCATCGATTTTAGCTCGCGGCAGCAGGACAGACCTTTCCAAGCCATGTAAGATTTTTTTTTTTTAATGATTTTATTGTCTATAAAATGTGACTGCAAAATATATATGGGTAGGCGGCGGTCCAAAACTTTTGAGTTTATTTTGTTAATATTTGAGCCGGGTTAAGTCTAAAATTTGTTTTATTATTAATTATATTATTAAAATATTAAAATTTTATTTATATAATAATATTTATATAAAAGTTTATTAAAAGTTTTTGTATTATAATAAAAGAAGTATTTTAATTTTCATAGCACTAAATTTTACATTTTGGTTTTTGTATTTTTTAAATTGTAACAAATAAGAAAAAATAGTTAATGTTTTTAAAAAAATTTAAATACCAATAAAACACTGACATATCATGTAATGTATAATTTTAAATTTTATTTAAAAAAAGGTTTCGGTTGCAGGTCGAGTTTGGGTCTTTTTTGTATAAAATTTAAAATTTTACATTACATGACACATAAACATTTTATTGCATTCAAAAGGTTTTTTTTTAATATGGTTGATCAATTTTCGTTATTTGCTACAATTTAAAAAAAATAGAGACTAAAATATTGAATTTAATAGTATTAAGAACTAAAATGCTCATTTTAATATAGTACAGAGATCATAAGTGGATTTTTAACATTTTATAATTATATTTAAATAATTTTTTATTAAATTATAATTTGAGTGAGGCTAGCTTGAATTTATAAAAAACATTGTTCAAGGCCCGTTACGTATCAACGTAAAATGAAGAGTAAACCGACCCTTAGATATGTCTATTCCAATGGATATATTTTGTTTTTTTTATTTTTTTATTTTTAAAGAATCATATTTTTTTAAGGCCTGTTATGTATCAATGTAAAATGAAGAGTAAATCGACCCTTAGATAAGTCTATTTGATATGGATATATTTAATTTTTTTATTTTTTATATTTAACGAATCATATATTATGTTTATCTTTAAATGCGCCGAAAAAATCCGGTTAAATGAAAACTTTCCATCCGAATTGCTTTTTTCATTTTACTTTTACTATTTCTATTTTACATAAAAAGAAAAAAAAATTAGATAATTTATTTTCATTTACTTTCTTTTCTTTTCTTTTTATAAACATTTTTTAAAGGTATAAATATATATTAATTCATGAAAAATTACAAAACAAAAAAGAAAGAAAAGAAAATTACTTTAAAAATGGTACAAAAGTTTTAATTTAAGAATGAGACATTTTTGTTCTGTATATTTACAATTAAATGTCTTTTCAGGTTGGCATCATTGGTGTATGCCTTGCAAAGCTATGTGGACAGCTTCATCCATTTCTTGTTCAATGGCCCTCATGTAGCCAACAATTCATATTATGCCCCTAAAAGTACATTTTATTTCCACACTTCATTTTATTATTTATAATTTCCACCCCTTTTTTTTCCTTATATTGAATTAATTATTATATCTTGATTTTCTTGATTTTTTTTTCCTGCAGGTACTTATATTTTATGTCTTCAAGTAACAGGTAATTAAGCTTTAACTTTGCTTCTGCACATAGAGAAAATCAAGCTAAAAGAATATTAAAGAATTTATCAAACTTGTTCAAGGATTAGGTCTATATTTTATATTTGGTGATTTGGGTTGGTTTGGTTTGGATTACTGTTTATATAATATGAATAAATTATTTAAATTTTTATAAAAATGTATATTTTTAATATTTTAATTTTTTTAATAGTGATTTTAATTTATGAGTTGAGTTAAGTTTAGGTTTAGACAAAGAATTTAAAAAAATTTCGAGCTGTGATCTAGCTTGAACCATAAGTACCTTTAGAGTCTGTTAAATTAGAAAACTACTGATGTGTTCAAATGTACTTTTCTTTGTGAAGGAGGGTTTATCTTAGCAAGATCTTTGCCCGGGATATTTTGCTTGATTGCGCTTGTTATATACAAATGGCGAAGACGACATTTATGTGCAGATGATACAATTGAAGAGTTTCTTCGACGTCAGAATGATTTAATGCCAATCAGATATTCTTATCGTGAGATAAAAAGAATGACTAATGGTTTTAAAGATAAATTAGGTGAAGGCGGTTACGGTTCAGTGTTTAAAGGAAAGCTTCGTAGTAGTTATCTCGTAGCGATAAAAGTTATTAGGGAAATCAAAAGGTAGTGGGCAAGATTTCATTAATGAAGTTGCTACAATCGGGAGGATTCATCATGTTAATGTGGCAAAACTCATTGGATTTTGTTCAGAGGGTTCAAAACAAGCTCTTGTATATGATTTTATGCCGAATGGATCTCTGGATCGGATTATATTTGCTAAAGAAAATAAAATCACCATAAGTTGGCAAAAGATGTTTGATATTGCACTTGGGGTGGCTCGAGGGATCGAATACTTACATCAAGGATGTGACATGCAGATTTTACATTTTGATATCAAGCCACACAATATTCTTTTAGATAAGAACTTCGTACCCAAAGTTTCGGATTTTGGTCTTGCTAAACTATATTCAGTAGATGATAGTATTGTATCTCTAACTGCAGCACGAGGTACAATTGGATACATTGCTCCTGAATTGATTTATAAAAACCTCGGAGGCATCTCATATAAGGCTGATGTTTATAGTTTCGGAATGTTATTAATGGAAATGGTTGGGAGGAGGAAGAATATGAATGCATTTGTTGAACAAGCAAGTCAAAAATACTTCCCATCATGGATTTATGATCGATATTATCAAGGAAATGATATAGATTTGGGAGATGTTACGGATAATGAAAAGATGATTGTGAAAAAGATGGTAATAACAGCTTCTTGGTGCATACAAGTAAAGCCTAATGATCGTCCTTCAATGAGCAAAGTTTTGGAGATGTTTGAATTCGATGGCGAGCTCCTCCAAATGCCTCCGAGACCTTTTCAACTTCCTTTCGAAGTATCAACGGATGATCAACCCCATGACACTTCAAATGGCGCAATTGAGGATCAATCCCACCACAGTTCAACGGATGAAACATCAACGTTACTTTATTCTTCAAATGAAATTAGCTTAAATATAACGTGAGCCATCGAAATTTTTATGTATAAGCCATTGAATTCGCCACCCACCATGGTTGGTTTAATTGGGTGTCTTTGTTTTGCTCTCTGAATTTTTGAGCTTTGATTTTTATTTTTATTTATTTATTTATTTTTTACGAATCAAGTTATAGTTTGAAAACTAAAAAAGAATTTTAAATATTATGGTTCGAATTTGAAATCAATTGAATGTCATTGTTGAAGATATTTTCATAAATTAATTAGATTAAACTTGAAAGTCACCTAGCAATATTTGACACTTATAAAGTTAAAAAATATGATACGACACGAAACAAATATATTATCAAAATCTATTTAATACGAATTAATTAAAATTGATATAAATATAAAAAAAATTAAACACGATTATGATACGATAAAATATACGAATATGACACAAATACACTAATTATTAGGCCTACCTTTTGTACTTTATATTATCATTGGAAATAAATTTTAATTATTTTATTGATCTAAAAAATAAATGCTACTGATAATGATAATGAACATTAATTTATTAAAAAAATAATATAAAATATACTCACTCCATCCCCATGATCCATATTTGTACCAATTTGGCAACTTTTTTTTTTTTTTCTATAAGGATGTTGGCAACTTGCTCAATTATAAGGACTTTTTCCTAAGTCCAGCATGTGCACAACAATAATATAGTAATTCAAGTTGGAGCTTTCAAAAATAAAGTAATACATGTATAATATTTCTTTACTTTAAAGAGTTAGGTTTTAATCTATCTTTCCTAAGTCCTAGCAGCTAGATCTCATAATCTTTGTATTAATATTGTATTTTTTTTTTGTTAATTATATAAATATAAATACGATATAAACTATTAAATATATTAAATTTTTAAATATAAATATGATATGTGTATATTAAATGTTTTTTGTTATTCATGCATAAACATATTATGTTATTTTATTATATTATTTTTATATTTATTAAATGTATCGTATTTACGTTATATTTTTGTTTGTGTAAAATTTGTGAAATCTACCAACAATTGTTTACAAGAAAAAAAAAGATTAGAGGTTTTGCAATTTTTTTTTTTTTGAAATAGAAAATAAAAGAATAATTGGAGTTGGTACATAAAATTAGGAGAAATAATTGATTCAAAATCAAGGCAAAATACATGATTTTCGTGGGCTCTAACTCTAAGACAAAACATAGTCCGTGTATATATTGTGTTCATATTATTTTTTTATATCATAATCGTATTTAAAATCTTATATATTTATATAAATTTTGGCATATTACTTAAGACGAAAGGGAGCCGGCTCGTCTAAGTTAAGTAAAATGGAAAATTTTCAATTTGCCCCCCTAAATACATGGATTCTCATGAACTAAAACCTTTAAAATGGAAAAATTTTAATTTGGCCCCAATTTATTTTTGACATTTTTTTTGTAAAATTAATACTATATTAATACGTTTAATTTGCTAAACTTGTCATTTTTAAACTTCATCATTATTCTCTTCAGTTTTTTACTTAATTAAACTTTATTAAACATAATATTTGCCTTCCTTAAATTAAGAATATTTCTTCTCAATCAATTAAAAGAAATATCTTAATATCAATTATAGTATGTCAACTAATATTTTTTTTATGGTAATAAAAATAATTTAAAAACGATTGAGCTATTATAATCTTTATACAAAATAATTAACTCGTAAAATTTTCTTATATTTTCCTTAAATTTTTCATTTTTTTTATGAAAATTACATTAATAAGTTAAAATTAACGTCTTATATGTTAATTTTATTTCATATTAATTTTACTTAATCGATCAGCGCCCCACCCAAAAAAAAATTTTTCTAGCTTCGTCCTTGATGTTAATAATTCAAGTTATATAAATTTTAATATATTCTTATTTTTGTATTATATTCGTGTAATTTTTTCTTATTATGTAATATCTTAATTATTTTATTTTATTTTTATATAATATAATTATATTATATTTAAAATTATCGAATCTGCATGAGATTGAATTTAAGTTCATGAACTTCACTTTAAAGTGTGCTCACATTACCTTTGATTTTTCAAAGGTGACGACTTCTTACTGCTTTCGTTGGTGCTACAATATTCCCTTGACTTAAAAAACCTTTTAGCTTCGTCTCCTTCCGTTACCCAGAAGTTTCGAAGATTCATCTACGATAACCGTATCAATTTTGAAAACCTTTTATGGTACATTTGGTTTAATAGAATAGAATAGTTGTAACAGTAATTTAATTCAGTAAAATGAAACAGTAATTTTGTATTTCGTCTAAAGCTGAAATAACCATTCAATGGGAGAAGTACAGAATAGCTAATTCAGTTTTAGGAGGAATTAAGCCGGAATGGGCTATTCAATGAAATTGCATTCAGTGAAACAAATAATCACGTCATTGTAATATATCGAATCAATTCATAATGAGATAACTATTACGTCAAACCATTCACACAGTTATAAATTCATTATAAAGATTTTTTATTGAAACATTTATGTAGTTTTTGCCGTGACTCAATCTTTCATCAAATCAGAAAGAAAAAGTTCTAGAAAATTTCTTGGAGAGCTTTGACTGATTCATCAATAAAATTAAACATAACAATTGATTTATTTTTGTTTTATAGATTTAAGTTTCGAAGAATAATTTAGTATGAAAATTTTCGAGTTTGAATTATAATAATTGTTGTTTCTAATTCCCGTAAGACTATACGTTGCTCTTTAGATCTCTTCATAAGTTAGGTTTAGATTGTCGTTTGAAATTTTAAAAAAATTTTGCCTAGACTTATGTCGGGATAATCCGAAAGCTTGTCTCATAATTTATTATATTATTAAAATATTATTTTTATATTAATATTTATATATTTATAATTAAATTTAAATAAATATATTATTTTATCATTATATAATAATTTAAACTGAGCTAAATCGACTTGAATTTATAAAGACTTTATCCAAAGCTTAACCCATATAGATTATATTTGCTAGATAACCCATCCATGAATTTAAGTTTTCTTTAACTCGTGTAATTTTTTATATTTAAATTCACTTATAAATTTTTATTAATCATTCATCCTATTCTACACATAGAAGCGGACGATGTAAGTCTTATAAATCATTCGTAGTTTTACATCGAAAACCGTGGTTGAAAAAATTATATCGAATCGATCAATTGAATTGATTTAATAAGAATTAAAGGTTTATTTGATCTGAAAATATTAAAGAATCGAATTTTAATTGAATCGATCTAAAATCAATTCAATCAATAATAAACAATTAAAAACCAATAAAAATCAAAAAATATTTTTATATTTTTAATTTAAATTTTTTTTTTTTTTACATTTGATTTGATGAGATTTAAACTCATAATTTTTTAAAATTATACCAAAAACTAAAGTGTTAAACAAAATACATATTTTTTATAAAAATTTTAATATATTTAATATTAAGCCAAATATTAAAATTGACACCGATTTAACCTCGTTGAAAGTGCTATCGAAGACATTGTCAACTACATTAACTTCCTTGCGCGTCATTTGACTGCCACTGAAAACGATTGTCGGAAATTTTAACTTTAAAAGAAAGGCGCTTTGCGCGTCATTTGACTGCCAGTGAAAAAGATTGTCAGGAACTTTAACTTCAAAAGAAAGGCGCTTTGCGCCTCATTTGACCGCCACCGAAAACGATTGTCGGAAACTCTGGCATTATCCCAAACATATAAGAAAACGTTTCAATGCGGTTAAGTTTAGATATTTTTCATAGGACTTTTAATTAGCCCAACTTTTTTCACAATGCTGAAACCAAAGCTTCCATCGTTAAGCCTCATGGTGGTCGTCCTTCTTGTTTTTTTGTGCCTTTCGCCTGAATCTTGCTCCGCTAGGGTCGTTGGAAACAAGGACTGCGGCTCTACCCTGTGTGGAAACGTTAACGTCAGGTACCCTTTTCGCTTAAAAAGCCAGCCGTCGGATTGCGGCGACCGTCGGTATGAACTCGACTGCGAAGCTGATAACAACCGCACGACGTTGGTAAGTGGATTTCAGAAATTCCATGTCCAACACATCTTTTATGAAAACTCTACGCTGGTAGTTTCCTATGAAAGATTGGGCGCTGATAATTGCTCTCTTCCACTGATCCGTCGATTCCCTGACGATTTTCTGTTTTGTGGAACGCCCTACGTTCCTTTATTGTATGGAGACAATTATGAATATTGGAAGAATTATAGCTTTTTGTATCTTGTGAATTGCACGACGCCGGTGAAATCGTCACTCTATGTCGACGCCAGTCGTTGCGCCGGGAATAGCTCGCCTCTTCCGGTTTTTCTTCGACCCTCCTTTTATTTCTTAGACATGCTAACCACCTATCCACGCGATTTCCATCGTTCTTGCACAGTCGTAGCCGAGGGGCTTCCGATCAGGGTTAAGAATATTACTGGCTTGACTACTTCGGAAATCTACGAAAGGCTATTGATGGGGTTTGAGTTGACGTGGTCATTTGCACGGAGAGAATTCATCTGCTCAACAAAACTTTCATTTATTCAAATGTAAGAATTCTCGAGCTTTTAATTTATGTTTCCTTTAACTTAAGCTGATTATTGGTGTTCATTAGAACTATTTAAAGGTAAGGTAGTTCGACTGATCTATATTATATTGATTTAAGTAAGTATTTTAGTAATTCGGATGGTTTAAATTATTATTTTATTTAAATAATTATAAATATTAATATAAAATATTTTTTAATTTTTTAAATATTATTTTAAATAATAATATAGGTTTTTATATCAACTCAATTTAAGCTGAGATTTTCGGATCATTGTTTAGCACAAATTATAAATGGGTTTTTATGTCGGCCTGAGTCAAACTTAGGCAAAGAAAAAAATTTTCAGACTGTAGTTCGATACGGACTATAAAAATCTCCAATGCCTATCTAAGATAACGTTAGATATAATTTCTTATGTTCATATTTATTCACTAATCCAATCCAAATTGTATCTTTTAGTAAATCAACTACACTCAATTTGAATCAAATTACTATTTAAATAATAAAAATATTTTTTATTTAAATTTAATTATAAAATATATACGTATTAAGATAAAAATAAAAAATAATTTTTTAATATATTTTAAAACATTTGTATTCCTTTTCAACAATTGAATTTGTTCATATTGCTTTTGTATATGCTTAAAACTTATACCATTTTGGTTTTTTTATAACAATTAATTATATTCTTTTCCATATTGTGTGTGTATATTATATATATATATATATATATATATATATATATATTTGGCATTAAAAGCATGCATTAACGTTTTTTTACATGGATTTATTTAACAATATTATCGCAGATTGGCTAAGGTTCGAGATGCCCTAGTAGATTACCTGAACAGCTTTTCATATTACATTATCCATCGCCCCCTTATAACTGCCTTCAATGGCTTTCCACCTGAAACTGATAGTAAGCTTTCTAGACTTTTATTATTATTATTATTATTATTATTATTATTATTATTGCCTTTTATGTAAAAATAATTATATTTTTGTTTTTTTTTTTTGCAGGAACATATATTATGTGTATTGGTATAACAGGTAAGGTTTTATGTTATATAGTTCATTTGGACAAATTAAATTTAGTATAAATTGCAAAAATTAAATATTTTCTCATCCAAAAATAAAAACTACTGTATTTTAATGTACTTTTCTTGAAAAGGTGGAGTAATTCTATTAAGAATGTCGGTGGGGCTTTTTACCTTGATTGCGGTGGTTACAAACAAATTGCGAAGGAGACATTTATCTGCTGATGATGCAATTGAAGAGTTCCTTCAAAGTCAGAATAATTTAATGCCTATTAGATATTCTTACTATGATGTGAAAAAGATGACAAGAAATTTCAAAGATAAATTAGGCGAAGGAGGCTACGGCTCGGTGTTTAAAGGAACGCTTCGCAGCAACCATCTTGTGGCTATAAAATTATTGGGCAAGTCAAAAGGTAACGGACAAGATTTCATTAGTGAAGTTGCTACAATTGGAAGGATTCACCATGTTAATGTAGCAAAACTTATTGGATTTTGCGTGGAAGGATCAAAACAAGCTCTTGTATATGATTTTATGCCGAATGGATCTCTAGATAAGATTTTATTTGATAAAGAAAATGAGATCACCTTAAGTTGGCAAAAGATGTTTGAGATTGCACTTGGGGTGGCTCAAGGGATTGAATACCTACATCAAGGGTGCGACATGCAGATTTTACATTTTGATATCAAGCCACACAATATTCTTTTAGATGAGAACTTTATACCAAAAGTTTCAGATTTTGGTCTTGCTAAATTATACTCAGTAGATGATAGCATCGTGTCTTTAACTGCAGCACGAGGTACAATAGGATATATTGCTCCTGAATTGGTTTACAAAAATCTAGGAGGCATCTCGTATAAAGCTGATGTTTATAGTTTTGGGATGTTGTTAATGGAAATAGTCGGGAGGAGGAAGAATATGAATGCTTTTGTTGAACAAGCAAGTCAAAAATACTTCCCATCTTGGGTTTATGATCGATATTATCATGGAGAGGCTATAGATTTGGGAGATGTTACTGATGATGAAAAGATGATTGTGAAGAAAATGGTAATAATAGCTTCTTGGTGCATACAAACAAAGCCTCAAGGTCGTCCTTCGATGAGCAAAGTCTTGGAGATGTTTGAAACCGACGTCAAGCTCCTCCAAATGCCACCAGAACCTTTTCAACTTCCTTTTGAAGTACCAACCGATGACCAATCCCATGACTGTTCAACAAAGGATCGATCCCACGGCTGTTCAACTGATGAGATATCTACATTACTTTCTTCTTCAAATGAAATTAGCTTTAATGTAATGTAAGCCATCGAACCTTTTTTTTTTTTTTTTGTACATGAGCCCTTCGCCATGGTTGGTTTAGCTAGGCGTCTTTGTTTTGCTCTCTATATTTTGAGCTTTGATTTCTATGGGTTTTTTGTTTGACCCATTTTTATATTTTTCCTTTTTCATAAAGGAGATCGTCGTTTAAGAATAAGAAATAAGTTTTAGATATTAGATTCGAACCTTAGATTAAGTGAATGTTATCTTTTAAGAGTGGCTATATAAATCAATCGGGCTAAATTTGAAATTCACCCATTTTTATACTTCATTATAATCCGAAATATACTTTAATTCTTTATTAAGCTTGTTGATGCTCTACTTACGGGTACCGAAAGCCGAGGGCAACCCTGCAATACAAAGAAGGTCAGAAGGACGTCAGAGTTTATGCTCCGGGAGCTCTCTCCGATAGTTAAGTTAGAATGGCACTTTGTATAATGGTGTGGATATATTTTGGGATCCAATCCCTTACCTTTGGGCTTGCTTGCTTTTTTATAGGTGTTGTTTGGAGACATAGTGTTAGGTAATTTGATAGCAACGTGACCAGCGCCGGGCTAAGTGTCAGGCTATGGTACCTCGTGATCGGCTCCGTCAGTCGGCCGCCACTCAGAAGATGTCAACTCCATAATTAAGTCGTTGTTAGAGAGATCACATCGTTGTCAGGTGCTGTTGGACGACCGCTTGTATGGTTTTGTTCGGCGATCACCAATATGTGGTCAGGTGCTATTGTCCTGGACAATCGCGTATACGTAGAGGTATAACAAAGCTAATTTTTTTAAAAAAATAATGATAATAATAATGAACATCAATTTATAAACATAGATTCTAATATAAAATGTACTTGCTTCCTGATCCATATCTGCATTGACTTGGCAACTTGTTTAATTATGAGGACTTTTCAGCATCAAATTCTTCAATAGCTGGATGAAATTTCCACCAAAACTATAGGAAACTTCCAAAAGTTCTTTATGACTGACTCAAGAAGCTTGTCGTGCAGTTTATGGAGACTTGCTACAATGCTAATGCTAGTATTGATGAAGGTCCTATGATCAAGCAATTTGTCTGCTTTCTAAATGGAAATGCTTTCGATTAGTACACAAATCTTGAACTTAACTCAATCAACAATGGGGACAACTTTGATCATGGATTTCTAAATCAGTTCTATAGTACCTGACACATGGTTAGTATGATTGAATTTAAGGGCTCGTGCCAATGGAATGACGAAGCTGTGATTGACTACATTCGTAGGTGGAAAAATTTAAGTCTCAATTGTAAAGAAAATTTGTCCGAATCCTCTACACTTGTTATATGAATTCAAGGCATGAATTCGGTTCTCTATTACATTTTTTAAGGTATTTAGCTCGAAACTTTTGAAGAATTGCCAACTCAACTCATGCAGGTGACATAGAATTTAGCGTTGCAATTGCTGAAAAATCAAAGACCACCAGTTCAAGAGTTGAAAAAAAAAAAAGCAACAAAAAACAAGATATTAGACTTGACAATATTTAATACGATGTTATGAATATGACACGTATAAGATTAAAAAATACGATATGAATATATTTTTAAAATCTATATAATGCGAATTATAAACGTATCAAAATTGATATAAATATAAAAAATTTTAAATACAATTATGATATGACAAAATATACAAATGTGATGTGAATATACGAATTACCAAGTTTACAAGATATTTCCAAAAGGGGCAAATTTGCAAGATTTTCAAGATTCATCAAATTATTATATTTCCAAGAATCCCTAAAATTTTCTGTCAAATTCCAAGAACTCCAAGAAACCCTATATTTGGGGTCAGAATGAATTCAATTCAAGAATAAAGTCATCAAACCCTTGAAGTAAATTTTATTCAAGAATAAGTCATCAAGAACAAGTAAATTTTGGGTGGAATCGGACTTAAATTGGCTCAAAAGTTCATATAAATACTCAAAATAATATTAAAAATTATATTAATATTAATATTTAAATTTAAATATATATAAAATATACTTTTTATTACCAAATTAATCTGAAGTAAGAAAATCCTACCCAGAACCAACTCAGTTTGAGCTGGACAATTAGATTTATATATTTTTAAAAAATATCAAAAAAATCAAAAGCTTGAAAGCCTGCAGACAACCCATTTCATTATTTAAAAATATGTTTATATTTTTATAATTAAATTTAAATAAAAATATATTTTATTAATAAATAATAATTCGAGTTAAATTTGAAAAAATTTATCCAAATCCAAATTTATGGACAGATGTACCTGCAACCCCAACAAGACAGCTTTTCTTATTGTTTCTCCATATTTCTGCAGTTATAGCCACAATTGCAATTATTGATTCAATACAAATTATGAGAAAAATGTAGAGAGGGATAACACCATTGAAAGTTAGCCTACAAAACATACCTAAGTATCCATTTCATTAAAAAAAATGTGACAACCTCTTGGCATGAAATTTAAAAAATAGAATTGCACCATTTAGTAAAATAAATTCAACTTCTAACTTACTACTCACTGCTCAGCTCACTATGTATGTATGTATGTATGTATATATATATATTCTGCCTAGACCAAATCACAAACAAAACCCTAATCAAATTGGATCAAAAGTTATTATTATTATTATTATTATTATTCTGGTAATAAATGATTCAAATCTTTCTTGCTATCCTTTCTAGGGTTTTGTTTTTTCATTTTTTTCTTATAAAAGGGTAAGAAAGTGACGCAGTTTCTATAGAAGGGTAGGGTAGTCTCCCTACAACAACAACAGCAAGGTAAAACTTAGATTTTGAAGTTCCATAAACAATAATTTTTAGATTATTACTTGAATTTTGCAATCTAGCTGAAATAAAAAATTGTTTTTTTATTTTCATATCTTGTAAAATGTAGAAGAGTGTTTGCAGTAAATGTTGGATATGGGTATGTAGTTGATACGAGTACTCTTACTTTTTCAAGTTTTTCTTTTACATGAAGGATCATATATTAATGTCCATGTTCGAATACGAGTTGAACATAATTGTCACATATGAATCCTTGAAATTATGGAGAATCTCGGGTTTGGTTGAAGCAAAGGCTTAAGGATTTAAGTAGGAACAATGTGATATCTCACACCTGGTAAATCCTTAACCCTTCTCCCTCTTATTAAGACTACAGAATACTTTTTTGAATTATTAAAATT
Organism: Adansonia grandidieri; assembly: GCA_038382065.1. NCBI lineage: Eukaryota > Viridiplantae > Streptophyta > Magnoliopsida > Malvales > Malvaceae > Adansonia > Adansonia grandidieri. The sequence goes on from JBBYHK010000005.1 coordinate 9,849,707, forward strand.
TGTTTTTTTAGGGGTGATTGGAGAAGTTGACAGATAAGTCACTCTTATTGCCACTTTATAGAACCGTGCAAGAAATTTTTGTAATAATTTAAATAAAACGTACCTCTAGCCATTGTTGATTAAGAACTCAGACTCGCTCCAAATACACAAAGACGAACACCCCGTATAAGCCTTCTAGTCTATATCCTTTTCTCGATAATTACCGTATGATGGTGCACAGGCAATTCCTATAGACTAGACTAGGGATCTATACTAGAAAACTAATTAGAGTTATATCCTACCATCAATGAATCTGTATTTTAATTAGTTACTGAATTAGAGTTAAACTCTTATCACTAGAGTAATTAAACTGAATAGGATTTACTTTATAATTTCAC
>JBBYHK010000005.1:9851457-9985572 GCA_038382065.1 Adansonia grandidieri
TTTTACTATATTTATTATAACTCGTTTATCTTTAATACGAATTATTTAATTGCATAAACAATATATGCATAAAAAAAAATTCGTCTTTAACGAATCTCACTAGATGATCTGAAGAACAAGGCTAGAAAGCCTAGCTCGGATACCACATGTAATAATTTAAATAAAACGTACCTCTAACCATTGTTGATCAAAAACCCAGACTCACTTCAAATACACAAAGATGAACACCCCGTATAAGCCTTCTAGTCTATATCGTTTTCTCGATAATTACCTTACGATGGTGCACAGGCAATTCCTATAGACTAGACTAGGGACCTATACTAGAAAACTAATTAGAGTTATATCCTACCATCAAGGAATCTGTATTTTAATTAGTTACTGAATTAGAGTTAAACTCTTATCGCTAGAGTAATTAAAATGAATAGGATTTACTTTATAATTTCATCTTAATAATTTGATTTAATTATCTTGGTCCATTTATTATCATGTGAGCCACATAAAGTCCAACAATTTTCACTACATATAACTTCTCGTTCAATTCTTTCAAAGTCATAGGATCCGTTTTCTTGTTCGAGAATCTTCTCTGTTCTTCCACTCTATCCCGAAGAGTAACTAGGACAAATTCAATCATGTTTTCACTTTCCAATTGAACACTTACCATTTTTTATTATTCTCGAAAGAGAAGCTTTTTTTTTTTTTTTTTACCAAACATATGCGGATCAATCACACTATCTTATAATAAGAATAAGAGATCTTTTTCAATTAATCTCGATATGATGTTACGATTATTATTTTACGATTTTAATTCATACCACTAACATGACATAAAATGAAAATGTGTACGTCACCGCAATTTAAACCGTTGATCGTAACGTTTTGAGAGAGTATTAAAAAGTAATTGCCAAAATTTTCCTCCTTTACTCATAGTGAATAACTAACGCTATCATATTTATTAACATCCGTCGATCGACAGAATCAGGTAAATCTTGCGTTTTGATTTCGTTTTATTATGTTTCCTGATTTTGTTCATGTCACAGCAAAAGAAGTTATGGAGTTTTCCCCAGTTACGAAAGATCTGATAGTGATAGATCATCCAGTACTAGCCATGACATGTGATCAAGAGACGAAGGAAGTTCTAATCATAGGAAAGGAATCAACAAATGATGAGCAGGAAAGTTCTGGTTCGGATTCGCATTATGACTTGGAATCCGAGTCGAAGAAAAATAATGCAAGAGATGGAGACAATCACAAGAGAAGTTTGAGAATCTGAGTTTTATTCGGAACTTCATTAGCGGATTAAGAGCGAGAAATTTTAAGGCCGGTTAAATCGAGTCCTAAGAGGCTTTCACTGGCGCGAAGTTCCAATGGTGATTTATGCATTGGGTAGCTTGGAAAGAACGCAGTCGCACTTAATATTACAGCAAGACTTCTCAAACTGGATAAGTAATAGAATCGAACTGTTCGATCGGGTTCTATCTCGGGCAAACATTCTTGCCTTGGAAAACTTTGGCTGCACTGTTTTATCCGTCGACGAATATTGCCAGCGACGATCGAGATTCCAACACTGTTCTTCATGCCTTGCGCATCCAGATATCTCGTCGGAAATTTACTGGAAGCAAATTGGTCAACTTCAAACATGAACCATCTGATCCTTTTGACGAACAAATTGGGTGAAAGCGTTGAATCTTATCAAGATGTTCTGGAAAATGGAAATTTTATGGTGATTCAGTGATAAGTTTCAAGGAGAGAATCGAATATCTTAGGCAATTCAGAAATGGGCTGAGAAAAATCAAAATCCAAGGGAATTTTGTTGACATTTTCTTGAATGATCTTGAAGATGTTATTGACAATTCCGTTTGTTTGATCAGTTTTCTGATCTGCTTCATATGGAGAAGATGCAGTATTTGGAGGCTATTCAAAAATATACTGAAGAAATGGAGATTCCAAACCGTGGAAAATCCAAAGATAACTTTGCCTTTCATTTCTTTGATTTGGCACCCGAGATTGAGATGCAAGCATGGATGCACGGTATTTATTTATTTTTTTTTTTTTTAAAACAGAAAAGATCATAATCCGAGAATAAGACAAATATAGATAATGGGATCTGAACTTGCTCGATGCTATCTTTTATGAATAGCTTCATGAAGTAATTAAGCTAAGTCCTAAATTTCAAGTGTCAAATTTAATTTTTTTTTTTAATTTTAAATTCGATTTTAATTTTATTGATTTATGCAACTATTATTAAAACATAATATTCGACAATTTTATAATCCGATTTCCAATGTCTGCAAATCCCATATTACAACTTACTGCATGATTTTATTTATATATATTTTTTGGTTTATTTTGAAGTCCTTTTGTTGTTATTGAGTTGTGTCTTGAATTAATCATAATGAAATTTCTGACGTAGGCAATTTTGACAAGCTAAGGAAAGCTAGAACAAGAACAAATTGTTGCTATAATTGATTCATTGTTCATTCACCTGATGGCTAAAAAACCCGAAAATTAATTTGCTTTGTCAAAAGTTTTTTAATTATCATCTTTGTTTAATTCGTTTACTTAGATAAAACATAAGTATATTCTAATCGGACCCGAATATAAGTATCAAATACGATTATTTTTAAAATAAGTATATTCAATTTTTCTTAAATGTTTTTTTATGTTGTTGAAAGATCCTTGAACATCCTCATATCTATGTCCATATATGTCAACAACGAACATCGAATATAAATACCTCTGAAAAGATGAACAGTCAGAGCAACATAAGAAATACTTGTACTATATAATCTTTCAAAAAAACATTTTTAGAAAACAAGAAATATTCCTTCCTCACATCTTTTAATATGATCCACGTGCCTCAGTCAATATTTTCCGTATGTGTCGGACACAAGTATTAAACATGAGTACTTTAAGAAAAATGAAATTGAAACAACTTAGGAAATGCATACACTATACAATCATTGGGGTAAAAAAAAATTTTAGAAAAATAAGAAATATTCCTTTAACTTGCATCATTTTAATGTGATCCAAATGCCTCAAAATCAACAAAGCATTGAAAACAAAAAAAAAAAATTGAGGCAACACCTTCAACCTGGCCAAGTCACTAATTTTATCACTTTGGAATTTCCATGAACTAGGGTTCATAATGAGCAGTTCTATAAGGACTATATTTTGGGTTATTTCACAAACATGCCATGGTCACTATTTAAAGAAAATTCGGTCAAAGAATCACTGAACTGTTTCCAGTTCTCTCGAACTCCGTTCGCAGGTTGCACGGGTGAGTAGGAAGCGGAAACATAACCAGTCTCCTCTAACACATACCGACTATGGGGTCTACTAGTTGAAAACATTCTACACGAAACTCTGTTGTTGCGAGAGGAGGATTCTGGAGTATACAAGTTATTGAAGATCGAGAATGGATCTCCGTTGCTTGCATCGGCATAGTCCACGGTGCTAAAAGAGTCTCTGGTACTCTCTGTCGTGAAAGAAGCCTCGTCTGAGCTTGTGAAAAGGGACCAATCACTCGATGTAGCGTCGGAGAACTCTGGATTGATAGGTTTGGCATACATCTCCACCACGGGATGAATGCCATCAGCGTTGATACAGCCTGTAGTGGTTTCCGGCCTTAAATCTGGGAAAGGCTTGGGGCTGCCGGATTTGCTTTGCGCTGCTCGAGAAGGCCTCTCCATTTCTGATGCAAAGTGCCCAGCGGGAACTTGTTTTGGTACGTTCTTGTTGGTGAATGCTCTTTGAGGGCGAGGACATGACCTTTGAAAGAATTTTACATACTTTCAGAGCTAGAAAAGAGCATCGATACTAAAGCCAAAAGGAACATTCGTACGACAAAGAAACATCGACAAAAATATTATAGTAACAAAGCTGACTAGGGTTTCAACATTTAATGCTTTGGCAAGACACACAACAAATGTAAACCACACGGAACACCACAATCGCGACATTACATAACTATATGTTAATCGGACTCCAGTGACTGTGCAAGATATGGGTACGTTAAATTTTGTCTAACTTTTTTCATGTGTTTGAAGGGTCCTTGGAGGGTCATATTCCCATACGCATGTCCAGAAATATATTAGACGCAGGTACTTTAATAAAAATGAAAAGTCGGAACAACATAGAAAATATGTGTCTACCTCATGTAAAATAAGATGTATGCCCCCTCAGACATCACCTGACTCATCGAGACCGGATGTACCTGTAAGTAAAAGGGTTTCAATACCATTGTAACAAAAGATAATCTGAACAAAACATTTAGAACTGTTTTGTAAATAAAGAGAAGAAAAACCAACAAGTCATTAATATTTTCACTGAGCAGCTATATTTCGAAGAAACATTCGACTAGCGATCTTTAGAGGAACTGTTTTATGCTCGTGTATATAACCAATCACCGTGCACCGAACCTATGGAGGAGATAACTTTACCTCGGCATCATCGATCCTGAACCAGTTGCCTCGTAAATCTTTTACATATGACACGTAATGCCCGGAAAAAGAAGCATTCAGTGTATCCAAATGCACAACCACTGCATAAAGCATGTAAAGCGGAGGGATGTCACCCGTTCCAGTCATAAAAGGAACCATATCCAGCATGTCAGGGAAAGTGATACACTTGTTTATTTTCCCATATTGTCCCTCCTGATTAAGCAACATCCACATCAAGAAATAATCAAGTCAAATAATGAACAAACCAAAAATCGATATTAGGCAATACTTCAATAGCAGACACATGGGCCTAATGAGATGCTAACCAATTTTAGGCTCCGGTGTGTGTTTACAACAGGACATACATACGATGTCTTCCATCAAAGTAGAGACAGACTCGTCTGCTATTTTGCTGTGTATAGATAAGTTTCTTAAACGAAGCAGACTGAAAACCACCAGACGAAAACATGAACGTAATTGTTTATAGACCAAAAAAGCAAGGCCAGGGGTACTACATTGCTTCGAGCCTCCGACTCTTCAGTTTTTTTAAGTCCCCATGTCTAAAGCATTTTCAGACATTGATACAGAGATATGACCATCCAAATCCATGAAAAAACTTAGAAAAAGATTGAATGTACCCATGTCGGACATATACCCGTACCCGACACTCACACCCGAGTCCGAGCAACATAGTAATGTATGTTGTAGCATTTATGACACGACATTAACAGATGACAGTACAGTTTAGAGGAGAGTGATACCTGAAACCTCTTTAAGACGATTGTCAGGATATTAGGAGCCTCGTCTAAGCACAACTGCTTCCTAGCCGGAACATAACTGGCACACCTTTTGGCAAAAAAATTTTCCAATCCAATAAATCAAAAAAATTTAAATAAAGTTAGTTAATAAGTCTAATAAAGGATAATATAATAGCACGATAAAACAAGATTTTTCACACCTTCCACATCGGTACATGTTTTCACCATCCAAATCTTCAGGTGTTGTAAACTGAGTTAGTGCATCTTCCAGTGACTCGACCCAACCAAATATTTCTAATGTGAGATCCATAATGTTTTCGTACCTTTCTGACTCATGAAAACATCTTAGACACTTAACCTGATTACATTGGAGATTGATTATACACGGTCAACAAAAAGAAAAAAAATGAAAAAAAACATAAATGGAGGCCAAGTACAATGGAGCACAAAATTGAGCGACAACTTAAGGTAAAAGTAAAAATATCTATAAACACCTTTGATCTGAGGCGTCCTCCGAAAGTATGCTGTATAAATGTTGTCTCTTGCAATCTGGGGTCAACCTTGTGTTCCCCACCTAATCTCTCCAAGCATATTGATTGCATCGAAGCAACCAGGAGTCTGAAACAGACAACAATTGAACTTTCAGGGAGGCAAGGGGATGAACCTTCCATTCTTTGCAGTAAACACATCAAATCTTGAGCAAAACAGACAAATCTAGACACATAAATGAGGGGAAAAGAAAGGGTGCAGGGGGATATTAGCTAGTGAATTATGTAGACCTCAAGAACTCGTGCGCATCTTCCTGACTTCCATCACCCATCAGGCAATTGATACTTCGAATGTGCGAAAGGATCCTAGTAGACGACAAGGGGCCTCCGCTCTCTCTTAACAACATCACATGTTGTTCGAGCTCACACATAAGACACCAATCTTTCCCGTAACCTATAATGAATTAAAAAAGTTAAGCTACGCATGTGATTGAAAACAGTGACATCATTATCACGTACAAACAACAAATAAGTGAACCACGAAAAAAGCAAGTACAGGCTCTTGAATGTGATCTATGTAGCAAATAGATGCTGAGAGGCTTCGTGAAGGTTAAACACTGCAGAACAGCATTGGCATAGCAACTGCAAAATGAAAAACCAATAATCAGCGCATAAAACATAAGCTCCAAGGAATTTCTTTTCATATGCATACGAACAAGTCATTTTTCTACGGAAAACCCAAACACAAGTCCCCAGATCACGAGTAGAAATATTGAATAATGAAGTTTATGTAATGAACTACATTTGGATTCAATTAACAATCAAGCATATATATATGCACATTCAAACGAGCTCTTGCAGGTAAAATCAAGAAAATAAGAAGCAACGGGTACTGAGGATACAATTCATTCTGTTTTTATACTTAAAACGCCATTCAAGAAATCAGTCTTCAGTATTTCTTCCTTTTTTTCTTTAGTTTATAGGAAGGTATGCTACCACACTATGTTACTTGGGTGTAAATGTCTGATATGAGTATAGTCAAACAAGGGTATCTTTAAGTTTTACATTTATCCAGACAGTCCTTAGAGGGTCATATCTCCATAACCATGTCCACATATATATTGGACATAGAAACTCCAAGAAAAATGACGAGTCGGGGTAACATAGCTATTAGACATTTCCCACCATGAAGACCATAAAGTAACAACAGTGATACCTGTTCCCACAATTTAGAAGGCCCCTCGGTGATAAGTCAAATACTTCAGACTGAAATAAATTTACAAATTCTTCATAAGGAAACAGCATCTGAGACAGTAGGATAACAGATCATAGTCAGAGCTTTCCAGTCACAATTCAGGAACCCGATGAAATAATTTAACTCAAAACAGAAAGGGATGAGATCAATAACAATCATAGATAAATGTAAAGGAAGTAAGAAACTGACCTTCATTTTCTTACATCTATTGCCACAAATTGCAGAAACATCCTGCCTGGCAGGTTTTGATGACTTCTTTAAACCCATCATCTCCATAATTCCCATGCCAGCAGCCCCATTGCTTCCTGGTGCCGGTTTAGCACGTGTCATTCCAGAAACTTCTGCATGAAAATCACAAAATACAGAAAACCACAAAAAGAAAGGCTTAAATATCAATAAGTATTGAAAGTTTACTTAATTCATCCAGAATTTGTCCCTTCCTCTCCATTTCAGGACACAACAATTCTCCCGACACTTTCACTGCTAATTTAGGTGATTTACAGACTTTGGGTCCTACGGAATGCAATGAACTTCTGGCTTTTGTGCATTCCTTTGCTGCTGTCATCCGAGAACAGTCCAATTCTGCTGACTCACCACTAAAAGTATTTTCCACATGGACTAAATTATCCGAACTCAAGAAAAATGCATTTTCACATGTCCCACCTTTTGCAGAATATGATGAGCCAGAAAATTCATAGTTGCTTTTTGGTTCAGACTTGTTGCCACGTTGGCTTTGATGCTTATGACTCTCATGCATGGCGGAACTTGCAGTTTGTCCTTGAATATGCATGTTAGAGCCATTGGCATTTTGCAGTTTTAAGATTTCCTCTTCCGACACAATAACGCCACTTGTTCTTGACTGCGCAATAGTTCAACGTAATAATCAGAAACTAGACAATTAAATAGAAGTTAACACATTCAACATAAACGAATTTAAAGATAAGATAAGAACCTTATGCCTTGTAAAAGAATCTTTTGAAGAAACATTACTAGGTGTCGAACTATTAGCTCTCGTCCTCAAGGTTTCCTCACAAGAATCAAATGTAGTTATGTCATCTCTTCTTAGCATTTCTCTGTTGGATTTACGAGAAGTGCTCTTGTCTGTACTTCTATCTGGTGCACAGACTTGAGAGGTATCAACCGTCGAACAATCTCCATTAGCAAACACAGCAGAGGTTTTTGGACAACGATTTATATGATCTAAAGGTGCTTTCTCCACGACAGCCCGCTTATTAATGTACCGAAAGAACTGTGAATTCATGTTGTCACTTGTGGATTCTTCAAATGAGGCAACACCAGGAGATGAGCATGTCCTTGAACTCTCCGGCAGGCATTCGTGCTTATGAACTTGCCTCCAATGAATAATCTGGCAGCTGCCGGAACTGCATAAAACTCATTGGTTTAAAAGAAAGTAACATCATGCAGAAACGGATGAAATGTGGGTCAAGGTGATATATATATATATATGGAAAAAAAGGGAGACCAACTTGATGAGAACTTGCAGAATCCGGCAAGTAGACCAATATAATGTGTTTGAAAGTTTCAAGGAAGTGATAGACACCAGTATTGAAATGAAAAAGGTGAGGATTCAGAAGCGTAACAGCCATTGTACATGAAGCAAGAAACAAGGAAGACGAAGGGTGCATTTGATTTATAAATTTCTCTTTCTATTGGAAACATTTCCATCAATAAATTATAACACAGATTTGGGAAGCAAAGATTTCAAACAGATAGCTATTTCTAGCACCAACAGTTCCTTGCTGATCTATTGCATCTTTGAACATATATTGTTACAATAATGAAGTATGGTAATAAAGAAAATACATTTCAGTTGCTAAGGGATAGAATATACCAATATTTGACAGCCTTGCATCGGGAGCAGCGAGTTGTTGCAGCACCGAAGCAATTGGCACATGCATGTAATCCCTTCTTCGAAGAAGGAACAAGTGGAATAACACTAGCAGCGGCCATTGTTTCTGCTCTAAGAGCTTCTTCGGCAGCGAGCTGAGCGAGTAAACTTATCCTCTCCCGTTTCTTTGAAGCCTCGCTCCATTTCCCGAGTAAGTAGTAAGTGACAAGAGGAAACACCACCAAGACCAGAAACAATGCAGGTATATCAGCTTCCCTTGGCTCAAGCATGTCCCACAAGCATTCTCATATCCAATAGGGACCCGAATTCGCTATCCAGAAGATATTCTTCAAACGCTACATAAGTCCGGTGAAATCAACATCCATACGGCGACTTAAATTACAACACGAAAATCATATTCCGCCACTTACGTCAAAATTTCATAACTCATTAGGTCATGACATAAGATTACTATCTAATAAATTGCACCATCCATCAGTTATAATCAACATTCACAGTTCAGCATAAAGAGAGTTGCTTGGTTTTCTACTTTGTATATTTTGCAGCAACAAGTTTCAGCAAAACACGTAGGCAGATTAACTCTTTCCAGACTTCTAGGTAGAATAAAAGAAAAGATGCAACCAAACCTTTGCAAGCTCTTTCAAAATGAGCGAAATGCTGCCATTCATGCGGCTGGCACTGAAAATTTTAACCTAAGCCCACAGGTGTACTTGGGCAAATAACTTTATACAACAAAACTTGGAGTTAGAAATTCCCCAATCTTAGATATCAGCAAAGCAATTTCAGTTCTGAGCCACCCATAATGCAGCAACTTGATCTCAAGACACAAAATGTGGCATGTGAATTCTAATCTGCATCAAATGCCTTCTGTCCACAGCGCAATCAAATCCAGCTATAATGCTAGGAAAGCAATCGGTCCTTTAGAGGATGACTCAAGTTGGGGCAAACCTTGCTTACTTTGTATCTAAACCTACCAAGACAAAGATAATAAACTTAAGGCAACCGAAAATATATATCAGTTTCAGAATAAAATTGGCAGGAGGGTTGACAAGATTTTTAGTTTGAGTTAGCAACAAAAATAAGGATGCACAACCATGACAATAGGATTTCCCTTCCACAAGATGCCACAGAGGAGCTTTACTCAAAACTGCTGCAAAATTCTCTTATTTAGAGGTCCCAAAATTGCTCCAACACGACCAGGTACTAAGTGGTAGAAACTAAATTATGCTTCAGCCGACTTTACTTTGCGGTTATGAGTCAACAACCATGTGAAAGTAAGTCACACTCATCTCCCTCCTTTCTTAATTTTGTTTCTCTATTGATTTATAGATTTATATAATTGTGATTATAATTCAGTGTGTTAACACATCGGAGAATCTACAACTTTAAATTAGTTTATCTCTGAACTTCTCATGAAAAGGCTCAAACATTTATGATTTATCAATATCTGATTTTTACTGAGGATTCATTGCAACATAAGCAGTTCTGCTAGAGTAATGACATAAGCTGCTAAATTTTAAGCACTTGTTTTTAGAGAGAGCAACAAAAAGAAAGGAAATGGAGCACTGTGGGAGGAGCAGGAAACATGTTTACAATATCTTGTAACTTTTGAGGGCCTTGGAATGAAATTTTAAAGTTTCCTTTTGAACACAAAAGTGACCAATTTATAAGTTTACCATATTATTATTTGACGATCATTCCCCTCAGCAAAAGTGTCAAGCTAAAAAATCCCACTTCCCCAATGCACCAAACATTTCACCTATAGTCACTCTAATCAGGCACAACAAGCTAAGTCATTGAAATATATATATATATATATATATATATATATGTATGTACACATTTGTACTCTTCCAAAGCACCAGCATTTTAGCTAGAGTTACTTGAATCAAGCAAACAAGAGAAAAGATTTTTGAAGAGGATACAATACCAAGGTAAACAAAACTAAATTTTTTTCCCATTTGAAAACACCCATTAATATAACAAACTAAGCCATCTCTACGTAGTAGTTCCATTTTCAGGTCTCTATCTACATTATATCCAAAAATGGCCAACTAAAAAACCCAATAAATCCAGCATTTTTCAAGGAGAAAACTAGAACAAGAAGTACTGCCCAGGAAATAAATCTTCTGAGAAAAGAAAAACCTCAACTTTTCTTCAACAAAATAGCAAACTCAAATGAAACCAAGCATATCCACAATCTCAGATTCAGAAACCCAAAAAAAGCTAAACAAACACTAAAGAAACTACAACTTAATGAAAATGATGGCAAAGTTTGAGTAAGGACTACAATTTTCCCTATTTTGAAAATACCCATTAGTATAATAAACCAATCTTTCCATTTTCAGGTCTCTATCTACATTATACCCGAAAATGGCCAACAAAAGAAATACCCAATAAATCCAGCATTTTTCTAGTACAGACCAAGAAACAAATCTTCCCAAAAAACACCCAACTTTTCTTTAACAAAATAGCAGACTCAAATGAAACCAATCATTTCTAAAATCTCAGATTCAAAAACCCGAAAAAGCTAAATAAAAACTAAAGAAAGTACAACTTCATGAAAATGATGGCAAAGTTGAGAGTAAAGCTTGAATCTTTCATACCTGCTTCTCATGCAAACTGAAGAAGAAATCTAAATCCAAAACAAAACCCAGCAAACATTGAATTTTCCTTTTTTCTTGTCCTAAACTTAAATTTTTCTTTCCTTCAAAAAAAAAAATTCTTTGAGTCTTCGGATGGTAAGACTAAAGACAACAGTTGCTTTTGTCTCTTTTCTCTCTTATCCTCTTCAGCACCTTTTGGCAATTTCTTTTTCTTTTTTTTTATGTCTGGGTCTGCTCAGGCCCTAAGCAATGTACTTTTAACCACTTTAGACACATGGCACATGGCGATTTGCTACGAACTGGAACAGAGTGTGACAGACCGCTCTTTGTACTGTGTATAGGGAAGAGTGATGATATCACAATGATTTGTTTGCCACCGTTGGATTTGCAGAATACGGTGATTTGGAGCAGCATGATTGGAATTTTAAATGGGTTTTCCTTTTTTTTTTTTGGGTTAAGTTAATAAAAAAAAATTATTGTATAATCATGTAATTGAATAATTGTTCAGTGTTGCAGGGAAAATTTAGGCCACTGGATAGTACAAGTGAATAGATTACAAAATATTATTTTTATATTAATATTTATATATTTTTAAAATAAAAAATAATTCGAATAGAATTAAATTAATTTAAATTATTAAATTTTATATTTAAATTTATTTTATACTATTTTATTATTAAAAAATTAACTATTTAATTTTAAAAAAATTTAAGCATAAATTAATGATATAAAAATTGTTTGACGAAAATTTTATATTTAGTAAAATTTTATTAACATTTTATTAAAAAATTATACGATTTTATTTTGCTTTACTTTTTTTTTTTTTTTTTCATTGCTGCACCAAACCCTTTAGTTGTTTAAGCTTTCAGGTTAATATCACTTTATCCCGAAGTCCCAAAAATAAAAGAAAACAGCTTTGGTTCGTACACGTATTTAATATAAATATTTTTAAAAAAATTTATATATTTGAGAAATTATATTTAATAGATATTTTTAAATATGTATTAAATATGAATGTATGAATATTTTAATAAAATAATAAATTTACGTATCATAGGTTTCATATTTATTCAGAGTTGAAACTTTGGTTCTCTTTAGAAATTTTTATCACTTTTTGGGTTTGACTCAGAATATAAATGTTCACACTATCTTCAATTTGTAAGATGCTTTTTATAAGCAAAACTGCAAGATTTAGAAGGACCAAAATGAATAATACATTTTAAGTTGGTGTGAACTTTGACATTTATATCAAAGCCGAATCTAAGATACTAGCCATGTATCATCGAAGATAATAAACTTTTGTTAGAGTGGAAGAAGTATGTTATGATCCTAGAAATGAGCCATTACAGAGAAGCCATCTGCTTATACAAAAATTTGTCTCGGTATATAAATGTTCATACCATTTTCGACCTATGGGTCGCTTTTTATGAATAAAACTGCAAAGCTAAATGAACCAAAAACAGATAATATCTTTCAAGTTGGTATAAATCATCATACTTTGAAGGTCATGATACTTAGTTGCCCCGTAATGTTTAATTAACTCTCATCTTTTTAAGTCAACGATTATGATTTTTTTTTTATGTTATTGAATTAAACCAAATTTGGATAAACTTATTTGATACTAATATCGTATTTAGACTCATATTGAATTTGATCTAATTCAATCCATAAACATGTTTACTTTAATTTAATTAACTCACATACTATTTAATTTTTATTGAATGTGGTCTAATTTCAGTGTAACTATTAATTAAATATATTCAATTTAGTTCGAATTTCAATTCGTAAGTTAAAAAAATCACAATTATTCAAATCAAACCAAATTCTATTTTTAATTAATTTTTATAATATAAAAATAAATATTTCATTTTTAAATTAGTGAACAATAGAAAATATTATAGAAAACAATTTTTTAAAATTAAAAAAAAACCGATAAACCTGAACTGATCTGATCCAGTGGATTTTGATTTCGACCGATTTGGTTTTGAAAAAATAAAATAATGCGCATTAATACAATTTTTTTCAAAACTGAATCAAATCATTATAAACCCTATCTTACCTAATGAAGATCAGGTGGCACTAAATCTTATTTTATATGTATAAAAAAAAGCCGCATCCAATTCAAGATACAGGAGTTATTGGCATTTGAACCTCTAACTTATTAAATGATATCCCTTAAAAGTGTTTATATGAACCAACTAAACTAAACCTGAGTTCAACAGTGCTAAATCCTTGGCCCCTCACTTAGCATGATCATGCTTATAACCATCATTAAAAACTTACGTTATTTGAACTCAGTTGTCAATGTTATATATAGATATGTATTCGACACGAGCATATTTATATTTTTATAGTTTTGCCTTGCTTTTATAGGATCTTTAAAAGTTCATATCCCATACTCAAGTCGAGATATACATTGGCTATAGGTGTGTCGGAAACAGATACTTCAAGAATAATGAAGAACCTAACCAACATAGCTAGAAATAAAAAGTTGAAGCGAATAAACTGAAGAAGACATTGTCAAAAACAAAAAGGGATGGAATAAGGTAAAAAATTCTCAAAGGGTCAAAAAGCTTCAATCCGAAGCAATGGTGACGAAATCTTCAGTTCAAAGATAAAAAAAAAAAAAAAGGAAATGGAAATGATGAAACAAAGGAAAGGTTTTTTTTTAACCATCATTTCAACACATCAAAGTTTCTTTCTCCATTGGGAAGTCACCCAATTCCATCCATGGATCTTAAAAGAGGCTTTGGTTGATTGGTTTAATGCAATGTCGTTGGACGGGTAACTCGAGGCCTCACGGGTGTCTTCGAAGGACTTACCCTGAAAGTTACAAACGAAAAATAGCAGCAGTGTTAGCTTAATAGTTCGATGTTACTCAGATTCAAATAAACGTATCTGTCCGACATAGACATGTTCAATTTTTTTAAAGTTTTTTATAATATTTGAAGGATTCTTGGAAGGTCATATCCTCATATTCATGTCCTAATATGTCAGATATTGGTGCTCCAAGAGAAATTAAGAGTCGGAGTAGTAGATGACAAATCGACAAAAATGGAATTTAAGAGCAACAATTCGGGTAACACACCTGATCGGCTGGGTTCCAAGCACCATCCCACTACAATTCAGTGCCATTATGGCACTCTCCGCCTGTCAAGGAAGGGGGAAAATTGTTAGTCCGAGTTAAAGCGCAAAACATCAGATACTAGTAAAGTATCAAGCTACATATGTTTTATTAACTCATCAATGTCATCAAATCTTTGTTTTGATATCATATATGTAAAAATGCATGCACAAAGGGATCCTGCTTTTGACTGATAAGTGATTCGGTGCGCACACAAGCATTCACAATCAATTTGATGTTAGAAGTGGAAGAAGTTACATGTCGCAGCAAAAATAAGTCGTAATATGGCAAAAGAACACCGAGGTAAACGAACAATCAAACAAACAGACAGTTTGATCATGCAACATGTTCTGGAACAGCTATGAAAATGAAACACGATATTCTAATGAACTAAGAAAGAAAAGAAGTCATTTAACTCACATGATCCTACGTCCTTTACAAGCAAAAAGACAGACAATGCTCATATATATATGTGTGTGTGTGTGTGTGGAAGGTGTATTGCGTTGTGTATAACTGCTTAGTAACTACAGTCTAAATTACTCGGACTCGGCTGTGAATGTCTAACACGGGCATGTTCAATTTTTTCTAAGATTTCCATGGTCCTTGGGGGATCATATCCCGTATCTTTGCCTACATATGTGTTGGACATGTGTACTTTAAAAAAAATGAAAAGTCGGACAACATAGACTACAATCAACAATTTCCAGGATTCCAAAAACGACAAAGGAAAATAAAATCCAAAAACAAATCAAAGAAGAAAGAAACTTTTCCTCCATTTAACTGATCTCGGAAAAATCAAAGAGGTCTAAGAAAAGCATCAATTGAATAAACCTATTACTAAATGTCTCGGAATTACATAATCAAGAAGTGGGATGGAGATTACACATGGAAAGCAAAATTCTAAAGAATGTGATCTCCGTTTAAGCCCATTTGCCACTATGGCTGCAAACTTGCTTTCAAGTAAATAGGCTTTTAAATTCAAGGAAACCAAGAGAAAAGAAAAAAAAAATGTAAATTGATAGCAAGGTACAAAGTGAAAATATGTTAATTAAGAGTTTTAAAATAAGAAACTTCAACGCTGAGCTCAAAGCTGTTAAATTTGGCATTTCACGTCCTCTGAAAACTTCATGTCCTATCCAACCGATTTCCTACCCTTTAAAATTGAATAGTCAATGTCTCGTAAGCAACCGTTGCATCAAGATTCAAAAAGTATATCAAAATAACCTAATATTCCCTTTGGGCGTTAATGGTGCTGATTGTCTACTTTACACGATAAAACACTCTCTAGGCAAAGCACGGTAATCTCCTACATTACACTTATTAAATTGAATCGCTTGATCTTCACCTTTTCCTTCAGACCCTATGATGAGTATGTGGCCATCGTAGTCATCAAACATGTTATGCTCAAATATATTGCTGCAAAGAGCTCTAAGGCCAATTAAATTCCAAGAAAGTATATGAGGTTAAAGGATTAATCACTCCAAGTCCAAAATACCAATTGTTCCATTCTAGATGCAAATTGCTCAAAATAAATCTTCAGGAAAATAAAGCAGTGGTAATGGATATTGGACTATGTTGCTCGGACTTGGGCGTAAGTGTTGGATACGGGTATGTATCTAACAAAATATGCTCAATTTTCTTAAGTTTTTTTCATATATTTAGAGGATCGTATAATATCCCTATACCTATGTTCGAATATGTGACCGACATTGGTATTTCACGGAAAATGAAGAGTCAGAGTAACATAGATATTGGCATATTGGTTAAGGGAAAACTAAACATCATTCTCAAACAATTAAGGTGGCATGCCCTCAGTACCAAAGATGTTAAGGTAGCATGCCCTCAATATCAAAGATGATTTAATTTATTTTTGGTTCCTCATAACATTAAAATGGCTTCTCCTCCTACTTTTATACCTGCTTCAGGACATGACTAAATATAATATATCCTACAACACTCTAATCGGTCAATAGTGGCAATAAGTTTTATGATAGTCATGACTAAATGGCAAAATTTTGGGGAATGGGTGGCAGCTGTTTGAGAGAGGGAGAGAGAGAAGAATGAGAGAAAATTCAAAAAAAAAAAAAACTATGAAGGAAGTGCAAATATGTTCAAAAATTAGGAAGTAATTATGAATGAAGGCTAATTTTAGCACCCAATTTAAAGCATAGAGGGAAATTTTTGAGTGACTAAATGTGCAGTAATAATTTGCAAAATTGTTGCGGATGACATATTATAAATAATTTTAACAGCATGAAAAATATTCTAATTAGAACCAGAGCCAGAAACATAGTTTTCAAGGCATCATAAACATGATCCTAAAATATATTACGAACCAAATATTTTCAACATTAATCCTACAAACATGCAACATACCATGGCAAATTCAACAAAAGCAATACGGGTTGAATGCACTTGATCCCCTAAAAGCCTCAAGCGAGTCACCTGAGAGTTAAAAGAAAATCGTGTCAACCTTCAAAAGCTCTCTATCTTTAACCTTCTTGTCAAAAAAAAAAAGAAAGAAAAGAAAAAAAAAGCATGCGCAGTACTGATACAGTACTGACCTCACCACAGGCTGATTGGAAGAAATTCTTCACTTCAGCTTGAGAAACCTTCAGTCAAAGTGAAAACGCTTATGATGATTAGATCAATTAAGTTACATTAATAATTTATATGCTAGTGGAAAAGATTATAACCAATTACGGCATTGATTAAAGTCAAGAACTTGAAAAATTCATGTGAGCAAGTTAAGGGGTTTACCTTCTTGTCAATATTTGTACAATAAACTGTTCGGGAACACATTTCCCTCTCATCTTCCGACTGTAATTGTAGTTATTATGATTATCAAGAGTTAGACTAGAAAGAAAAATATAGAGAGAAACTACAAGTGCTCTTTAGTAATGATGAAACAGCATTGGGTAAGCCTTATGCAAAACCGAGACAGCTAAGAGCTGGAAAGTTATTCATCCATACCCGAGGAAGAAATGTTGGGTTCACAGGAAGGATAGCAGTTTTCGAAGGCAAGACTCTAACCGGATAAAACCCTAGCATTGTCCCACCAAGGTTCAAAGCAGCTCTGGCACCTTCTGTGAAAACAAAGTTCATATAAAAAGTGACATGTGAATAAACGTACATTTGATCTATAAAAGAAAAGTTTAAGTTCAGTCCATAGCAGCTGCATACCTTCATCTGCGAATTCCACGAATGCAAAGCGAAGAACTGAATGCGGATCACCACAAACTCGGCAATCAACAACCTTCAATAATGATCCCAAACCACTTCATAAATGTCATACATACAGTAATCTGTCACATACACTATCAAGTAGAAAGCAATCCTATCAAGTAGTATCAACTAAACCCACAACATCCTTTTTTTCTCAAGAAGAAAAGAGATACTAAACCCCCAAAATAAATTTAAATTGAGATACTCGGACTTGGGTGTGAGTAATGCATACGGAATGCTTCCGACACGGGTATGTTCAATTTTTGCTAAGTTTGTCCATGAATTTAGAAGGTCCTTAGAAAGTCATATCCCCATACCCATATCCGAAAATGCATGGGACATTGGTGTTGGATTTTAAACTTCTTTTAGCATTTCAAGGGGGCTCTAAAATAAGAACCAAACTATGAAACAAAAAACGATGCTTTAATAAGATACAAAAAAAAGGTCAACTTGAAGTCCTTTGCGCTTATGATGCATACACACACAGCTCTATAGACCGAAATGATAAAGCTGGAACATTGTTGTAAATTATTCTAAATTGTCTTATGAGAGAAGGAATGAAGTTGTGTAAGATGCAGTGAAATTACAACAAAAGCTTTAAAGTAAGCATTTTAACTTACTTGTCCACAATTACTAAATAAGCCAGCAAGTTGCTCTTCAGTGATCTAAAACAAAAAAAGAAATGATTTTCAGAAGTGACTTTTCCAAACCAGAATAGAAACAATAATAAAAATCACTAAAATGACGCCATAGATTTAAAACTTACAGTTTGATCAATATCCGAAACATATACTGTTCGCCTAATGCTATCCTCTCTTTGAGCTCGAAAAGCTCTACCATTAAGCTTTCTTCTGCCCTGGTTGTAGTTATTTTTTCTCTGAAAAAAAAAAAAAAAAACACAACTATAACCATCTACCGAATTAAATGAGGGAAAGAAAATCGAACGAATACAAGATCAACACGCGTCAATATTCAGCATAACATTATCCAACGTATGACAATTAGAGCAAGAAAAGCTAACTGCAGTTGCATCTAAGTTCCAACAAGTCAATCAAATTCATAATTAGACAATAATTAAGCCAACTGAAGCCCTTAAAAATCATAAATGCCAGCGAAACACAACACTTTATCAATCCAAAGGGGGAAGAAATCAAAGACTAGTTTAAAATGCAGAATTGAATAAGCAAAGATACAGGAATCAAACTGGCAATTTATATCCATTAGAATGAGACTACAAAGCAATTCCTAAAACCCCAATTTAGCTATACCAATAAAAATAATGCCCACAAATAACCCCAAAACTATTAAAAAAAAACATTTTCCCACAAGACAAAAACAACCCAAATAACAAATCAAAATAAAAATTAGTAAACACTCATCATTTAAAACAAATATTAAAAAAAAATGCAACTAAAAAATGTAAATGATCAGTGAAAAGAAAAATACCCTTCTATTTAAGTAATTCTCATTCCCTTGCTTATTAACAGGAACATCATTAAAATTACAACTTTTGGTGAGATTTTGATGATAAGATGATGGGAAGAATTCTTTGGCCAAAGGATTCAACTTTGTGAACATATCAACAAGCTTTTGCACATTGAATTCCTTTGATTCTGATTTAGCTGTTTCCACCACCAAATTGTTGTTGCCATTAGCAACTGCTGCTGCTTCACCTGACTTGTCAGCAACTGCAGCCATTGAATCAGAACCCAAAAACCCCCACAGGAAACAAACAAAAAAAAAACCAAATGATCAGAAGAATTGGGAATTTGCTTTTGTAAATTTATTTTCTCTATTTCTTCTCCATAGAGCAAGAAAGTTAAGTGCTTTAGAGGAAAAAAAAACTTTTTTTTTATGCCTAATTATACATACCCATTTGAAAGCAAAAAATGTCTAGAATGGAAATAAAGTGAAAATGCAAATTGGGTTTCCTTTTTTAAAATTAAATAGACAATAAATATCTCAAATTATTAAAAAAAAAAAAGGGGGAAAGGGAAAGAATTAGGGCTTTGCAGGAACTGAAATGAATGATCAAAGAAAGAGAAATAAAAATGGAGGAATGAACTACAGTTTTTTCTTTTATTTCATTTGTTTTTTAATTAAAATAGGTAATAATAAAGTGAAAAACGTTAAAAATAGGAAAACTATGGACCGCTTATAACGTAAAGATGACTTAAGGCTTTTTTCTTTTTATTTTTATTTTTTTGTTATTATAATATTATTGGATATGTTGCCATTATCTATAACTCCTATGTTTTTGGGTTTGTTGGGATTACAAATCCTATCTATTTTCCCCTTTTTTTTAATTTATTTTTTCATTATTGGAGATTTGTACATTCACATTATAAATATAAATTAAGTGAAAAAATATTATTTATGAGTAATTTTTTTTAAAAAAAGAAAGAAGATAGATTGTTTTTTTTAAAATATATATTATATAAAAATTAAAAAATGTGATTATCTTTATTATATAATTTGATAGTATAATTTATCAAGATTTTTGTATTTTTTTTTTAGTATTAAAGAAACCGTAAGATAAAATAATAACCACAAATGTTATGATTCGAATTTCAGACTCATTAAATGTCACCTCTTAAGAACAGCTATATGAATTAACTAAGCTAAAATTCATATTTGATTTCTTGTGTTTTTCTTAATTGAATTAATATCGCTAAACTCGTAATAATAAACTCAATCGGAATAGATATTATAATCAACAATTACTAAGTAGCTTAAAAAGCGACACTTTTATTTTGGTTAATTTTGAAACTAAGACCACTTTATTTTTTATCACCTTAATATTTAAATTCTTATTTTAAATTATATTTAAAACCTTTATTTTGTATACTTTTTTATGATTTGATTTGTGCTTTAGCGTCATTTTTCTAATTAAATTGACTATGGCTGATTCAGTGATATCAAATTCAATTAAACATTTTATTAGTAGTTTTGATACAAAAATTGTCGGACTGCGCCCACTATGAGGTATTATCTTACAAAATCTACAGTAAAAGAAAACCCTGAAGATCCGATGGTCGTGGATCCCAAAACGAGAGGAAGCAAGGAGAGATGTTGAAAGTTATATGTCGATGGATCGTGAAGAAAAAAAAATCGGGCCTCGTTATTCTCTTAATCAATCTTGATGGAAAAGAATGACATTATACCCTATCCTTTTAATTCTCGACTTCAAACAATGTCACCAAATACGAAACGCTAATAGCATGAATGTCTTCCACATGTTACCACAAATTGTTGCATCAATGAATAATATAAATTATCAACCAAAGAATTGCATATTAAGATCATTTTACTACTTAATTCTGATCATAATAAATAATAATAATACTAATGTTTGTCTTAAAGTGGTAAAAAAAATTCTTAGTGCTCCACAAAGTCAATTTGTCAGCCACAATCATTTAATTAAGAATTTATTGAAAAAGTAATATTCTACCTTTTATTCTTGAAATAAAAGTATATAAAAGAAGAATAATTAGAATACATTTTTTTAAACAACTAAAAAGTTTATGCATTTATCCTTGAATGATCTAAATATTCTTTAGAAAAAAATAAAGCAATAAGAATATATTAAACCACTATTAAGTTTTTTTTTTTTTAATTTTTTTAAAGGCTTAATACCCTTAATAATACCTTTAATATATTTTTTTCCTTGTTTAGATAATCAAATTAAATCAATATAATTGTCTAATTATAGGAAATTCATTCATTTTTTGAGTTTTTTTAATTGTCCATCTTAGATATTATAAAAATAATTTAAATATAGTAATTTCATAATATATATATTTCCACCTTGTTTACCATTTTTGATCCATGGGAAAAAATTAATTTTTTTCATTATTTTTTAGTTATTATTATTTAATATAATTTTAATTGTTATTTATTAATACTGACATTCGCAATTTATGAACAAACCCACTATATATAAATGGTGATAATTAGTGTATTATAAAATAATGGATAAGATTTCAACAATCCTGTATTTTTTAAACATATTTTATATAATAGTTTTCCATTTTACAATAACAAGATAAAAGTGCTAAAAATTGATATTAAGATGTATTTATATAATAAGTTGTTAAATATTGTATTTAAAAAAAAATTTGTTGGTATTTTTGGTTGGAAATTCATTATAAATTTTGTCAAAAAAATTATTTTTTAAAATAATGTTTTTTTATTAAAAGTTTTATTAAAAAATTTGATAAAGAAACAAAATTTCTTGTAATATAAATTATTCCACATGAGGTAATAATAGTGTAATGATCTAATTTTTTTTTTAAATTTTTTTGAGTTTATTTATTCATTTATTAATTGATATATAATACATTTTAGAAGTAAACAAAATAGTTTAATTTATATAAAAAAAAAACAATTTTCAATTAATGTTTTAATCCAAAGTCTAAACACAAGCCCAAGCCACATCAATTTCATATTAACATTTTAAAGCATAAAAAACATTTTCATTTCAACATCTTAATGCACTTAAAATAAAAATAAAAAAACATTTTCATTTCAACATCTTAAAGTACTAATTAATAAATTAAAAGAAATTAAAAGAGTAAATTGGTAGTTAGAGGGCTAAAATTGGGACTTTAAAGGGCTGCCAAAGATAATGAATAAAGAATTGTTGACATTCATAAGTGAGAATCATCTGTCTTTTTCCTCAAACCTTTTTTGTTTTTGATAGGAATGTTAGTTAGAATTTTTCTTTTTATATATTTTCTTCTGATTAATATTAGTATGGTTTACTTTCCTAGAATGAGAATTTATAATTACGGATACGATATTATTTTATAATATAAATATAATATATGAAATAATTAAAGTATAATGAAAATATGTAAGTATTAAAATTTATATGATAAAAATTATTAAATATTAAAATTTATATAATTATTCAATGTTTTAAATATGACTATGGCCTAAAAATAAAAAATAAAATAAATATATGGATTATCAAGTTTACCTAGAATAGTGGGTTAAAAAATATATTTGATAATCCGTATATTTCTTCATGTTCATGTTTTTTCTCATATTATAATCGTATTCAAAGTTTTATATATTTATATAAATATTAACGTGTTAATTATTTATGTTATACAGATTTTAAGATATTTGCATATTTATGTCATATTATATTTTATATTTAATTTTGTATTTACATGTTGTGTAATCTATTCTTTCTAATGTTTAAAATTACTAAGAAAAAAAATGTTTTTTAGATTGTTGGGTTCACAAAATAAAATATAACAATTCGTATATCTAACATATATATATATGTGTTATATGTGTATCGTATAATTTATCGTGTTTAATATTGCAATATTTACACAAATGCTAAAGAATCATCCATCAATTTGTAATCTTTCATTAAATGCAATGCAAGTTGCAATGTTGAAAGCTCAAGGCCCATAAATAAAAAGGCAATGGGAAAATTTTATTCTATGAGAATCAATTTTCTCATTTCTTTTTTTTAATTTGTTTTCACTTTTTATCATCACTTTGTATTTGGTTGCTTGTCCAAAACATAACATATCCCAATTTTCCCAACAACACTCTCTTTTACAACTTAGATGACATTCTTTCCCATTCTATACATATCTTTTTTGCTTTTAGTTAAGTATTTAATTTAAAATTAATTGCTAATTTATGAAAATTTTTAATTTAAATATAAAATCATTTAATAATGATTTTTCCCTTTATATAAAAAATGTTAATTGGATGGATTTAGTTGGTTTGTCTCTATGTTTAAATTATAAAAATTTAATTCATTTCGGATTTAGATTGTTATGGTTGTAGCTTGCCCTGAATTTGATCATTTTTTTTTAAATTTGATTTTATTTTGAACCTGTTTAACTTTAAATTGATTAGAATTCAAGTTTTCTTTTTCTAAAAAAAAAAAAAAAAAACTTCTTACGAGTTTTAAATTAGATCAATCTTAAATTCAAGTTATCTTAGACTCAAATTATTTTTAGTTTGAAACTATTTTCAATACGAATATTCAAAAATTTTTTAATTCAATTTTATTGACCTTTTTTCACTCAATCAAATAAATTGAATTTGATCTCGAGCCAATCTAAATGAGTTTTGAGTTTAATCGGATTTTATCATCTCTAGCTATAGGTATTATTATTACCTTTATTAAGAAGAATTGATAAATAAAATAAAAATGAAATCATTTAGCCAAAATCCAAACTTTAAAAATGAAGACTTTGCCTTTGTTTATTTTTTTCTTTTCATTATTCACTACTCAAAAGGACAAAAAATGTTATAAATCAATCATATACATTTTTTATTTTATAAGAGAAACTTTTAAATTAAAATTTAAAATCTCTATTTAAATTTCACTTTGATCTTATAACTTTAGCTAAAGTCTAAATAACTTATTTTCCTTAGTGCAATTTGGGTATGTTATATATTGGTATGATACTTTTACTTTGTCAAATAAATTTTTTATTATCCGAATCTGATCCCATTTTACCTGATTCATAATTAAAAAGTGTTTAAATTTATATTTATATTTTCTATTTTTTTGGGTGTTCATACTTTACTATAGATTTGTTCATGAGTTAAATTCGAGGCCTAAATTTTTTTTTTTTTTTTGCCCAGGTCAAGGACAAGCTAAGTTCGAACTAACCTGAAAATCAATTTTATTATTCACAATATTATTAAAATATTTTTATATTAATACTTATATATTTTTATAATTAAATTTAAATAAAAATTTTAATTATTAAATAGTAATTAGGATTAGACCAACTCAAATTTATAAAAATTCTATCCAAAATCTAATCTACACTAATCGAACAAATAATCCTATTCTTGGACGAGCCTACTTCATTAATAATAATAATAATAATATTTTATTTTTTAATAATAATAATAATAATATTTTATTTTTTAATAATAATAATAATATTATTATTATTAATATAATGAAACTTCTCATATTTTACTTTTTTAATATTAATTGATTGAAGAGAGCCATGACTTCGCTACCTACATGATTAAGTATACATGTAACAATTAATGTTCCAACATGCTGCAACCAAGATTCAGATCTTCTTTTCTTCCTTTACATTGGACATTTCTATTCTTTTAATTAGGTCAGCTGTATTTTTAGATTTTATTTGAGCCTAATATCATACTTGAGTGATGTTAAGAGCATACACTATCATATTGATATGGTATAATTCTGTCCATCGATCAGAGTACTCATTTGGTAAAAAAAAAATTTGATTTGATCTAAATTAATATTTATTAATTATAAAATAAAAAATTATTAATAATTTTTTTTATATATTTTGATTTTTTAAATAGTGAAATTAACTTTAACTTGACTCAATTAACCTAGACTTGGAGTAAGCAAAAAATTAATTTTTTTGACTCGAACATGGCCCATCCCATGACATTTCAATGGTGTATTCGAATCTATTTAATTTTGTCATTCAATTTTAATTGAGATAAAATTTAATAAAAATATTCAAAAAATTTTATTTCGATAATTAATTAATAAAAATTTTATTTTTATTTTAATGTTATGCTTGATTGATGCATTTGTATTTATTATTTATTTTTAATTTTTTCATTTTATTTACCATTGAAAGAAAAAGCAAATAATAAAAATATCAAATAAAAAAGAATATTTGTGAACATATTTTCATAGTCCATAAATAAAAGTGTTATAATCGCTCATCATTTCAAGTCAACACATATTTAATTTATATATATATATATATAATCATTTATTGAATTAGGTAGATAGCATGTGATGCACATTTTCAATTAAATTATAGATGTAGTTGAAACTAGATCTCTCCAAGGTTTATAGATCCAATATGAATTGAGTTAGATCTTAAACAAAATTTTTAAAATTCAAATCCGATTAAAGATTATTTTATAATTAAAAAATTATTTATTTAATTTTAAAAAATAAAATATTATTTTTTTAATATTAAAAATAAAAAATAAAGCTCAATAGATTGAATTGAGTCAGCAATTAAGCAAGTAAAACCCTTTTTAGGATGCTAATTTGCTAAACATGCTGTATTATATAAACTGTGAGTATTGGTTGGATGAAATGTTACTTTTTACTTAATTTTTAAAGGAAAATTTAGCATTCATTTTCTCAATTTGTTGTTGTTGTTGTCGATGATGATGATGATGATGATGATAAAAGTCAATGACATGGAGAATTTTATTCTTTTAGCATTAGCTTTCCTCTGCAAAATTTTTTGGACATTGAAGGTTGAAAAGGTCAAGTACCACGTCAAAAGTACAATGAGTGTTTGGAATTTGGAATTTTATAAAGGCCAATTTTTAGAGGATTTGAAATTATATGCCTTTTTCCTTTTATGATGTCGATGATTTATAGGCAAGTGATCTAAAAATAGAAGTGTTTATAGGGCGGTTAAATTGAATTACGGTTTAAAATTTTTTTATATTTTTATATAAACTCGAATTAGGTCAAAGGTATCCATAAGTTAGATAGAATTAGCTTTTAATTT
Source organism: Adansonia grandidieri (assembly GCA_038382065.1). Taxonomy (NCBI): domain Eukaryota; kingdom Viridiplantae; phylum Streptophyta; class Magnoliopsida; order Malvales; family Malvaceae; genus Adansonia; species Adansonia grandidieri. The sequence goes on from JBBYHK010000005.1 coordinate 9,877,745, forward strand.
AATTTTTTTTTACTTTTTACATAAACTCGAATTACGTTTGACTTGAATTAGTTCGAAAATTTATATCATTATTGGTAAAAACAATAAATATTTAAAAACTTTAAATAAAAAATATTTTTATTATTTAAATTAATAATAAAATTATTATTTAATAATAAAAAGTATTTTTATTTAAATTAATTGTAACAATATATAAAATTAATATAAAAATAATAATTTAATTTTTTTTAATTTATGAATAGTGATTAAGACTTTTGAGATAAGCTGGGTTTGAAATATAAAAATTTTTTAGGCTATAACTCAGTTCAGCCTATGGACATTTTTACTTTACAGTTTCCAAACTTGTGTAACAATGGCTTAAAATATCAAAGAAAATGTGCAGCAAAAACTAGAAAACTGAGAGCCCATTTGGATAGGCGGCAAGATTAAAACCGTGATAGCAGTGAGATTAGTTCCTATAATGATGAGATTAGATACTATAGTGGTGGGATATATGTTTGATTTCAATCACAGTAATAACAGTGAGGTGAATTATAGTAAAAAAACAAAATGACCATTAAGGTAATTAGATTAAAATAAGTGTATATATGTATAATAAAATTATATTTATACTAATTAGACTTATATTATTTATGTAATTATTTATTTTTAATTAAATTATGTTAATTATAACAAAATACATATTTAATAATAATGGATATAAAAATAAAGTTTATTTATTATATTAATTAAAAATATTTTACATTTTTAACTAAAAATTATAAAAGAAAAATTATATTTATACTATTTATATTATACTAAAAATAATATTTATATCATTTATTTTTTATTAATTTATGTTAATTATATAATAAATACATATTTAATGATAATGGATATAAAATAAAATTTATTTATTATATTAATTAAAAATATTATGCATTTTTAATTAAAAATTATAAATAATTACCAAAAAAAAAAAAAAAGCATGGAAGCATATGGTTAAAGTGCACTCCCCATTGGGGGGTACCTTTCTCCCCAAAACTGTAACCCAAACAGCTACTGCGGCGCGATTGAGGCCAAGCTGCACCAAGGCCCACTGGAATTGTTTGGAGACAAATCTCTAGTTGAAGGTGCAAAATAATACAAACATCGCTCTCAATGAGTCCTAGTATACATTCATAAGCACTTGTTCTCTAAACACCATCAAAAGCAAACTAGCCCATGAATAGATCTGTACACAAGATCGAATTTTAGGTATGATTTTAATTAATTTAAATTGGTATATTTTGTTTGAATTAATTTTTAAAAATATTTTTATTTAAATTTAATTATAAAATATATAAATATTAATATAAAAATAATTTTAAAATTTTTTTATTAATTACAAATAGTAAATATGAATAAGCTAGGTGGGTTGGATTGGATCGAACTCAGACTCAAAAAATTCTAAAATTTTTTAGGTACATCCTGAACTAGCCTGTGAATACCTCTATCAATGAAGAAGTTTATCCTTTTTTATAACTCTCAATTTGGTTCTAGTCATGTTCATTTCTTTATTAGACTGAATACAAATTTTGTTTTCTTTTATTTTTTAATTTTTCGATTTAAAAAAAAAAAAAAAGAGATTCAAATTCAAATTTTTAAGCAAAAAATATGTACAATTTTGATTAAATCAACTACTATTACAACTATTATTACAATTATCTTTATCGTAAATGAATCGAGTTGAACTCAAATTCAATTTACTTTTTTAAAATTTTATCTAAGGCTGGATTCAATCCATTGACTATTTAGTTCTACATTTCTATACCCAAAATGCAAGAAAGCTTATTAGTTTCCCAAATTATTTCCACTTTTGTTTTTTCTCCTACTTCTTTCCTTTCTTTCTTCTCATCACTATCATCTAATATTATTTGGACTCTTTATATTCTTAAGATATCTATATCTGATATTTATGTCCAGCACATATTTAAAAATAGGTACAATCTCTAAAAATATTAAAAAAATTAAAAATCTATGTTAAATATATTTACTTCTAATATTTACCTTAAATTCCGATAATATAGCTGCCACCATGACACTTACAACTATTAATTCCAAGTTGGGTTTAACCCATGTGCCAACATTCGTAAACATTTGTGCTTTAGTTTGTTATGATTTGGAAGTTGAATTACTTAGTTGCATAATATATATATATATATATATATCGAGCTCTAATGAAGCTTTAAGATTTAATGTACATATAATGAAAAAAAAAAGGATTTTACTTTATATTCATTCTACCCGCTCCATATTTCTTTTTAACCCCAGCATACATTTTAAAGGTATATTATATTCCAACTTTTTGCTATTGAATTAGTAAAAATCTAATAGCGTGCGAATAATTATACGTGCATGTGAATGATCAACATAATTTGATCCACCTTTAGTTTTTTTATTTTTTGGTTGACATCTTTTTGCTTAAATTTTAAGCAATTTTAATAACTATATTTTAATTTCATATACATATATGTTTATGAGAATGAAACAACCTACATTATTAAAAAATTAAATAATTTTATGTGTTATGAACTATTCATATTTTGACAAAACGTTCATTGGAATTAACAGCACATAATTGCATTCATCGTACACCTAAAATTTCAAATTGATTTCATATTTAATATCATATCGATAGAGAGTAAATACATATTTAATATTGAAATTTTTTTATATTTGAATAAATAGTTAAATATTTTTAATTTATATGATATAATGATCAAATTAAATAAATATCAATCATGTAAAATATTTCAAAAGCGTGTAAAATTAATTAGTCTTATACTAGTAAAAGTAGATCATATATATATATATATATATATATATATATATAGAGGGGAAGGATTTACTTCCACTAGTTTAAAACTAAATACTTATATAACTTTCTCTACGAAAAATATTTGTTTAATTCTATTGTTGTATTTTATATTTTATTCATATTGATCATGTATGTCGAGTTTCTAGTAAATGAAAAATATCTAACTATTTGTTTAATGTAAAAACTTTCAATCATAAATATGTATTGAAAAATAAAGTTTTCTCAATTGATATGATAAAGATATATATAATAAAGATATCAGATCGATTCGAAACTTTATGTGCATAGCAAGTATAATTATATTGTTAAATCTAACGGCTGTTTGTTAAAAATATTAATTGTATAAAAAGTTATGAAAATGTGAAAAACTGATATATATTTGTTTTACATTGATATTCTCATTCATATATATGTACATATATATATATATATATATACATGAGGAAGAATCAATTTACACTTATGTAAAACTAATTAATTTTTATATATTTTCATAATATAGTACATTAATATTTTAGCGAATTGATTGCTAAATTTAGTAATATAATCACATTCGTTGTACACATAAAGTTTTAAATAAATCTAACATTTATATAACTTTGATTGAGAATATCATCTTTTTAACATTTATTTAAAGATTGAAATTGTTTATGTGAAATAAAATAATTAAATATTTTTAATTTACTCAAACTATTTAAAATTCGATATGTATAATTTATATGAATAAAATATTAAATATAACGTAAAAAATTATGAAAACACGTAAACGTAAATTAATTTTATATTGTACACCCCATATATATATGTGTGTGTGTACACGTAGCTACGCATATGTCAGTGTATGATTAGCGCATTGTGGGATTATTATAGTAACTGGCTGCCATGGCTTTAGAGTTCATACCATTAGAAACCAATCTTCTGCTCTTTCATGGTTTGATTTTACTTTGCTTTTATTTCTAACTCTGAAACGCAAATCTACCAGAAGAAACGTGCCACCGCTTCCACCAGGGCCAAAACCATGGCCAATCCTCGGGAACGTCCTTCCCATGGAACAAACCTCACGTGGCCCTGGCGGAGTTAGCCAAGGTTCATGGTCCTATCTTTTCCTTTCGTCTCAGGACTCAACTCATCATCGTTGGTTCCTCTCCGGCCGCAGCCGCCGAAATCCTGAAAACCCATAACCAACAACTCTCCAGCCGCCATATCCAGGACGTCTTTTTTCGCAAAGAATAACCCTGACTTGAACCGACTCGCTTGGACTCCAAACTTGTTGGATGAATGGAAGTCATTTCGTGCACTAATGAGAGCCAACCTTTCGGATCAAAGATCATTGATAACCAGTCTGGTATAAGGGAAAAAAATGTCGCCGAAATGATGCCATTTCTGGATTTAAAGCAAGGCGAAGTGACCTAACTTAGGGATGTTATTTTCGTTTACATTTTCAACAACTTGGCAAACTATTACTTCTCAAGAGATTTCCTAACTTTTGGAAGTGAAGAAGCAAAAGAGTGAGCAAGCTCGTGAAGGAAATGATGAAGCTGTAGATTAGTCCAACTATATCAGATAGCTATCCATTGTTAGGGCTTTTAGATCTTCAAGGCCTAAGAAAGAAGACAGATGAGTGCGTTGAGAAAATGCGTTTGGTTTGGGATTTCTACGCTCTTAGTCTTAGTAACAATGGAGATTTCCTTGATGCTTGCTCCAAAGTGGATTTTCTGAGGACCGGATCAGTTATATTTTCGTGGTATGTTACCTCTCGTCAAATTTTATTTCGATAATAAGATGCCATAGTGCCCTTTTTTTTTTTTTTGAGATCATAATGCCTGTTTAAGTCAATAGAATTCAGAGTTTGCATCGTCAGCTATGTCATTTGGATTTAAGGATAACTATCGAATAAAGATTTGTATTTAATATGAATATATTTAATTTTTTAGAGTAATCATATCTTATTTATGTTCAAATGTATATAAGGTCGATTTAGTATTGTTATTGGTACAATTTTCTATCGATTTATCAAATATAAACCCTTTATATTTCTATGGTCATCTAGTTGTTTTGGTATGGTTGTACCACTTCTTATTAATCAAATTTGTATTTTTTGTTGCTAGTTAATTTTCAATATCTCTAACAAAACACCCTTAATTTCTTCATGGTGAAAATTTTTAATTTATTTTATGCACGTCATTTCATTTTTAATTAATTTTCGTAAACACTTGATTTTATCCAGATTTCCGATAATTTTCCACAAGATGTTTTAAAGGTTTTACAATATTCGGTACTCAATATAATTATAATTAATGCATAATAATTTTTTTTTGAGCAAGCTAAAATAAATTAAAAATAACACTAAAAAATTAAAGCCTAAAATCATTGGATTATATTAAAAAACCTATTTGAAAGAAATAAAAAATAAGTTCCAAATAAAATCCACTAAATGTTTTAGACAAATTGTACCTAAATGTTGTATAGAAAAAATTTAATTCAAGTAGCTCCTATTTCCTTTTCACTAATCTTTTCAATATTAAGTAATGTAATTTTATGTATAAAAGAAAAGAAAATGTTTGTGTTTTCTACTTTCTTTTCCCACACTTTTCTTTTTACCATACATTAATAATAAAAAAAAATCTTTTTTTTTCTTTTTAAAGTTTTTTTTTTTTCACTCTTTCTATCACTTTACCAAACACAACTAAAGAATAAATCCAAGGAAAATCCAATTGATTAATAGGTTAATCTACCAATTATATGCTCAGACCTTTCTTTTTTGCTAAAACTTTCTTAACTTTTGACTTCTGATTATTGACACCTACTACTGTAGAAAAAGGAAATTACATTAAAGGTCAAAAAAGAGCGGGCAACAACAACAACAAGAGCCTAATAAAGTTGTTCTCCCACAATTTTAATTGTAAAATGAATATTTTACATACCACCTTTTGACAATAATCTTACAAGTTGAATCCATATTTATTTTTGAATTTAGAGTTTAATATATTTGATTCACAATTATTTTTAAAAAATAACATCAATACATTTAAAATTTAAATTTTAATACGTAATTTTTTTAAAAAAAATTAAATTATGTATTTTTTTTTTATAAAAAATTCTACTTATGGTAGAGAAAATAATCAAGTAACTTAGTTCATTTAATCCAAAGGAATTCCTATGATTAATTGTGTGGTAGAGGTACCAAATCTTGTTGGCTATGAAAAAGTGGTAGGAATGTTTTAGAGTAAACCTCGTAATTTGTGTATCAGTATAATATTTGTAGTATTTTATTGTATCATAATTGTATTAAAGATATTATTCTTGTATTGTTAATGAATTATAGTAGATCTGATAATTCGTGTATCAGTGTCATATTTGTGTATTTTATCATCTCAATAATCATGTTTAAGGAATTTTATAATTATATAAATTTTAGTACTTTAATAATTTGTATTATATGAACTTTAAGATACCCATGTATTCATTTCATATCGTATTTTAATTATTTTTTTATATAATATTTGTGTAATCATGTCAAATATTTTTCAGTCTAATTTATGGATTTTGACGATTTCGGAATCAAATACCATGTTTTTACAACTAAAAAAACTCTTTGTAAACTCGATCAGAGCTAAACCTAGCAATTTGTATATTTATATAGTATTTCTTTTATTTTTATATGTTATAATCATGTTTAAGTTATTACATATATTATATAGCAAAATTTGACAAGTTAATAATTATGTTATAAATATTTTAATACATTCATCATGTATTCGAATCATGTTTGTTTTATTCTTTAACGTATCGTGTTTAATTATTTTTATATAATGTCATATTATACCCAAAATTATCAAATTTAGGTGTTTTTTAGCTAGAACACCTTAGTGCTTCAATTTCAAATTACTTAGGTCATGCTTGTTTGAATATTGGGAAAATTTTCAATAAAAAAAAGAAAATGGAAGAATTGAATGAGTCAAGATGAAATCTTGGTGCCACCGAATTACCCACTGACCAAAATTTAGGATTCAAGTTCTTAGTTTTAATACTTTTGTCTTTTGTTCTTCTTCCTTCTTTGTTTGTAACAATAAAATAATCATAATATTTTCCCAAGAAAATCTCATTATTTTCAATCATATCCCAACAAGATATCGTTTGCTTTAGTCTGATTTGTTTCATATAAAACTGAATATATATATATATATATATATATGATATTTATAAATCCAAAAAAGAGAATTTTTTTTTTAACTTTTAAAAATATTATTTTATATTTTAAGTTATATGAAAATATTTTTTGAGAAATATTAACTAGTGCTACATGGCACTAATTAGGTGATACTAAAAGAAAGAAATATAGCATTTAATGATTTTTTTTTTTAATTTGGTAAAACTAATCAATTAAATATAAAAAAATGCTATTGTATAATAATTAAATAATTATTAACCAATGTCCATAAAACAACAATATACATAATCAAAATTTAAATATCAAACTTAAAATATCTGAATCTAAAATGATTTAATTGAAAATAATTTCCTTCATCTCAATATGACATAACTGGAATTGATTCGATCCAACCCATCGGATTGCAACCAATGAGTAAAGCCACTTGAGCTTTGGCAATATTATCGTTTTAATTTTATTTTAAATATTATTTTTTAAAAATAATTATTTAAATAAAATAAAATAAATTTAAATTCAATTTCGAAGATTAAAATCAAACAATGATTAGTCAAGACTCCTTTGAATATTATTGTACTTTGCAAAATTTTTTTTTTTTGACATTTACTTTACAAATCTTTTAAATGCAATAAATATCTTAGACATCAACATGCTATGACCATAGTTTTGTTTCTTTCTATACAAATAAAAGCATCCCATATCTTATATTTTAGTATTTGAATTAAGAAAAATATTAATACATATTTAATGATATTATTTAAATTTTTTAAAATAATATTAAATAATTTTTAATTGATACTGATATATACTCATTACTTATATTTTAATTATTTTATATTTATAATAAATTTTATATATTAATAATTTATATTATATAAATTTTAAAATATTTATATATACGTATTATATTAACTTTTAATTTTTATTATATTTATATAATTATCTATAATATTATTAAAATTTTGAATCCTTCATTTAATAATAAGTGTTTCAAAGGTTTGAACTGAAATTTTCCCCATTCTGCTGCAAAAGTCTTTGCATATGCCTCGAAACCTGTGAACTTTAGACGTAAAGGTTACCGCAAGTGGGGAAGGGTTGAAAGCTTGAAAGTCACATAAAACAAGTTTCGCCCATTTCTATTTATTTATTTGGCCATTATGTCAGGAATTGAATTTTTAAAATAATAAAACTTTCTTAGAAATTCTTCCCTATTAAATTATATTATCTGTTCCTTTCTGCAGAGGTAGAGCTGGTTCGTTGTACTAATTAGTATCTAGCATTAAAGGAGTAGAGAAAAGGTCGTTGTTGACTATGTTTTCACGTTATTATATATTTGAAAGGTTATATTTTATTTATATTTATATTTATATATATTATATAAATATTTAAAAAAATAAAAAATAATTTTAAATATAATTATATAAATATAATATATAAAATATTTAAATATAAAAAATGTATATATTTTAAAATTATATTATATGAATTATTAATATATCAAAATTTATATAAATATAAAAAATATTAAATACAATTATAACATGATAAAATATATAAATATAATATAAATATATAAATTATCGAGTCTATATAAATATAAAATATATTAAACATGATTATAACATGATAAAATATATAAACATAACATGAATATGTGAATTATCGAGTCTATATAAATATAAAATATATTAAACATGATTATAACATGATAAAATATATAAATATAACGTGAATATGTGAATTATCGAGTCTATCAATATTATCTTGCAAGGAGATGTTAGGCTTTGAGAGCCCTAGATTTCCTTCTCTTTTATTACTTATACCTTTGCTCTAAATAAATAAATAAATTGAATTCAAGATTTAATCTAATTAGTACATATAATCACTTTTTTTATATAAAACTTACATATCAATTCTAATGTACTTCGACGTATTAGGCTAAAAGTTTGATGATAATACAATGACTTTTAAAAGATAGTAGCAAACGTATTTCAACATTTTCTTTCCTTTCCTTCCCTTTCCCCTTCCCTTTCTTTCTCATGGTTTAAACGAAAGGCTCTCCACTTCACTAATTTAACGAAAAAAAGATAGTATCAAATATATTTAAAATTTAAAATTTAATATTTATAATTTTTAACTGATCTTCGGATCGTGACATTATTAGTAAAAAAACATGGTTACGTAAATCGAAGGCAAAATTTTTGCCTTTCCTTTTATTTCATATCAATGAAATCCTTAACGTCATCACCATGGAATTATTAATTATTAATTATTATTATTATTATTATTATTATTCCATAAAGAAATTTTCAACCATTTCTCAACTATTTATACTTGTGATCTTCTCTCTCAGTTATTCATCAATCAGTTTAATTTTCATCGTATAAAACCCTTCTTGATCAAGGTTTCAACTATGGCTCCAACTTTTAACGACGGTAACTCTCTTTTCAACTTCGTCGTCCGAGACGGAAACGGCGTCAAAGGGATGGTTGATTCAGGCTTATCAAAGGTGCCGGAGGCTTACATGCAACCGCCGAGAGAGCGAATAGACAAGGAAAACGCGAGAAAACATGGGCAGCCACCGATCGATTTGTCGAGGCTCGACGGCCCCGACCGTGATGAAGTGGCCGAGGAAATTGTTAGAGCCGCTGAGACTCTCGGCTTCTTCCAAGTTGTCAACCATGGTGTTCCGGTCCATCTGCTAGAGTCACTTAAGGATTCTGCGCATAACTTCTTCGGCTTGCCCCCGGAAAAAAAGGCTATATATCGTTCGGAAGTTAGTCCGTCTCCATTGGTGAAGTATGGGACGAGCTTCGTACCGGAGAAAGAGAAAGCATTAGAATGGAAAGATTATATCAGCATGCAATACACTAACGATGCCGAAGCTCTTGAACATTGGCCTATAGAGATCAGGTGAGATATATCCATATCAGGGTCACGGATTTATCTTAATTGACCGTGATAATATTTATTATGTCTATAATTATATTAAATATAATGCATCGTAATTTAAATTAGTCATCCTAATTCATAATTATATGGATATTTTTTATGATAATCAATTTTGATTCTTTTGCTTTTGTTTTTTTTTTTTAATAATCTAGGGACGTGGCACTTGAGTACTTGAGGGCATCAATCAACATGGTGAGAAAATTGCTTGAAGTTTTGATGGGAAATCTTGGGGTGAGCCCGAAAGACTCAGTGATTGATGCACTCATTCACAAGAAGATGGTTAATATGAACTTTTATCCTACATGTCCTGATCCAGATCTTACGGTAGGAGTCGGACGTCACTCCGATATGGGTACTCTTACAGTCTTATTACAAGACGGAATTGGTGGTTTATATGTGAAAATTGAAGAAGATATGGATTTTGGAAAGAAGGGAGAGTGGATGGAGATCCCTCCAACTCCCGGTGCTTTAGTCATTAATGTTGGCGACATGTTACAGGTATGCATCAAATGTTTGATTCGGGGTTTTGGAACTCTTTGCATCAATTAAAAGTTAGTCATGTGAAACAAATTGATGATTAAAATAAATCCGAGCTCTAAGCCTAATTAAACTTTCTTAAATTTTATTTTATTTTATTTTATTTGTAGATATTAAGCAATGGAAGATATAAAAGTGCAGAACACAGAGTTCGTACTACAAGTACAAAATCAAGAGTGTCGATACCGATTTTTACAATTCCAAAGCCGACAGAAAAGATTGCACCATTACCTCAACTGGTAGAGAAAGACGGATTCGCTCTTTATAAAGAGTTTGTGCTTGCTGATTACATGAACAATTTCTTTGGAAATGCTCATGATGGCAAGAAGTCGCTTGATTTCGCAAAAATCAATTCTTCATGATTGATGGAAAACGCAGTTATTGCATATTTATTCTTAAGTTTTGGTGCTTTGTTTTCTCCTACTTAATTTTGGTGTTTACCAATAAATTGAAGGGTGAACTATGTTCTCAAATATGTACTCAAATGTGAAGTTATGGACAACGTTATTGTCCAATTTCCACAGTAAAATTCCAAATGTTGTCATATGAAACTTTATTACCTCTATAAAAGCTTAATCAAAGCTTCTCTTTTACGTAAATTAACGAATGTTTGAATCAAAAACTTAACTTAATTGGTTTATACAGCTATTTGACATTCAGTAAGTTAAAGTTTGATCGAACCCCTATCATTTGCAACATTTCTATTATCCCAATTGTTTAAATTTGAAAATAACACCATTATATGATACAAAAATATTTTAAGTATAATTTGGAGGTTCTAGATTCATATGATCTCTAAGCCAAGTGTTTCATGTGTAATTAAATTATATAATTGAACATGCAATATAAGATATTCATGTGTATCAATATATAGAACATAAATTAAAATTTCAAGTATAATTTTCTGAAATTTTTTGCATGAATTTTTTTAATGAAATTTCTGACACTAAATAATAATTTTTTAGGTTAAAATAGTATTAAAGCCCCCTAATTATTTATTTTTTTAAAGTAAATTCTTATACTTTTATTCCATCCAAAATCACTATTTTTTATTTGTATTTAAATAAATGAATTAAAAGTTTATTTAAGTATAATTACATAGTAAATATTTATTTAAATACAAATTAAAACTTAAAATTGTCATTTAAAAAATTTCTTAAGAAGAAAAACATTTCTTTCCCTTTGACTTTCATCCATTCATTTGAATTCAAGATTTCATGGTGATTATTAAAAAAAGTAATTAATATAAAGATTTGTGAGAGAAATTCAAAGCTAGAAGAAATAACAAAAGAAGGTAACATTGGTCTAAATTCATGAAATCAAGGATTTCTTATAATTATTATATGAAAAAAAGTTTTAGAGGAAATATTTAATTAATTAAAACAATTTCTTTTGGTCAAGGAATACCAGAAAAAATTGGAAATTAAAGGCTTTCATATATTTTTGTTGCTGTTCTTTGTTGAATTTTGACTCTCATAAAGACGGCGTATATTCTTCATAAACATTTCCTTGATAAATATAAATATAAATATAAATATAAAAATATCTGTTTATATCAAAATTTTGATTATATGTATTTCTCAATTCATTTTGTTTATTGGAAGTCAATTGATAAAGGGAAATGATAAAAGAGTATTAATATTTAAATAAAAGATACAATGATTCACGGTTTGATTTTTCATTGGGTCTGATAGATATAATCTGAATTGAATTGATAAGCTTAATCTGAATTAAATTTCCGATAGAATTTCTTATAATTTAAGATGGTTTGGTCCGGTTTGTATTACTATTTAATCAATAAAAAAATTTCAAAATTTTAATTATGAAAGTATATTAATTTCAATATGAACGGTGTTTTAATTTTTTTAACCTATTTTAAATAGTAAAATAAGCTTTCGTGCCAAGTCTTAGGCTTGAGCAAAATCTAAGTAAGCAAATAATACATCAAAAGCAAAAAAAATTAAAATAATTAATATTTTTTAACTAGTACATGCAATATTAACTAACAAAGACTCTTCTTCTTTTACCATCATTATATATTAATTAATTGAACTAAAGCTACATTCAACAAAAAAAGATATATATATATATATATGTATGTATGCAGCTACTATTGAATTTATCTATTAAATTACTTTTCTTTGACGTTACAATCAATAAATAATTTCAAAGACAAAAAGGACGAAATTGAATATGTGAATTTTTAATTATTTTATATTTTATATTCAAAATGGGTAATTCTTTCGTGCAAAAAAATCTAAGCAATTACATAACCACCGACAATAATATCCCTACTTTTGGACGAGTTACTATAGAAAATAATTTTTAATTATTTTTGTGTATCCCAATATATATATATATATATATATATATATATAAATGTATAAAAGAGGCTATAAAATGGAGAGATTTTTCAAAAGCAGTCGTCAGCTAGGAATAAAAGTCATTTAGCAAATGGGCAAATTGACAATTTAATTTGTGGCAACCAAATCCAATTAAACAGATTGGGAAAAATTGAATTACAAATTGGAGTTTTTGTTGATGCATTTGCCAAGTAATGACTAAAGATTTTGTAAAATAGATGAAGATACTTTAATAAAATTTAATAATATTAATAATATTTATATTTACGATAATATCTATTTAAATGATATGTAAAAATACCGTTCAAAATGATCATGATTACATTATTTTCGTTTTAAGAAAATATATTATCTTAAATGAATTATTTTTACATTTTTATAAGTATCTATTTAATCAACATTACTACTAAATACTGATTAATATTTTTTATTTAAAAATTAAATGAAGGAAAGAAAATTGTATCAATTTTGGTGCTTCATTGTTGGGTCTTAGGGTTCATAACTTCATCTTGCTTGGACAAGTGGCATTCTTATAGATTTAAATAATGTTCATTTAATTGTCAATAAAATATTCATGGATAAGATTTGAGCACTTTTAGAAACTTATCCAAAATATGACTATTTAAACCTTCTTTGATTTAAATCTATCATTAAAGTATTGTGTCAACCCAATGAGATGTCGGCCAAATCTCTTGACATCTGGTGGTGGTGGAACCATATGCTGTAGATGGATGGAGAAACATTAAAATTGGAAAAACATGTTTCACCGTAAGCTTTGTACATTCTAATGGTATTTTATTTGCTTTCCTAAATCATTGTGAGTGGCAAATTGATAGTTTTGGCTAACTCAAATGACATTCCTTACTGATTTTTTTTTTTTTTTTCAATTCTTTAAGACTCTGTTTGGATCGGTGCAGTGGGATCCAAAGTAAAGTGGCATGAAACTTTTTCCACTGCAAAGATGCATTTGGCATGTACCATGTTGTAGGTCTAATGAACTTTCACTCGATTGGAGTTCAAGTCCGTTAAAGTAATATTATCTTACATTGATTATATATTAGATTGTCTCTTATCTTATATTTAAGTTATGTCTTTTCACTTATCACCAATTTGTTTTAGATTAGAAGCTTAACATGATATTAGAACTTAGATTTTGATTTATTGTTATCTGTTACTTTTTTTAAGTTTGTTATTTAATAGGCCCCTCTGCCTCTACCTATACATGATGAGGATCCGTTAAAGTGGTATTATTTCATATCGATTAAATATTGGATTGCTTGTAGTGGTTTTATATTTAAGTTGGGCATGTTCACATATCACCAATTGATTTTAGATTAGATGTTTAAAATGATTTTAGAACCCAAGTTCTACTTTGTTGCTATTTTTGTTTGTTATTCTTTTTGAGTTTGTTACATGATAGATTCTTTTGTTTTCGTCTACATATAATAGGATCTGTTGAAGCAGTATTATCTCACATCGATTAAATATTAGATTATCCATCGTCTTATATTCAAATTGGCCCTTTTTACTTATCACCAATTAATTTCTGATTGGATACTTGACTTAATCCATGAATAAAGCTTTAAAAGTCTAATAGAGATGTAAAACCTCCAATTATCCTCATTCTAATGCAGAATCACGCTACAATTCATCGCTTGTTCTGTAAGTGTATCATCATTTTAGAGTAATTTATTGCTTTCTTGTTTTGGTTGAGAATATTACGAAGTTCATGAAGTTTTCTAGAAAGATCGTATAGTTAAGATTTGACCTTTTCAAGAGCTTGGTCTAGATATGCTTTTTTGTAATCCAAGCTAGATTGCCCGAATCATTATTTATAAAATAAAATAATATTTTTTATTTAAATTTAATTATAAATATATAAATATTAAAATAAATATAATTTTTAATATTTTAAATAATAATTTAAATTAAATAAATTTAAATTTAAATTTTTTTCAGATCATAATTTATCTCGATCAATTCTAATAAATCTAATTAAGAGAAATTAATGTCCATGATAAAAACATAAACACATGTTGGAATTCTAGCAATCATTGCAAACAATAATAGGTAGACATGATTTGCAGCTTATCTTTATTCAAATAGAAACCATAGGATTTGCTGAAATTCCAGCTAAACATTGGACTGATGTTTGACTTACATGCATTCTAAACGAATTTCAGTATAACTGACTACGGAAGATCATGTCGAACTTCCATTGTTCTCTCGAACGCTTTGGTCAATATTATTATTATTTTTCCATCTGCATTTTAGGTGTGCGTGTCTAAAAGTGTTTTCTTACCTGAGTCTAAATTAAGTCGAGTCAGGTTTAGTTTAAAAGTTTAAATAATGTTTATTAAATAATAAAAATAATATAAAATATTTTTATATTTTTATAATTAAATTTAATTAAAAATATTTATTGTTAAATAATAATTTAAATTGAATTAAATTGAGTCAAATCAATTTAAGATACAGATCGGATAAGTAATTTAACCCTCGGAGAGATCCGAAGGTGTGCCAATATGTAATGTAAACTAATTTAGTTGGTTTTCTTTGTATGCATTGATATGTATTTATTTAAAAATTGGGTAATTAATTTTGACCTCCTAAATTAAGAAAAAGGGGAAGCAAAGCACAAAACAACAATTTGTCTTTTACCCAAATTATGGAGTGCATCCAGTCCATTGCTTGAAATGCACTAATCTTGATTCTTGAAGAATCAAAGAAAGACTCATCTTGAAGCAAAGAATTCAACAAAAAGGAAACCAAATTGGAACCCCAAAAATTAATTAATCCAAATATACAAAACTACATATTAAAAGCATTTGCAAAAAGAGTAAGCATGTTCTTTGTCTTATATTAACTTGGAGTATCGATCATCTCAGAATCTTAAAATCAATACCAATGATAGAGAAATCAGATGAATGATTAATAAATTTGTACGTAAATCTAAATGTAGGAAAAAATACAAGTTGAAGAAAGATTATAGCGATAATGCATAACCCAATGAGTAATACAAAATAGGTAGAAAAATATGAAAAACAATTGCAAAGATTCAAACACGAAAGCTTTGGTATTATGTTAAATTCCAACATCTTACATAGTAGCTCTGCATAAATAGTGAATTAATGAATAGTTTGAACTCAGAATTTAGCCTATTTTATTTATGTAACTATTCTTAAAAATATGACATTCAATAAGTTTTTAATTCAAATCTGAAGGCATACAATCTGACGCCATTTGATCAGAAAATTAAACAAATTAAATTTGAAGAAATTCGATTTTCTTATCTTCATTTGATGGTCAAGTTCTGGATTTGTTTCAACACAGTGTTGACGTCCATGCTGCAATTCATTTTAGCTGATTTCTTCTTCTTGAATATCTCCAAAAGATAGACCTTGCCTTCAAGCTTTCCATGGCAGCTCAAGGTTATGATCCCCGACTCAATATCTGAACTCAGCTGCTCTGAATAACTTGATGATATCTTATTGTTGGAACTAATAGATACCGTCAGGTTAAACTTCTCGATCGATCGAGCGCTGCAAGAACGAGCCTTAACGATGGTGGCCTCACCAACAAGATTATCCTGGTAAGAAACCATGAAAGTGCTGTTCTTGAATTCGAAATGGCCGAGATTCGTGTTCTTAACGGTGACTTGAGCAACAAGTTTCATGGTGAAAGAGGGTTTGGAAGGTGAAGAATTGAGGCTGAGGTTTTCTACAAAGGCGCTTTCCAAATGAACCTTAGGGTTTCGGAAAAGCATTACAAGCAGCACGACAACGAGCGAAACGATGATGGCTTGGGCTATGACGCCGGCAACTATAAATCCCCAGCACTTGACGGTTCTCTTCCTCCCAGAAGTTTGATCCCCGGATCCCATGTCGCGTTCTCGATTGTGTTGCATTTAAAGTGGTTGTACACTTAAGGTAACCAACTGTTATCGCCTTAATTGCGATAATTATCAATAGCAAAAAAACTCAAAATCATAAAATAATTATCATAACACTCGCATTGTGACGTTAACTTTCTTATTCGGGGTTTGCTTTTTTTGAGGTTTAATTGATTGAGGATCGATGGGGAGAAAGAGCTTAGTTGCGCAGAGAGGGATGGTGGAGTTTCGTGGATGCTATAATATTTATAGGGTATGCTGAGTTTTCCTATATATATATATATATAGATATACACATTACTTTCTAATTCATTTTGTGCCGTAGATATAACTTAAAAATAGTATAAACAACAAAAAGTACTATTTTAAGTTATATTAAAGATATTTGTTCGAGATTATAATTTTAAATACAATATAAAATTATGATACGAATATAATATATTTAATAAATATAAAAATAATATAATAAATATAATGAATACGATTAAACACGTAATTAACACAGTTAACACAAACACAAATGTTCAAAATATTCTTGTGATGTAACTTATTGAGTTATTCTTAAGCATTTAGATTAATAAATACGAGAGAAAGTAAAAAAAATAAAGTTTGAAAATAAATTAATATACTAATAATTTTGTGGGAATGTCTCAAAAAGAAGGAATGAGTAAGTCTAGACTTGCAAGGTTGTGAACATTCTCAGTTGTAAAGCTGCAAGGTTAAAGCAAGAAAAATGGCAAATAATAATAATAATAATAATAATAATAATAAACGCTTGCTTTTGAGGGGTGGACAACGTGGATTTGAATATTATAATTATTTGATTTATCTTTTATGAATTTAAATATTATTTAAATTTAAATATTATAATTATTATTTATAACAATGCGTATATAAATCTTCGGATATTCATCATCTAATTTTACATTACACATACGGATAATGGTTTCGGATATTGAAATATGCTTTTGTAAAATATTAAAAATTTATGCTCCATACAAGAATAGAACTTTGACTATTGAATTCAATTTTTTCTTTTACAGATTTGGATATCCTACAAATAATATTATTTAATTTAGATTCGGATACGGATTTAATGCGAATTTAAATTTTAAGATATATTTATGGATTCGTATTTGAATATTATTAAAATTAGAAATATCCAATCTGTTATCATCCCTATTCATATTAGATATATTAAGGGTTCAGGTAGCTTGTTTGACTTGACAAATTTATCTTGCATTGAGTTAGCCTTGAGTGAGTATCTCAATAATTCGAGCTAAATCAAATTGAATTACTGTTTACCCAATTAAAAAATTATTATTTAAATTAAATTAAATATTAATATAAAATAATTTTTTAATATTATTTTAAATAATAATTTAAGCTTTTGGAGTTAACTCGATTAAGTTCAAGTAAAGAAAACAAAATTTTAAAATTACTGTGTGACTTATGTACAATTCTATTATATATATATATTTATATAAAGATTGTAATTTGATAATAAAAAATATTATAAATATTAATTCAAATCTTATATTTATTAAAATTATTTTTTAAAAATAATTATATAAATTAATTAAATTAAAATTTAAAATCGATTTAAGTGATTATTGATTTAATTTATTTTTAGATTAACATTATAAAATAATAACTACGACGTTGACGCTTCAGTAAGAAAATGAGGAACAGCAGCAGCGACATGTTCCCCAACAATGGCGGCCAGCCACCTTGAAGAACGTTCCTTTTATAGAAGTCAAAATGGTATTTTGAGACAGCAGCATCGAAAGATGCCCAAAGCCCAAGCCCAAGCCCAAGCCCAAGTCTGAAATGGGAAATGACGAAGAACCAAGCTCAGTGGACACCCCCCAACCTCGCATTCGCTCTCAATCGTACTTCATCGGCATCTCCTATCGAATATAAACTCAGCATATCATCCATTGTCTGCCTCTCGTTTCGAGAGAGAAGTTATCAAAAATATATATTTTTTATCTCTTCTCTTTCTCTCTCAGGTTTGCTCTGTCTTCTTGTTTTTGATCTTAGATCCTGATTTCATGTTCATTTCTTCTACGTTATAGTATTTATTTTCTGGGTTTTGATTATTATGGAATGTAGTGCAGCTAGTTTGATGTACAGATCTTGAAATGTTCATTTCTTTATTGCATTAGTTTTGGGTTTTCTGAGACCACGCTTGTTTTGTTGTAACTGTGTATGAATTCTGTTTGGAAGATTAAGAATTGTGTTTTTTTTTTTTTTTTTTGTTAACTGTGTAGGTTTTGATAGTTCGAGGCATTGTAAAGACAACTCAAGATGGTGAGTTGAATGAATTTATGATGTGTTTCTTAGTTTCTGTTTTGTCTTGTTTTTTATTTAAGTTTTTGTTTGTGACTTTGTTTGATCCGAGTTATGTTGGATATGTTTACAGGTGAAGTTTACAGTTGAGGAGGTCCGTGCTATTATGGACCGTAAACACAACATCCGTAATATGTCAGTTATCGCCCATGTCGATCACGGTAAGCTTTTTTTTCGCTCATGTTTGTTAATCACTGAACCTGATGTAAAAAGTCTACCTTGTTTGAGTAAATTTGTAATTCGATAACATCCGTAATATGTCTGTTATTCCCATGTCGATCACGGTCGCTCATCTTTGTTATTAATGAACCTGATGTAAAAGGTCTTGCTTGTTCGAGTAAGTTTGTACATTATTAACATCCGTAATATGTCTGTTATTCCCATGTCGATCACAGTATGCTGTTTTCGCTCATTTTTTGTTATTACTGAACATGATGTTAGAATTCTTGCTTGTTCGAGTAAGCTTGTACTTTAACAACGTCCATAATATGGCTGTTATTCCTGTGTCAATCACAGTATGGTTTTTTTTTGCTAGTGTTTTGTTGTTACTGAACCTGATGTAAAAAGTCCAGCTTGTTCGAGTAAATTGTACTTCAATAATATCCATAATATGTCCGTTATTGCCCACGTTGATCACGGTATGCTTTTTTCACCCATGTTTGCTATCACCGAATCTGATGTAAATAGTCTAGCTTGTTTGAGTAAATCCGTACTTCGATAATGGTGTTTGTGTCCATTCTTCATTGGTGTTAGATTTTTGGAAAAATAGTAGTAGTAATATGAACATGTAAACTATATGAAAGTTATGCTAGATTAGTTGCAAATCGAGAGCGAGTTTTGTTTGTTACCGTGAAAGCGCTTGACTTGATGATTGAAAGACATTAATGCAAGTTATTTGTTCTGTTGTTAAGTGCTGATTTAGTTTTTGGACATGCAGGGAAATCTACTCTTACCGATTCTCTTGTGGCTGCTCCTGTTATCATCGCACAAGAAGTTGCTGGTGCTGTACGTATCACAGATACCCGTGCCGATGAGGCCGAGTGTGGTATCATGATCAAGTCTGCTGGTTTCTCTCTGTATTATGAAATGTCCGATGAATCTTTGAAGAACAACAAAGGGGAGAGGCAAGGGAACGAGTACCTCATCAATCTTATTGATTCTCCTGGGCTCGTCGACTTTTCGTCGGAGGTCACGGCTGCTCTTCATATTACTGATGGTGCCCTTGTGGTTGTTGACTGCGTTGAAGGTGTCTGTGTTCAAACAGAGACTGTCCTCCGTCAGGCTCTTGGAGAAAGGATCAGGCCTGTATTGACTGTTAACAAGATGGACAGGTGCTTGCTCGAGCTCCAGGTTGATGGAGAGGAGGCTTACCAGACGTTCCAGAGAGTGATTGAAAATGCTAATGTCATCATGGCCACCTATGAAGATCCTCTTCTTGGCGACATTCAAGTCTACCCTGAGAAAGGAACGGTTGCCTTCTCTGCTGGTTTGCATGGTTGGGCCTTTACCCTGACCAACTTTGCTAAAATGTATGCCTCAAAGTTCGGAGTCGATGAGGCAAAAATGATGGAAAGACTTTAGGGGGAGAACTTTTTTGATCCGGCTACCAAGAAGTGGACCACAAAGAACACCAGCTCTGCCACATGCAGGCATGGATTCGTTCAATTCTGTTACGAACCCATCAAGTAGATCATCAACACTTGTATGAATGACCAGAAGGATAAGCTCTGGCCTATGTTGCAAAAGCTTGCTGTCACCATGAAGTCCGAGGAGAAGGATTTGTTGGGAAAGGCCCTAATGAAGCGCGTAATGCAAACTTGGCTTCCTGCAAGCAATGCACTCCTGGAAATGATGATCTTTCACCTTCCCTCTCCTAGCAAGGCTCAGAAGTATTGTGTTGAGAACTTGTGCGAGGTCCTCTTGATGATGTGTATGCCAATGCTATCAGGAATTGTGATCCCGAGGGTCCCCTTATGCTCTATGTTTCAAAGATGATTCCCGCTTCAGATAAGGGTAGGTTCTTTGCTTTTGGTTGTGTCTTTTCTGGCAAAGTCCTAACCGGTTTGAAGGTCAGGATCATGGGTCCGAACTATGTCCCCGGTCAGAAGAAAGGCTTGTATGTTAAGAGTGTACAGAGAACCGTTATTTGGATGGGAAAGAAACAGGAAACCGTTGAGGACGTGCCTTGCGGTTACACAGTTGCCATGGTCTGTTTGGATCAGTTTATCACCTAGAAAGCTACTTTAACAAATGAGAAGGAAGTCGATGCCCACCCAATTCGTGCCATGAAGTTCTCTGTCTCTCGCGTTGTCCGTGTTGCTGTTCAGTGCAAGGTTGCTTCCGATCTTCCCAAGCTTGTTGAAGGGTTGAAGCATTTGGCCAAGTCCGGTCCTATGGTCGTCTGTACCATTGAAGAATCGGGAGAGCACATCGTTGCTGGTGCTGGAGAACTCCACCTCGAGATCTGTCTCAAGGATTTACAAGAAGATTTTATGGGTGGTGCCAAGATTATTAAATCCGACCTGTCGTGTCATTCCGTGAGACTGTCCTCGAGAGATTTTGTGGGACTGTGATGAGCAAGTCTCCAAGCAAGCACAACCATCTCTACGTGGAAGCTCGACCCCTGGAGGAAGGTCTTGCCGAAGCCATTGATGAAGGGAGAATTGGTCCCAGAGATGATCCTAAGGTTCGCTCTAAGATCTTGGCCGAGGAGTTTGGTTGGGACAAAGATCTTGCTAAGAAGATCTGGTGTTTTGGCCCTTAGACCACCAGTCCTAACATGGTCGTCGATATGTGCAAAGTAGTTCAGTACCTTAACGAAATTAAGGATTCTGTTGTGGCTGGGTTCCAGTGGGCATCAAAGGAAGGTGCACTGGCCGAAGAGAACATGAGAGGTATCTACTTTGAAGTCTGTGATGTGGTTCTCCATGCAGATGCTATCCACAGAGGTGGCGGTCAGATCATTCCGACCGTTCGGAGGGTCTTCGACGCATCTCAGCTTACGGCCAAACCAAGGCTTCTGGAGATCCAAGCCCCGGAGCAGGCACTTGGCGGTATTTACAGTGTCCTTAACCAGAAGCGTGGACATTTCTTCGAGGAGATGCAGAGGCCTGGTACACCACTTTACAACATAAACGCTTACCTTCCAGTCATTGATTCGTTCGGATTCTCTAGCACTTTAAGGGCTGCAACATCAGGACAGGCTTTCCCACAATGTGTTTTCGATCATTGGGATATGATGTCATCGGATCCATTGGAAACCATTTCTCAGGCAGCAGTCCATGTCGCCGAGATCCGCGAGAGGAAGGGATTGAAGGAGCAGATAACCCCACTTTCCAAGTACGAGGACAAGCTTTAAAGCTATGCTGCAAAAGTTAGTTTTGTTTTCTGTCTCTATGATATCTCGTCAGCCAGTTGCTTCTTGGGTGCTTTTTCACCCATTTATCAGGTAAGGTCATCTTTTGAGATACACACACACACACACACACACGATGAGCTCGGAAATTGTTGTGGGATGTTACATTTTTTTTTCAATGTTCTGATGATGTATGATGTAATTCTAATCGACATTGATTGTGTTTAAAAGGTGATATGTTTTGCCTTAAGTCATTTTGCTTTAATTTAAATTGTTGATTTGCCTTCTTAATGAGTTTCTCCCATTACGAACATGGCTATGGCTAAATTGCTCGAAGGTAGCTGCGCTGCTGCTGCTCGGTGGCTTTTTAACTCGAAATTCGGTGCCAAATTGTGGGTTGGGTTTATAATTGTAACTTGGGTATCACTTTCTCATTTCGATTTTAAAATTTTAAAAATCAAACGAGTAGGTAATATATAAATAATTTCAAATCTGATCTCCACGTGTAGCGAATAAAAATAATCGAATCAAAATAAGTTAGTCAGTTATAAATTTGTCCATGAGTCAGGTTGTAAGTTTGGCCCATTCAAGTTAGATCTTAAACATATTCCTAATAATTTGAATTGATTTGACTTAATTAATATTAAATAATTAAAAAATTATTATTTAAATTTAATTATAATGTATATAAATATAATTATAAATATAATTTTAATTTTTTTATTAATTATGAATAATAAATATCGATAATTTAGACAAATTAAATTGGGCCGATTTAAGTTTGAACAATTTTTTTTTAATATTTAGAATTGTAACTCGATTCATGAATGCTTTTACTCGATTAGTTCGAAGATCATACCACCAAAGGAATATTTTTAGCTTAATCCCCTTTTAACGAGGATTTTGATCTCTCTGAACATCAAAATCAAATAATTTTTATTTTTTAAAAATGATCTTCTTTTATGTATATTAAAACTAAAATTTTTATTTCTAAAGTTCAAGTGATTGATCAGTTTTAGCAAAGAATCGATGAACATTTTGTACAATTATCATTATCATTATTATTATTATTATTATTATTATTATTATTATTATTATTTTCTCCTTTAATTAATTATTTTTATGATCTTTATATTTTTAAAATCCACCCATTAGTAAGGTGTAAATGTGAAACTAGAAATAAAAATTAATATTTTTTTATTTCAATAATAGGAAAAGTAAGCACTACTTATTAACTAGTATTAAATTCAGTAATTTTTGACACGATTCAATTAGACCTGATAATTTTAGATGTAATGAAATAAATATAATATGTATAAAGCAATTAAAATACGATACAACTCAAATACATTTTTAAAATTTATATAGTATGAATTATTAAAATAGAAAAGTTTATATATATATATAACCTTAAATACAATTATGACATAACATAATACACTAACATAATATAAATATATGAATTATTGGGTCTAGTTGTAATAACATTAAAAAAAAATTAAAATATGAAACGATATAAAAAAAATATAAATACAATATAAATAAATGAACCCAAATATAATACGTTAAAATAGATGAACATGATACGACCACACGGATCACACCAAGTCTAGCTAGTATTGCTACGATGGACTTAATTGCTCAAAATTGATTTTTTTGGTCGTCAAATTTTAAAAGAGTTAAAAGTAAAGGGTCGCTTTTGTAAATTTTCCTTTCTCTTCAAAAAGTTTAAAATGCCAGAAGCAAGCCGACGATTTCAATTCTTTTTTTCATTTTTACCGTTCGAAGAATGGAACGCAGAGATAATGAATCTCCTCAAGGTACGCAGTTCGTCAACTTGACTTGAAATTTAATTTCTTTTTTTTTACCATTTTTAAGCAAATTTCATCGGTGTTTATTTAGCACAGGTGAGATAGCTGGGATTTTGGTTGAATTCTTGCAGGTGGCAGTCACTTCAGTGGTTTTCATCAAAGGGATTTATCCTTCCGGTATATTATATATGTTTCTTTTTTTGTGTGTTTTTATTAAGAATTTTATCCTTTCACTAAATTCCACTGATGAATTTGTGTTAAAATTAAAAAAAGGGTTATTTTTTAATTTTTTGGGAATTTGATTGAATGGGTAGTTATTAATTAGTAAAAGAGTGAAATTCGTTGCAAATGGGACTGTTAGCAGTGATCAAATATTTTGATCTTTATATTATTATGAATTTTGCTAACGATATACATATATATATATATATATATATATATATATATATATAACAATAATAGCTTAATCCAATGCATCGGAAATGATGAATAAATTCGTCAATTACTACATTTATTATTAATCTTTAAATTAATATTTTGTATTTTACCCGTTACTTGTAGTTTAGGTTTTGTAATTTAGACTTGGAGGAATTTTTATAGCATTATAATGGTTAAATTTGAAATTGAAAGTGTCAAGCTCTAATGGTCGAGAGTGTTACCTCGTGAAAGTATACATATTCGGTGTTCGGGTTTATTTTGATGTTAATGTCATGTCTGTAACTTGTGTTCGGTTGCATTATTGAAGGTGCATTCGAGAGGAGGAGGTATATGAACTTGGTCGTACAGAGGGCACGACATCCTGAGCTAAGAGAATATATCCATTCCGCTGTCTCTGGACTTCTTCCTTTCATCCAAAAGGTTGGTTTACGTTCATAAAAATGTTTTAGTAGTGTTTGAAAAAATGTTTTTTGGGGTGTTTGCAATGGTTTTTGATGATCTGATACATTTGGAGTTTTCATTGGATGTGATACGTCGATGTGAAAATGTGTGTGTTCTGTGCAGCATATTATGTTCTAGCGTTGCGACGATGATGTCAAACTCAGCTAGTCCAAGTGAACTTATATATTAGAGGTGGCTGTGATTCTAAGAAGCAACAAATGGCTTAATGGATAATCAGTGTATATAAGTGAAGATCCATATTGTTCCCACTCTTCATTTTTCTTGAAGTACCCATGTCCGCACCCATGTCCGACGTATTTTCGGACATGAATATGGGGATATGATCAACCAGAAATCTTCCACAAACATAAAAGTTTTGGAAATATTGAATATACCCATGTCAGATACTAACCCTTATTCGACACTCACACTTAAGTCCGAGAAACATAGGTAAAGATTACATACCAACCACTCTCTATGATTCAAAGGTGTGCATCACCTATATGAATAAAATCACATCTAGTTCAACTTAATGCTACAGATGCATGAACATATAATTTTTGCTGTAGAAATTTTGCAAATATGTTTTGAAGTAAAGAACCGTTCATTTTATCGTATCAGTTTTGAACACAGTTAGAGTATTTTATTTATTAAATTTCTTTGTAGCGTTGAAAATCAAGGACTAGCTAGAATACGCTCAGCACTGTGACAGAACTTATTGAGACACAGAATTTTTGCCGATTTCTGCTTCATGTTATTGAAGGCAGTTTGTTTGTTGATGTCATTGATTTTATTTAATTCTCGGAAAGCCTGTGGTGCAGTTTTAGGAATGCATTCCGATGAAAGATAGCTTTTACATACATATATGACACGTGAAATGCTTGTCTTTGTAAACCAGGGTTTGGTGGAGAGAGTTGCTGTTATTTTTTTCGACACGGACAACGTTCCCATGGAGAGGTTTATTTTCAAACTAACAGTTAATCAATCTTTCGGCTCAAAAGTGGAAGAAAGTGATCTAGAATTCTCTCTTCGATCATTCTTGATTAAACTTTCAGTTTCCCAGCCCCTTACAAAGGTTCTTCCCCGTGGTAAGTTCAACTAATCATATTTTTTATCAAATTTTAATGTGTTTATTTTGGTCTAAGCACGAATTTATAGATCTCTTTACTAAATTCCTCTTATCTGGTACGGGTGTTCCTTGTTGTTGTCTTGCTGCATTGTTTAACTATGTTGTGACCTTTGTTTCTTATTATTGTCTAGGGTTATGTTGCTCTGACTCTTCATTTTTCTTTAAATACTTGTGTCTAACCCCCATGTCCTACACATACTCGGACATTGGTACGGAGATATGTCTCTCTAAGGATCTTCTAAATACATGGAAAACTTAGACAAAATTGGATATATACCCGTATCCGACACTAGTACCGAGTCCGAGTGACATAGGTTTTAGAGGTTAAGTTGAATCTCATATTCTCTTCTTGTCTAACAGACTGCAGGTGGGAGATCACGGCTTACTTCCGCTCTCTCCCTCAGGTTAGTACCAGCAAGGATTCAGAATTGTGGATCCCAACCGACACCAAACAGTGGCAACAACCTCCGTTGATAACCCCTATCAAGTCGATGAACTGTGAACCTCTGGGTTTGCAGTTATACTTGGAACACCCGAGCCCATCTGAACCAAAGTCTTAAAGATGGGGAATTCATACTGCTTTCCCGCTAATCTGGTATGAGTCCGAGACACGTTATGCTTCCTTATTTGTTCTTAATTTTGGAGACATCCGAAATTTAACCTAATCAACCTCACCAAATGTGGTGTTGGGCTAAGGGCTAGTTGAGAAACTTTGAGGGTTGAAGCAAGGGTTTGAAGAAAGGAGCAAACCACAAACTTTTGGAATGAGGAAGCAAAAATATGACTTATTGATTACTTTGGTGCTGCTAATTTCATGACTTGATAAACCAGTTTGTTCTTGGAAACTAGGATTTTCTTTTTTTTTTTTGGGAAGAATGGAAATGGAGTGGCCAAATTGTTGTCTTAATCTATTTTACTCGACTCGAGTTTAATAGTCGGATATAGGCATGAATCAAATATAGATATGTTCAACTTTTGTGCTGAATTTTAAGCTTAATTATTTGTACCTAAATTCAAGTTTGAGTTGACTTTTTTTAATATTAATTGAAAATAATAAATATATGTATTTAAAAAAAATTGATTAAACTCGCAAACTATATGAATTGAGCATTAATACACTTGAACTGAACTCAATAATTAGAGCTCGACTCAACAATGATGGGTCAAATTTCAAGTTTATTTTTTGAAATTGAACTTATGTAACTTACAAGCATAAATGTCTCGTTTATATCTAAAGAGAAATAAGAATGCAAATATCAATAATCAAATTCCAAACCAATTGAATATCACCTCTTAAAGATTTTACATTAACGAATTAAATTAAGTCTCAAATTCTAGAAACCAACTTTAGTTATATGCTAACAGGCTTCAAGACCAAAGCAGATTTCTATCCATATAAAATAGCATTAACTGCCACTAAGATGCAGAAATAAATCAGCAACATTCATTCAAGTCATCAAACCAAGATGATTCCTGCTACTCCTCCATTTCTTCTCTACAAAATGAAAACTGAAACATGGAGACAACTAAAAAAAGCCAGAAAAGAAAGAACAAAGAAAGAAACTTAAAAGACCAAATAGTGAATTTCCTCACAAAAAAGAAAAAAAACTATTTACAGACAATGCATTCGTTTTGTTTACAGACATGTATCGTGAACTTGTGCCTTGTTCGATGCTTCGAAAGTGAAGTCCGATTCAGTTTATGATGACAGGCTGGGATTTTGGCAAAACGGCTTATGCTGGTTGTGTTGGAACTCTGAACTAATTTTTTGCATGTTCATTGGTTTAACACATAGGATTTCAGCGGAACAGCTCATGTCGAAACCACCAAGTCGAGATCTTGCAAATGAATTAGGAACAAGCTAGTTGAGGGTGATGGAGATATGAAACTACATGGTGATTCCTGCGGAGACACAAACATAAAACCTCATTCTGTTAAAAAGCATTCAGAACTTGAAAAAATCTTAAAGAAAGAAATGACATCACTTTGCTCTCAAGAAGGGTTAAAATATGGGGCTATGATGCAAGACAAGATTCAAAGAACCAACCATTTGATTGGTAATGTCTTGAATGAAAAGTACATTTTACCATACAAATTATGCTTGCAACACACTGCATCATCATAGACAATGAGTTATGAAGAAAATTCCCAGAGTGACATCACCCCACGATGCCACTACTTCACTAAGAGATCATCATATATTACAGTCAATGAACATGGTTGAACTATGCCCAAACAAAATCCAGTGAATAAAAACATCCAATGCTCATGTTCATGCAAAAACAATTACATTAACGACTGCGATAAAAACTATGTTTCTCCAACTCTTCATTTTTTTTCTTTAACTACTTATGTCCAACGCATATCAGGACATGAGTATAAAGATATGATCCTCCAAGACTCTTCAAATACATGGAAGTCTTGGAAAAATTTGAACATACTTCTGTCTGACACTCACACCTGGGTCTGAGTAACATAGGTTCAAAATACTCTGGACAAATCCAGCAAATTTTTCATGGTGTTAGTATTAAGTGCATGATTAATGCTAAGAACATGAAACTGCATTTGATGGATGCTTTTATGTCAATGAAACATGAATAAGAGATGTACAATTACAGTTTGCTGACTGTTGACTGGTCTGTCCGGGTTCCGTTAGGCTTAATTCCATATCATGAGTTGCTGTCCAACCAGGTTCATATGCTTCAAGAAAACCAATCTTTGCCTTATTAGGTAGATCGTGGGGATGAACAAACGGCACCCCATGTGGCCACCCGATTTCCATTCTAAAATTGGCACAAGGGCTATCTAGTGCATTAATGTGATTCTCACATTCTTTTAGGTTACAAAACCGTAGTTTGATGCCCTTCTTATCTGCAATCTCCTGAACCCTTTCCTTAAGCACCCTTTGTGCCTCGAGCCGTAATCTCTTGGAAGGAGGAAGAGGTTTGCATCTCGTATTGTTCTTCCTTCTTCTGGTCAAGGGCTTCATAGATCCTGTACCAGCATTTCATTGATCCAAGGACCTGTTGTTAAAAACTTCTCACTAAGGCTACTTGGACAGAAAAATATGATAATCAACATCAAGATGGCTCCACGGACCAAACAGAAAAAATTATCATTGGGATCAAACTGTTAAAAAACCCAATCTTCTCATTATCTTTCAACTTTCGAGTAAAAACATTAATTCAACAATAATACTAGTCCAGGAGTGTTCAACTAACACCAAACTAATTAAAGACCTTATTAGCTATGTTGCTCTGAATCTTCATTTTGCATATCCGAATATGGCTATGGAGATATGATCTTCCAAACCTGCCAAATACATGGAAATCCTAGAAAAAAATGAGCATACCGTGTTGACACTCACACCTGAGTCAAGGTAACAAAGCTTATTAATTTATCTTTAATATTGTGCACATTTCTAGACACGATCCATACCTAGTCAGACAATGTTGAAAATATTTTCCTCATAAGCATTTGAAGTATTGTGTAAGCACAAACTTCTCTAAAAACAAATAACCAGTCACTGTTAGTTTCCTGGATCCTGTTGACAAAATTCTAGAATATATCTAGTATTTAAAACAAATAAGCAGCTTAAGCATTTTGATCCAATCGTAAGCTATGTTGCTCCGACTCTTCATGTTTCTTGAAGCACCCGTGTCCGACATATCCAGACATGGATATGAGGTATGACCCTCTTAAAACCCTCCAAATACATGAAAAAAACTTTAAAAAAATTAAACATACCCGCGTACGATAACCGGGTCCAACACTTACACCAAGTCTCGGTAACTTAAATCTTAAGGATACCTATAATGGTAAATAACAGATGTATAATAGTCTGTCTAGACTAATTAGGAAGAGTAAAAGGATCACAAGGAGATTTGACGATTAAAATCCAACGAGGAGGGGGGAAAAAGGCAGAATCATTTTGCATGGCAACAATTTAATACTTAAAGGTGGGCGGAACTAATTTTCAGTGAGAATCAACTGCATATAACTGTCGAAAAAAGACAAAAGCAGTAACTAGAAACCACAGAATACATTTCCTGTCATTTTACTGCTTTTTCAGGGGCCAAAACAAGTAGAAAATGCCATTCATATTAAGAAATATTGCCTACCATCTTGGGCTGTGGGGAAATTCAAACTCTGGAAAGTGTTTCGATTAAAGAGCTGATCTGTAGGGTGAGATCTCTGCATGAAGTCATCCACTGGTACTGGAAGCTGGAACTGAGCTTCAACCCCATGACCGGCAGCTCTCATCTCCGAGCAACTGAGACTGGTCATAGATTTGGGCATGAGTTTGAAAGCCAAAGAGCATCTTCCAAAGATGTTACCTGACATATTATTAATCTCTGTCCTATGCAGTGCAGGATTTATATAACCTGCAGTCGCTTGATAAAGTGCTAGTCCAGGATAAACAACAGCTTCTTGGGGACCAAGGTCCCCGTCTACAAGAATCCACCGACCGTGAAAATCTCTTACATGAAAACCTGCCTTATCTGACTTAAGAACAGATATTAAGCTTTTATCGACCTGGTGCTCGTGGTCGTGGAACATTATCAATTGGCCATCATCCTGTGCTGTTAAATTGTGGTGTTGTGCCCCTTGAAAAGAAGGCCTTCCGTGACAGCACACGGATAATACTGAAGAAGATATTTCCCGGCTTCTTAAGGGTACATTATCAAGTATTTCGGTAAAGGGAGAGCTGCGCAAGTTCAAGTAATAGCTGATTGCATCCAGTATATCTCGAGCTGCCTTACCAAGCAAGCCAAATATGTCTGGCAAACCACCTGGAGGAAACTCCATTCCGTTGCTGGGCTCCGTAGGAGTTAGGCCTGGTCTGTAATCGTACGTTTCCTGCCATAGTTGGGGATCAGCGTAGTAGCCAGATGTTTTGCACCACTCACGAGAATCATTCGAGTGAATCAGGTCCGCAGATGGGTATGCTGCCCTTTGTTGGAAGTAAAGGTGGGCAGAATCCAGACCAGATCTCAAAAGAGCTCCATCACTAGCCGGAAACTGAATGATGGCAGCAGAATATTGAGCAAATGATTGTGATAAAGTAGAGACTGATAGCTTGTAACAGTCCGAAGGAAGGCCTTCGGTGGGTATGAGATCAGTAAGCTTTACACGACCCAGAGACGGCAGGCCATTGCCTGCCATTAAATTCCTTCAATGTAGCAGCTACGTAAGTTTCGATAAATAATAACGACCTATTGACAATAAAATTAAAAATATCGTAAGTCAAAGGCCTTAAGACATCAAGTATCATCTGTCATACAAGAAATAGAAAATAAATAAGACAAATTTAACAACCCTAAAACTAAACTATGTTGCTCCGACTCTTCAATTTGTTGAAGTACCCATGTCCGGCAATTGTGTCTAACATATTTTCAAACGTAGGCATGGGGATATGACCCTCCAAATACATGGAAAAACTTCAAAAAAATTGAACATACCCGGGTCGAACACATACTCGTATCCGACACTAACAACCAAGTCCGAGTAACAATTTAAGACTATAAAGAAAGATAGGGCATCACAGAAAAATAGGAACACCAAAAGTCAGTTCAGATGGTTCAACATTGGCAACAGTAAGCAACTGGAAAACTTTCTCAGACTATATATTGGAAAGACTGCACAAAATGAAGCAGATCAGATATAAAAACAATCAAAGGATAGTTATTCCTCATTAACAAAACTTCACAGATTAAAAGTCCTGAAAAGGATGAGAATCCGCTGTCCTAGAAACAACTTCAGAAGTGAACAAGCACAATGATTTGAAAAGAAGCACAAATAACAAGTTCCAAACCAAAACCAGGTGAAACTAAGTTATCGATTCCGTTTTGCTTACTACAAATAGGTCAAGGAAACGAAAACAGTCAAGGTATCTGCTTGCGGACGATACCACAATTTTCTATATTTCACAGCTTGCAAAAGATGAATATAGAACATGAAAAATACTTTCACTCATTCTCCAATCTCGTAATGGATAATCAATGGAAACTAAATTGAGATAGATTTACGCCATTTCAGCTACAATAATGAAAATTTTATACCAACTTTCCTGATTCATTTAAGAACAGCACAAATTTATATATGTAAAACTCTAATCATATCTGGAAAAACAATGCAGTAATTCATTCTATCGTATGTCATCAAACATTCAATTTACAAAGAAATAACAGCAAGAAATGAAATAAACTTGATTTAAATTTTGAACTTTTATAATTAAAATAACAAAAACCCAATTCGTAAAATCAAAAAAAAAAAAAAAAACTTAACAGAAAGAAATACCCATCAACGATCAACCCACATAATTGATAATTCCCAATTTATTTAGCCAAAAAGAAACAACTTGCCTTTGATTAATTGAAGCGCCTTCCTAGTCCTAAAGTAAAACCGAAGCGAGGCAGTTAAGTGAAAGCTGAAAGGCTAAAACCTGTGACTGCGAGCAACAAAAGAGACCAAGGAAAGATGTAATTTTCTCGAGAAAATCCGCAAGCAGTTCTTTGTTTATTCATGGTAGCCCCTCATCGTGGGCCTTGCTTGGTTAGGTTTGGGCTTTTGAAGGGAAATAGCTCAGATAGTCTACAAA
This sequence comes from Adansonia grandidieri, assembly GCA_038382065.1. Taxonomy (NCBI): domain Eukaryota; kingdom Viridiplantae; phylum Streptophyta; class Magnoliopsida; order Malvales; family Malvaceae; genus Adansonia; species Adansonia grandidieri. The sequence continues at coordinate 9,910,623 of JBBYHK010000005.1, forward strand.
TTTCAGATTTTTTATTATTAAAAATAATAAATTTATTTTTATACGTTAATGTTCTTTCAATGTATTATTCCGGAATTTAATTTAAATGGAAATACATATTTATTTGTATTATATAGATATGTAGTTATTAGACCTGTTTGAGGGTCAATAGTCTGCTTAGCTCAATGGGTCTAGCCTGACTCGAGTTAGGTTTTAGTTTAATTTTTTTATCGATATTTAATTGATTAAGATCACTATTTATTAATTAAAAATTAATTATTTTAATATTTTGTTATTATTTGTATAGTAATTCGAACAGTCAAGTTAAGTCAAGTCAAACTCGAGGTTGAACTTAAATTTAAAACTTTTTCTAGTTGTATCCTAACCGATAAGTAAGTTTAATGATTATGCATAAAAATATAAATATTGATGAATTTTTATTAATATTTATTTATTTAAAACTATTACAATTCAAAGAAATATGGTTATTGATAAACTAAGTTTTGTGTGTCTGTTACGCTTTAAGGTTCATCCGATACTTAGTGCAATTTGAATAAAAATATAAGACTCACAAAAATAAGTTTGAGTAAAAAAAATAAAATTCGTTTAAAAAATAAGTTGAGCCTTTACTCTAATATTCAAACTTAAGTCCGACCTATTTTTAATTATATAATAATATATTTTTTATTTTTATATATTACATAATTTATATCTTATAAAAATTAAATAAATATAATATTATTATATAAATATTAAAAGAAAAACATAACTTAAATAATAATTAAAACATAATTAAAATATAATATATTAAATATAATTATAATATAAAAAAGAATACTAACACGTAAAAAAGAACTTTGTTTCCTACGTTGCATTAAAGAGGGAGCAAAAATCCAAAGCCAGACCCAATAGAAAGGCACTTTTCACGCTCTTCGGTCTTCATCCGCTCCATGCTCTGTAATTTGAACTGTCCAATTGATTATTATTATTAGAAAACAATTTAAATAAATAATTAATTAATTACCCTTTTTAGGGTTCATCTCTCTCTTCTATTGTCTCAACAAATGTTGATTTTTGAGGGGGAAAAAAACTTTCAAAAAAGAAGATATCTCCTTAGCCATGAAATAAAGACTCTGCAGATCTTCTCTCCATTAAACCCTATGGCATTGCAATGACTATTTTTTTTTTTTTGTTTTTAGACCTTTTGTTTTTGCCCTTTCTCTTATAATTCCTTTATTCTTCTTTTATTTATTTATTATTTTTTTAAAGTTCTGATTTTGAATGTTCAAAGAAACCATTAGATTGCAGATTCTGGTAATTTTTAGGGGTTTTCTTTTGGGTTTTCTATATTGAGTTGGAACTTTGACGTGTAGATAAAATGGATGCTTCTGAAGATCTTAAGCAATTCGGGGAAACTTCTACAGGTTTGGTATTCCTATCTTTTTGCTTCAATTCACTCAATTTATGCCTTTTTTTGGGATAAAATTAGCTTTATTTATTTATTTTTTTAGTTTGGTTTAAGCTTAAATTTTAGATTGAATAGAGTTAGTGTGAAGTTGATTGTGAAGTCAAATGTGCAGAACATTGCAAGGAAAGGAAAATAAGATCCTTACATATTGGGTTTTATTAATGCTGAGGTCAGGGTTTTGTTGCAAAAGCAATTGTGAGTAAGTCTGTTTGATTCAGTTCGAATTCAAATGTCGGTGTTTCGGGATGTAATCAATTTCTAGTTTTAGGCTGTTGCTTCATTCCATAATGGCATGGAAAATTTGCAGTATTGGAATTATAAAGTTTGAAATGTGCTTGTGTTTCGGTTGTGTTGACTTTGATTTCGAATCTTTTTAGTCATTGAAATAGTCACAATTTATTTGAATTTTGGTCGGGTTGGAGGAAATGGTAGTATTGGTACATATTGGAACATACTAGCCTTTGGCTATATAAAGGGTGGTAACTTGCTTCCCATCTGCTGCCCATTGCCAAAGATCAGACCTGAGACTTGGAGTTGGATTCTCAACTTCTAACCGTTGTGGCATTCACTTGGGCTTACAGTTCAAGTCGCTGTTGGGGTGGCACATGGTGGATTAGATAGTTGCTTGCTAGCTGTTTGGTCTTAAGTGGAAGGAAAAAAAAAAGGAAGACCCCCCCCCTTTGTTTTGCATAATTGTTTATGTACTTTGTGTTCTGGTGAAAAGACTGGATCAATGCATGTTTAAGTTGTTTTCATGTCTCAATTTGTTTTTTCCAAACATGCATTACTACTGATTTTTAGTGGTATGATATGTTCTTTATGTTGTGAGCTTCTTTTTTCTTTTAAGTTGAAGAGTGCATTTTTAGTAAAATTAGCTTTTCTATGATGCAGGAGGTGCAGTATTTGATGCATCACAATATGCATTTTTTGGAAAAGATGTTCTCGAAGAAGTTGAACTGGAGGGATTAGATGATGAGGAGGAGGATTTACCTGCAGTCGGACTTGGTGAGTAGTTCTTGTTTGATGAAGAAGAGCTTTATATACATACATACATATATATATATATATATATATACGCTTTTTGTTTTCAGTTTCTTTTCCCTGTCTCAATTGTTCTTGCAAATATAGGCAGTGTTGGACAAAAGCAGTGATTATTCGATCAAAACATTGATCTCTTTCTTCCGAACAACATGCTAGAAAACAGCCTTCTAGAGTAATGCTGAACTCCTTTTCCCCCCTTGTTTTCTTGAACTGATAGATAAACACCGCATTTACTTAGTGGTTAGCAAGCTATTTTTATTTATCGTGTCAAAATCTGGGGGAGCTCTTATTATATACTGTTCTATTTGCCCATGCAAGACACTGCAAACCTTGGTCTCTGTGTTTATAAGTTGTTTTCTGAAGTTAACTTGTCTCTTTGTGTCTGTGTCACTAGCAAATGGAAATCCGAAAAAGATAGGAAATTGATCTCTTTCCCTTCTCTTTCTCTCTTTGAAATTGTGAACTTCAAATGTTTACTGATGAGTTTGCTATATAAACATTATAACATGTAGCAAGTGCATAGTCATGACACATTTCTCTGTAAACAGAGCTATCAAATCTGAGAAAAACGAATCCAGGGAGAATTATATCTGTTTGCTTGAAGAAAATTCCCTCATTATATAATATATTTATATATAAAAGATTATGTCAAAATTCTTGCAGTAGCAATTTAAACAGCAGATAAGCGGAAAGCAAAAGCAGAGCACTAGTTACACAGAAACTGATTGAATGGGGGCTGAAAACACTTTAATTTGCTGAAGATGATGCAGCATCTTATATTACATTATCGGAACTCTTTCTGCTGTGGACAAATCCGCCAACTCAAAGCAAGCAACCTGCCCAAATAGTGTACTTCATCAATTCCTTGGCACCAAATGTAAAATAAATTTACTTAAATCACTCGACTTTGTCCTGTATAAATGAACATAGGGTCATACTGAAATCTATATTTGGAAGATCATAGTTTCATACCCATATCCGACTATGTATCATACATAAGTGACTAACATAGATACTTCAAGGAAAATGGAAAGTCAGGGTTGCATAGGAAACACAGAAACCAGAAGGATTAAAGGGCGAAGAGAGCTAAATGAGAATATGCATAGCAAATGAAGATGCAGAGATGAAAGGGATGTTGATGAGGAAAGAATTTGGGCCACTGTCAAGGTAATTACGGAAAAGGAAAAGGAAGAAAAATGTAAAGGGGAGAAAAAAAAGGCATCATTTAAAGAAAAAAAACAAAAGAGTAAACTATTACACTTTTTATGGATGATTAGATTTATCCCTATAACAAACTCAGAGCTCATTCACCAACATAAAATGAAACAAGTTCACTGCTGTTTTAGTTCAGCTTGTTTATTTAATTAGGTTCAAAATCCTCTTCGAATTCACTCATTTAGCTCGATAAAAGTATAAAGCTTAAACCAAACTCATTCACTAGCTGTTCACCATACTGGTTCACTTCCACTCTGCTTCTCAATCTCTATAACCATATGACAAGTCAAATTTCTACTAAATGAAAATGTCGGATATAGATGAATACGTTAATATGCAAGTTCACCTTCCTTATAAAACGAGCATCTATTAGGCATCACCTTGACATTGGACAAAACTTATTGCTAGAAACATTCAAAACACTTGACCAGCTCTGCCTGTCTGGGATTTCATTCTATATATTCAGGAAAAAACGCAAGGCCTTCAGATCTTTAGCGGAGGCAATCATTTATGACCATTTCCTAATTCAAATTACAAAGGAGAAGTGATAGCTTCCAGAATCACAAAGAAATAAAACATAATTTCCCTTATCCTACTCCAGGAAAAACTTTAAAAATCTTGTTGGAAAAAGAGAAATTGAAGATTAGGTAAAGTGAAAATCCTTCGCCAACTATTCATCAGAGGTTATGCATTCTTCATTTCAGCAAAGAGGTACAGTGTTATCTATCAGGCATGTGAATCTATGTTGACAATAGGTTCATATGATTCATAAGCTTACATCAGGTCTTACATTTATTGTGCTATGATCCAGCTATACGCGTGCACCTCAAGAAAAGTGTTGCACTGAAACTTATAATGGACAGGTGGATAGCATATAGCCATTGTTATGAATAATACAAAAACCAAGTGAAGGGTGTCTAGAACAAGACGTACCGTAATTGTAAATTATCTCAAGAAGAGATAAGATCTAGTGCATGTTGCGATTTAGCAATCCTTGAAATGATAGAAACAGATCTTTGTTATCTGTCCCAAATATCTCCTCCGCCTTCCTCAAAGTTTCCTGAAAAAAGAAAGTTCACTTAGCACACAAAAGTTTGAATAGTAAACTGGTGTAGAGTCTGATGAATGCAACAACTCATTACCCCTCGGGTTTGCTTTTGAGCATTCAGTTCCTTGATGTTAGCCAAAAATGCGCTGAACTGTTCATAGGAAAGGCGACTCCTGGATTACAAATATTTTGTATCAGTTTGTGATGAACCAGGGACTCTTAAAATTCAATAATCTATTACTCTCCCATAAATATAGACAAATGAAGCAAGAGACGGAGAAAGAGAACAACAAAATTTACCTGGCTTGACGAAAGAATTCCTTTCCATCAATGCGAGGAGTCCGTGCTAAACATATTTTAAAAATACAAGAAAAACCGGGTCAGATGAAGAGAGGAAGAGGTAGTTCATAGAAAAAAAAAAATTGGTCTATCAGAATAGCAGCAATTGTAAAACCTGGCAGCGAACGCCCACGAGGAGGAGAGTTAGCTGCAGATGACTGTTGGCTTGATGGGTACCATGAGGAGAGTGAACTCCGCCCATCAAATTGAGGCTTTGTTGGAGAAGTTGCACCAGAGGTTCTCTGGGGAGACCCAGCAGCAGAATAAACCCTAGGCGACCCATTTGTGGATATAAGTTTTGGAGTTCCAGTAGGAGTAAGCCGCGGTGTGATATATGGAGTTATAGAAAATCTCTGTCCAGCATGTCTTGAGGCTGTTGGGAAAATATCAGCTTAAAATATCAAGATAAAGTTTTATAATAAAGTTGCATATTTTCTCCCAGAAAACCAATCAGGTATGAAATATAGATTCTTTTCCAACTTTATGCCAGATTTATTCCAGCAACTTGTTAATGTACTTCAGAAAGTTATTTGCAAAAAAAATTTCATGCAACTCATTTACATGCTTTTTCTTTTGTGTGTTTGTATGTATGATAAGAAAATAAGTATCAATAAAGTTAGTTCATTGTTGACTTCTAGCTGTCAAACTTTTTCATCTTTGATGTTCTATTTAGAAATTCAAAAAGTAAACCTAAAGCCTTAAGCCCAAAGGTTTCAAATTATTTTGAAAAGAATTTAAGTCAATAAAATATTTAAAATATCAAGGGTCTAAAATGAAAACGCACAATACTTATTTACAATAACTCTAATCATTATTAATTATTTTATCTTGAATTTTATAAAAACATATTAATATAATTCCCAAATTGATGCTGATCTTTTAAGTTCCGACCATATGTAGGCATTAAAAGGAAAAGAGAAATTTGCACAATTACCTTCATCAGTTGTGTTTCCCATGTCCATCGACCCAATGGAAGAACGAAGTGACGTGCAGTCATTCATTCCATCATCTGTGGCAGGAGGCATAACATCGATCAGAATATTAGCAACAACATAGAAGTTAATAGCGAAAAAGAAAGGAGAAGGTGGAGATATAGGCTATTGTAGAATTTCTGAAATGAGAAATTATGAATGAATAAGAAGGAAAATAAGGAAGAAAAAGGAAGCAACAAGTGAATCTTAATGATACCCTTGTCAGGATAGGCTTTAGGGACTGACTGGTCACAGGTCCCAATATCAACTGTGTCAGCCTGTCGTTAAAAAGGATCGGAAACAAAGTTAAAAGAAATTGGTTTCTTCAAATATCCGAACAACAGAAACGGAATGGTGAAAATAAAGTGCAGATAAAGCAGACCAAATCATAACAGAAATATACTTGAATCATAAAAAGCATAAACAAAAAGAATGGCTAAATATGAAATCTTACAGATGAATTATCATCACTCAGAGATTGCATTAGTTGTCGCTTAAAAGTCTCCAACTGTTAAATATTAGAAAATGTTATGATTTATTCTTCAAATTCCAAAATAGAATAAATATGAATGTAATATGATGATGTGCCAGAAATATAAATTAGAAAAAGGGAGAAACAAACAAATGAAGAGAATAAAGAACAAACATTATTGTTAAAAAAAGATCAAAAAGTAGGAAAATATTATATGATTTCTTCAACAAATGCTACATGTCTATGAAAGCATTCAAATCTACAAGTAGATTAGCTACTAGACAGAAGGAAGGTTAAACATACTTAGATCAGATTGAATCAAAGTGTAGAATGCAGAAGTAACCACAACACTACAGACCAAACATACAGAATACTAAAGCACTTTTAAGTATTTAAGATCATGTCTGACAGCACTACAGAGTACAGCACTAGGTTATTAAGAATCTCAAGAATCTATGACAGCATTGAGAACAAATGGACTGTCATAATCGTGCTTGTGAAAGAGAAAATTCCTTAAATTTCTTTAATTAAAAAGTTAGCCAAAACCTCGAGTACCAGTGAATAGTAAATTATTATAAGCATGCAATTTACCATTTGAATGGATAGTTGACTGCATATTAAAGGTATATGAAAACAACCAAATAAAAATGTTTGGCTTCCAGTTTCAAACATATTGTTACCCTCCAGCAATTAAAATATATTAAAGAGGAAATAATCTTTTCTACAATTAGTTTTTCCCTACATTATACCAGAAAAAAATTAAGTGGTCGGATACTTCATGGCAGAAGCTGTAGATCTCACAACAAAAGCAGTTACTTTGGTAATATATTAGTAGAAGTCATAAGTATGGAAATGCACTAGTGTGAAAAAAGACTTGTTGATTTAAGTTGAAATCTATAAATTACTAAACTTTGAGGAATCGAACAACCCAAGGATTTCAAACATAATAATTCATTTTTAAATGAATTTTATTTAGTTATGAATTGCTTTTTATCTAGATCAAAGCACTAACTTAAAGCTAATTTAGCAGCAAACTATTTAGTTAAAAGCAATTTAAAAAAAAAAAAAAAAACAACAACAAATTTCACAGTATCTATTTCTTAATCAGAAGTACTTTGGTCCACCATAGCTCCATTTGGGTTTCAAACTTTAGCAGAACCTCAAAGTTGTTGATGCTACTAAATACTATAAGCCTTAATGAACTTATCAACTCACAATACTTGCATAATAAGTACAGTCAAACTAAACTTGCATTGGTGAATTGAGTAAAAGTAAAACTAAATTTTCAATCTCACCTTAGATAAATCACGGCTAAGTTTCTTTGCTGTCATTGCCAATGAATCACGCTCCTTTGAAAGCTTAATCTTCAATAAAAAAAAACAAAATCATGAAAATACTGAACAATAAAACCCCAAAAAAATGTATATAAATGCCCATTAAAATAGTCACCAACAGAAATTCAGAAACAAAATTATAAAACCCTTCAAAAGGACCAGAATTTCTACTAAACACTGTTGTTTGTTAGGAAGGAAAACAGTAGAAATTTAAATTAGGGGGAAAAGGGAAAGAGGAAGTAAAGAAAAAAAGGCACAAAATTCCAAGCTAATCCAATTTTTTTAAAGAAAAACCCTAACATGTGAAATTCTTCAAAAAGACCCAAAATTGCGTCAATGGCCTTAAGAAATTAAGACCAAAAAGAAAAAAAAGAGAAGACTGACATTTTCGTCTAGAACAATCTTTAATTTAGACTCAGCTTCGTGATTCGCTTGCTGCAATCTTGATAGTTTCTCTTCCAATTCGTAAATAATACGATCTTTTTCGTAAATTTTCGCCCTCATCCTTCCCATCTCGGCTTCCATCTTCGACACTCTGGATGCGATTGCCATCGACGTTATCTTTCGCGCCAGATCCAACTGCTCGTAAGGGTCCGTCGGTATCACCGCCAGAATCTCCTCCGCCATATTAAAATCCATGCCTCCTCCTCCACCACCACCGCCCTGCGACATCGCAGATGGTGTCTCTTCTTCCGTCGCTTTCTTTTGTTGGGAAGATGAGAACATTTGAAATGTGAGAGAGACGGAACAAATGCAATATGAAATAATAATAATAATAATAATAATAATAATAATAAACAAATAAATTATTTGTTGTTTTTTATTTTATTTTTGTTGGTTGGTGGATTTTGGACTTAATTCGCGGCGGACTTATTTGTCTGAATTTTTCAAATTTTGGAGGGTTTTCCCTCCCAATATGTTTGAATTTAGAAAAAAATTTTAATAATTTTTATGCTTACTCTAAATTACATTTAATAATAATAAAATATTTAAATTTAATTATAAAAATATATAACTATTAATAAATAAATATTTTTTAATATTATAATATTATTTAGATATTAAAAAAATAATTTACAAATTACAATCTGTTTAATTCATGACCAAGTCTAGTTTAAGCTTTAAACCATGCTCAGACTATTTTACTTGTTATTAATGAAAAAAACACATTGAATAAAATTTTTATTAAATTAATATATGTATATATATATATATAACTAAAAAGATTTTTGCATACAATTTTTTAAAAAAATTTTATCTTTTACTAAAGGGTACGTGTTATTCTCTAATGATTACTTATATTTGTGAAGTCTAAAAACTCTACTAATAAAGTTCGGATAATTTTCCTAGTTTTTTAATTTAAAGATTTATCTTTGATATGTTGAGGTCCTTTAATTTCATATTCGAGATTAAAAGACTACATGTATTCATTTCTTTTTTTTAATTTAATTTTTTCTTTTATTTTTTTACTATACCTTAATAAAGAGTATATATCACTTTTCTAACCGTACTTTAGGAGTCTAAAAATTTTACTATTAATATATTAGATAATTTTTCTTTAATTTATAAGGTATAAAAAAATCGAGTCAAATTCAGATTAGATTGAACTTAGAGTTTAAAAATGCTTTTTCTAAGGTTTGATCAAAATTTTTAAATATTTATAAATTATTTAAACAAAATCATCTAATCAATAATTGTATTTTGATTGTGACTCAATTGAATATTGGATTAAACTTTAAATTTAAACGAATAACTTCACTTTTGTCACGTGTAAAAGGTAGGGGAGTACCCATTGACTAAACTCATGTTCTCAAAACCATGGAATCATATAATGAATTAAAAGATGATTTCCACTTCCCAAGCTAAATAGACACAAAATCCAAGTATAAAAGCCTATCCTTCATGCCAATCTAAAAGAATATATATATATATATATATATATATACACATTAATAAATAATTAAAAGTTGATATATAAAAAAATATAATTAATACATTTTTTGTTGAATTCAAGAAAAAATTATATTAAATGTAAACATTTTTTTAAATGGTAAATAAATAATCTTTGATTGGAGACTCTAAACATTAATTAAGCATACCTAAAAAAAATAAAGTAAAATCAAACACCATGAAAATAATGTTGATAATTTGAAACTAATTGCAGTAATTATGACTGCTTATGCATGGAATCCAATTGAATTTTCACCTTTTTTATTTATTTTTTTAATGAAAAAGAGTGTGAATTGAAAGTGTAACTGCAATTTTGATCAATCACCTTATATGGCAATACCAAACCACTATTTGATGCAATGCAACCCTACATATAAACTTAAAAAAATGAGAAATTATGTTTAGTGATAATGGTTAAAGTAATAACTATAAAAAAATTATAATTAATGTATTATTTTTTAAAATTAATAAAAATAACATATTAAATACAAAAATTTTCTTAAAAAGTTCCAAACATCAATTAAGATTTATTTATTTTTATTGAATTAAAAAATAATGTATTAATTATATTTTTTTAATATATTACTTTAATTGAACTGACTAGACACTTGACTAATTTTTTAAAAAATAATAATTAAATAATCTTTAGTCAGTGCTTTTAATAGACCTTGTGTATTAAGCATTTGAATCTACTAAATTCTAATAAATAAATTCTTAAGCATTTTTCGAGCTTCATGCATATATATATATATATATATTTTATATTTTTAATTTATTCATAATTTTATCTTTATCTAATTAACTCACTTAAAAAAGACGTTATATGTGAAAACTCTCTCGAACTTGTAACTTTTAAAAGTCTAGTAAGGGTGTCATCCCAATTGAGCTAATACTTAATTTATATATATATATATATATTTGTATATAATAGCAATACCAAGAACAACATACGAATTTAACAAAAACCTCAGTCTTCAAAGGGGGAAGAAAAGAGTTACGGGTTCTTTTAAAGCATCCATGGAAGTTGTTTTTCTCGGTCTTCTTTTATTCTTTTCACCTTCTTCAACCATGACGGCAAGCTAGTTTCCGCCTACGACAAGCTGATTGAACTCCAATGTCACAACGCAGAAGTGCCAGCAACCTGCATCCGATGCGTGAAATCGGATCCGAGTGGCCAAGAAGCTGATAAAGTAGGCATTGCCGCCATCGTTATAAGTTGTCCGAGCAAAGACGCCGAGATCTTAGCAAATATCATGTCATTTTAGTTACAACCACCCGTGAGAAGGACTTAATCTCACTGTACCAGGATTGCAAGAAAAGGTTTCGGCGAGCGAAAGTCGATCTAACGTCGGCGTCGAATGAGTTGAATGGCAAGGATTATGATAAAACGAATCATCTTGTGAGAAAAGCACTTGAGCATGATGTTGATTGTAGCAAAATATGACGGTTTTGAAGGCACGGGCTCCTCCAATCGTCTTCTTTGAGATGAGGGTTTTTGAACAACTTAGTGACGCAGCAATGAGAATAACTGATAGGTTCTTGCAAGCTTTGTCAAATCATGTTGTTACCATTTGTGAGAAAGTAAGCAAATAAGATAAGGATAATATTTGTCTTCAATCTTAAATAATTTCTACTATCATTGTTAAGATTGATTAAGCATCGAGCAATATGTCCGATTTGATTTAATTTGAATTTAATCAAGTCCGGGCATATTCAAATTAAGGTTATTTTTTATATATTAATAGTGAAGCTTTTGAACTTTAAAAGATAAGATTAAAATTTGTTATTTATCTATTTTTTTATTATTTTTTTTACTATGCTTTAAAATGTATATATCTCTCTTTTAATCTTACTTATGAAATTTAAAAACTTCCTTAACAATGTATTAACTAATTTTTCTTTAATTTATAGGATATAAAACATAAAATAAAAATGCTTGGATTCAACATAACTCGACCTATATTGAGTTAGGTTAGGTCTGGGCATATTTAATTTAGGATTCATTTTTAATATATTAATAGTGAAGCTTTTTAACTCTAACAATAAGATTAAAGGATTATTATGTATCTCATTTATTTTTTTACTATTTTTTATTGTACTTTAAGATTTAAATATCATTCTTTTAATCCTATTTGTAAAATTTAAAATCTTTCATGAACAATATATTAAATAAATTTCTTTAATTTATAAGGTGCAAAACCTAAAAAAAAAAAAAAAAAAAAAAAGCTTAGTTGGATTATACGTTTGGATTCAATCGCAAGGGTAGTGGTGATATAAAAATAAAAAATGATCATTAAGGACATTTGATTGAAATGTGTTTATATATATAATAAATAATTAAAAATTAGATTTATATTAAATAATAAAATTATATTTTTGTTGAATAATAATAAAAATTATAAAAATATATTAATAATTATTAAAATTATATTTATTTAAATAATAACGTTATATTTACGTTGAATAATAATTAAAATTTATTAAATTATATTTATATTAAAAATAACTTCTTAAAATCATGTTATGTTAAACAATAAAATATACTTATATTAAATAATTATTTATATTAAAAATAAATTAATAAAATAAAATAAAAGTTAAGAGTGGAAAACAAGGGTCTAGACTCCAGTATCTCTATACTATGCCTCCCCAATGAATCCTAGAGAGGTGGTGGGGGAGTGTTTTAGTAAGGAGATCCCCCCAAATTGGATCTCACCGCATCCTAGTGCGGCAGGCTCTAAATGCATCCTAAGTAATCAAATATGGTTTTATAAAATTATCATTTATGTTTAAAATTTAAAAGTATTTAGTATAATTAATTAATTTATTAGATTTTACATTTTTAAATATTATTATAATTATATATAAATTAATGTTAGTGGCATGTTACTTTAAAATTCAAAATTAGCTCACTAGGTAAAGTATTTAATGGTTAACCTAGCAAGCCACGGTTTAATTCTTATACTAAGCACAAATTTTTTACATTTTATAAAGCGGTTTTAGATATCCGAATCTGTTATAGTATAATCTCAATTCTAATATCTAGTTTCATTATTTATTTAAGTAATGCGGATTTGGATAATGAACATTTGAAAAATGATATATGCATTCACTTCAAATTCGTAAAATTTGAATTCATAAAAATAAATCAAAGAATGATAGATATTCAAATCTGTACTATTCATTACTGAATACCCATCTTTTAAACTCATTTTCTCAGAGTTATGGAATCATAATGAAGATGATTTCACTCAATGAACAATGCCAATCCTGGCCGATGTCACAAAAAATAATTAAGAAAAAGTTAAGTATCACGATTTTTTCAAAAGTAGTCGTAATTTGAAGATAGAAAAAGAGTTTTTATTAAAATTTAAACTCAAACATTAAATGTTAATTAATAGCGTAAACCAATTGAAATGAAATTCGATTTTAAATATCATGGAAATGAATGTAGACAAATTAAAATAAACTGCAACAATTATTACTACTTAATTATGAATGGAATCTGAGCTAACTTTAGCTAACTTTTTCTTTTTTTATTCATGCAAAAGAGTGGGAATTGAAAGTGTAACTGCAATTTAGACCAATCACTTTATATGGCAATTGGCAATACCAACCACTATTTGATTCAATCCCACATATATACTTGGATATGATGATAGGTATTTAATGGCATTGATTAAAATGAACCTAATTTGCAGAGAAAAGTATAATTAATTCTTATTTATCTCTTGAAATCAATAAAAATTATGCATTAAATAATGTATTAAATGTAATTTTTTTCAAAAAAAGGTCCACACATATTAGCTTGGATTCTTTAATTAACACTTAAGAATTTTTTTCATGCAATTTACTTTTATTGAATTCAAATATACTTCCGATTAACGGATTTTTATAAACACTTTTAATTACTCAAAAATATTTTTAAAAAATTTTTACATCAAATCAATTACTTTCATAATTTTTTTAAAAAAATATATAATAATTATATATTTTTTTATTTTAAAAATCTTAAGGGATATTAATAGGCTTTTGCTATCTTTTCCTTCTTTTATCAGTTGCTCACAATTTCTTTCTTAAAATAATACTTAAATAGTGTTCAGTTGGTGTCTTTTAACAAACCTTTTAGACTAAGCTTTTGAACCTGCTAAGTTCTAATAAATGAATTCTCAAGCGTTTTTCAACCTTCATATTATATTATATGGAAAAGCTTCATATGAACTTAATTAACAAAACCTCAGCCTCCTAAAGGGAAAGAAAAAGTTATGGGTTCTTTTAAAGCGTTCATGGAAGTTGTTTTTCCTCTTTATCATCTCAGTAGTCTTCTTCTTCTTCTTCTTCTTCTTTTAACCTCTTTCAACCATGGCGGCAAGCTTGTTTTAGCCGACGACAAGCTGATTAAACTCCAATGCCACAATGCAGACGTGCCAGCAACCTGCATCCAATGCCTAAACTCTGATCCAAGAGGCCAAGAAGCCGATAAAGTCGGCATTGCCGCCATTGTTATAAGTTGCATAAGCGGCCATGCTGACAACTTAGCAAATAACATGTCAACTTTAGCTTCAACTGTCCACGACAAGGACTTAAAATCAACGTTTCAGAATTGCAAGGAAGGGTTTTTCCAAGCGAAAATCGATCTAAAAACCGCGACGAATGAATTGAAAGTTATGGATTATGATCAAACGAATCATCTTGTGAGAACAGCACTTGAGCAAGAGGTTGTTTGTAAGAAAAATATGGATCATTTGAGAGCATTTGTTCCTTCTAATATCCTCAATGAAATGAAGGTTTTTGAAGAACTTTCTGATGCAGCAATGAGAATAATTGATAGGTTCGAGCATCTTGTCAATCTTGTTGTATAATTTGTGAGGGTGATGATGAGAAAAAGAAAATAAAAGAAAAAGCATAATATTTGTCTTAAATCTTAAATATTCTATCTTAATCTCCTCCTCTCCATATCTTTCCATGGTCCAGTTTACTCGTCGAGCTCGATAAGGTTGCTTTGAAATATTTTAGATTTCTAACTCAAGCCCAAATCGAGTCTAGCTTTGTCTTATTCGAAAATCTAAATTTATTATTCATGATCAATATTTATATATATGTTTTATAATTAAATTATAAAAATATTAATAATATTTTATTATTTTTTACACAGTAATTTGAGTTTACATACTGAATCAAGTCGAGACTAATTCAAGTCTAGACAAGAAAGCTAAAAAGAATTCGGGTTATGGCTTAATCCATGAGCTTTTTAGTCACCTTAAAGGGTAAATTTATCTTAAAAATTTTGAATATTATTTTTTCCTTGGTCATAAAACTTGCTCACTCTTTTGGATGAGATTAAGATCATCTCAAAATAAGGTGATCTAATTACTATCAATGATCTAAGATTACTACTATATAAGATTCCTAAGTTATCACTAAAAGTGATGATCTTGTCATCGTAATTAAATCATCTTAATTTTAAAAAATCAACCCATATCAAACACCACCTAAAGATTAGTCGTGCAAGTATCTAAAATGATGTGAACCTTTTCTCAACGCGAAATTAAATGAAAATTTAATCCATATCCTAAACTCTAAAAATCGATTATATAAACACATAACCTAATGAGAATAATTTTTCACTACGTGTTCAAATGAAGCCTTTAATTTTTTTTTTTAACTTAAATCTAAACTCTATAGTTAGCCAAGCAAACCTGATGGAACTTTTTTCTCATTGTGTGTTCAAATGAAGCTTTTAAAACTTTTTTGGATTCATATCCTATAAAGTTCAAAGATTGGTTTTGTAAGCACCTAACTTGATGAAACCTCTTCTCACCTTGTGTTTTGAATGAAAATTTTAAAGATTTTCTAAACCTATTTCCTAAATAATAATAATAATAATAATAATAATAATAATAATGAAACCTCTTGTTCAAATGAAACTATTAATTTTTTTAACCCATATATATCCCAAACTTTGAAGGTTTGGCCATGAAAGTGCCCAACTTGATTAGAACCTTTTCTCACTACATGTTCAAATGAAGCTTTTAAAATACTTTTAAACCCACAACTAAACTCCAAAAGTTGCCATGCAAGCTCCCAACCTGTAGAAAACCTCTTTTCACCTTGTGCTCAAATGAAGCTTTTAAAATATTTTCGAACTTATATCCTAAATTCTAAAGATTAGTCGTGCAAACACTTACTTGAATTGTATATATATAGATATATATATATATATAAATTCAATATATAATTTTTAAATATTATTTTTTTCTCATAAATAAAAGATTATAGATTATCATAAATTATTTTTAAAACTAGCTCTAGGTGCTTGAACACTCAACTTTTAGAGTTTAAGATTTAGATTCAAAATGTATTTGAAAAGTTCATTTTGGACATGCAGTGAGAAGAGATTCTTACTTAGTTAAAATGCTTACATGGTCAGTCTTTAGAGTTTTGAATATGGTTTTTCTTTTTTTTTTTTAAACAAAAAATCATTTGAACATGCAATGGAAAAAGGTTTCCATCAAATTTAGGTGCTTGTATAATTAAGTAATTAACATCTAAAGTTTAGGATATGGATTCATAAAAGATTTTAAAAAGTTTATTTGAAGACTGTAGTTAGAAAAGGTTCCAATCCATCTGCCTATAAATCAAGGCAAAGTTGTGCAGGTTTGAGTAGTATTTTTATAAAAATGGATTAAGTTTAGATAAAAATTTTTAACCTACTTTTAAGTTGGACCGATAAACACAATCTTTGTTAATAAAGGACCTAGGTTCAATCTAATTTATGAACAAATTTAGTTTAAAAATATAACTTTAAAAATTTAAATTTTGAATTTCATTTTCTATATAAATCAGAAAAATAAAATAGATAAATTATGTATAAGTTAGATAAGATTCATTATGATTATATATTTAAAAAATATAAAAACATAAAATTCAAATTCATAAATATTTGTAGTTCGGAATTTTAGATTCACTACTAAATAAGTATCCAACAAATTCATAATAAAGGACATCGGTCCAACCTAATCCATGGATAAATTTCGTTGGGAAATATAACTTTAAAAATTTAAATTTTGGATTTCTTTTTCTATATAAATCGTAAGAATGAAAAATATGAATTATGTATAAATTATATAAGATTCATTATGATTATATATTTAAAAGATATAAAAACATAAATTTCAAATTCATATATATATATATATATATCTATATATATATTTGTAGCTATTTTAGATTCAATACCAAATAAGCATCCAACAAATTCATTAATTTGAAAAATAATCACAAATTTTAGATTTATATTTGTTTTATATTTTTATTAAACAATTTATATTATTTTTAAAATTTAAATCTATTTTGTAAAATCTAAATTCTTAAATATAACCTATAATTAAAAAAAAATCTATTTGTATTTGGAATAACTCATTCAAGTTAGGCAAAAAGAGTTTACCATGGATAGGTAGCTTATTTATTATTATTATTATTATTATTATTATTATTTCAGCATATGCAGAAGTTAGTGAGGATATGGCCCAGACTGAATCACCATATTTGAGGTCCAAGTTTGGCAAATTGCTAAAATTTTCTTTGCCTCTTCTTTAACTCAAATAAAAATTCCAAAGCCAAAAAAAAAAAAAAATGCAGATTTCTTATTTTTAAAACTCGGGTTTAATCCAGTTACTTCGTACAATCATTATTAAGAGAAAATATTTAATATATTTGAGGTTTAAATTTTAATATCTATAATCCATTCTCTATCATATTTAAAGCATTATACACTTCTATAAATTTTAACACAGTTAATTATTCGTGTTATTTAGATTTGAACATATTCGTGTATAATATCGTATCGTATTTTAATTATTTTTTAATATTTTTTTTATTATATTTAAAATTATCAGATATTTACATCAATTTACGTTATCAGAACTAGCATAGGTTTGTTTGACTTCCTTTAAAGTATTCAAAATAAATTGCTTTCAATACATTTAGGTTCGAATTTTAATATATGCAATTTTTTTAACGTATTTAAAGCAAATTATATAATATGCTCTCAATAAATTTTAATATTTTTTTATATTATATTATATCATATTTTAATTATTTTTTATATTATATTTATATCGTATCTAAAATTGTTAGATCTTTGGCTCTATCCACAAGAGCAGAACTAGCATCGGTTTCTTTGACTTCCTTTAAAAAGTATCCAAAAGAAGTTGACGGATTTGGCAGCTCTGATTTCAGTAATACTGACATGAATATATATATATATATATATATATATGGGTTTCGTCGAAGTTCAGATGCTTTATTGCATTCTTATAATCGTCATTTTAATGATTCCACGTCCAGTTACACAAAAAAATTAAGAATATATACTAATGCTTTTAAAGATGTATAAAGCTTATAACAGTGGGAATAACTACGCAAAAATGTTGGGGGAATTTCTAATAAGTTTGTCAACGTTGATGCCCTTTTTATTTTGGTGTCCGAATTGGTGAGTTTAGGGGAGTTGTCAGAGTGTGAGTGAGTCGGATTTGTTAACGGAGAAGACTTAAAAGGAGTGCCGGAATTTAAAATCTTATACGTATTCTAATGGTCGAATAAGTGAGAAGTAAACGGAAAATGCTAAAAACTCGTATTCAAAGGTGAAGTCAAAAATTTTATATTGAAAGGTCGAAATTAAAGTGTAAAATTTTTATTATTTTTTACTTTAAAAATTTTAAAAAATATATAAAAAAAAATTAAGTAACCGAGAGAAACCGAAAGAGGAGTTGAGAGGGGCGGAGACACCTGCCTACACCGCTAGCTCCGCCCCTGGTCACTCTTAACAGTTCCCTTAAGTTCACCAACTCCGATTACTAAGATATCGACAAAATCCATGCTTTATGACCATAGATTTATTTAAAGAAAATATATAGCAATGATGAAATAGCCAGGCTTTTTTAAATGTTAGTGTTTTTTGTTTGTTTGTTTGTTTCGATCTTAGGTTTTTTTTAGAAGTTGCATTCTAAACATAGAAAATAGATTGTAAAAATTAATATCTAAATCATATAATTTAGAGATGATTATATAAATTAATAGAATTAGATTATGTATTCAATCTTAAGTATCTTTTTGGGAGATATTATATGTTACTTTAAGAAAAGGAAAGTCGGGGTAGGAAAATGTAGGAACTTTGTAGTTTTTAACGTTAAAATTGTATTCTTCTGACTTTGTGTAAACATTTGCAACTACACGTAATTCACGTTTAATTTATGGTTTATCATCTTCATTTATTTAGTATAATATTCATTTTTGTATTGGGTTAAATACTTATTTGGATCTTATATTTTAGCTCGATTTTCAGTTTGATACTTAAAAAAAAAAATTGTTAATATGATACTTAAACTTTCTTTTCGTCATGTATGTTAGTTCCTTTAGACTAACGGTGTTAGTCAAACTTTGAGATGGCAGTCAAGAGCTATTTTGCTTAAAATCTATACCCTGAGATCTGATTTTTTTCTTATTTCTTTGTCCAAGCCCGAGTTGGTTTGACCCCAAGCCGACCAATTTGAAAGTCTATTTTGCTATTTAAAATAATATTAAAATATTTTATATTAATATTTATAATTAAATTTAAATAATTTTTTATTAATATTTAAAAAATTTAAAAAATATTTATATTAATATTTTTAATTTAAATAGTAACTTGAGTTGGGTCGGTCCGATTAAAAAAACTTATATCCAAGTTTGATCGAATTTAGATCAGATTGTTTGGCCCATAAATGAGTCTAAATAAGAATATGATCATCCAAATATATATAAAAAAAATTTGATTGTAAACATGTTAGAAATATATTTATACACGATATTTACTTGAGTCCGAGTAAGATAGCTTTGGATCATTGTATTGCTTCTTATTACTGAACAAATGGAGTTGATTTTTTTTTGGCAGGTGGAACCTTTGCCTTGTACTCGCTGCTTTGCCGACACTCGAGGATGGGGCTTTTGAATACTACAAATGTAGCAGATGAACATATATCCATTGACAATGCTGCAGAACCTATTGCCGACACTCCAACTAGTTTACTCATAAAGCAATTTTTCGAAAAACATCGTAGCTCTCGGGTTGTTTTACTCCTCGTTGTTCT
Source organism: Adansonia grandidieri (assembly GCA_038382065.1). Taxonomy (NCBI): domain Eukaryota; kingdom Viridiplantae; phylum Streptophyta; class Magnoliopsida; order Malvales; family Malvaceae; genus Adansonia; species Adansonia grandidieri. Next base: position 9,930,570 of record JBBYHK010000005.1, read on the forward strand.
TCTTGGAACAAGCATGGTTATTGGTGATGGAATCCTAAGTCCATCTATGTCAGGTACGAGCTTTATAGATTTCAATCCATCTATTTAAATCACGGTCATGAATGCATTTTCGGTTGCATCATATTTATTGTGATTGTAGATATAATGAAGATAAATAAATATCGGTGGTAAAGAGAACTGAAGCCGATATTACAGCCATTATTTAAATTACGATCCTGGATATATTTTTAATCACATTGCTATTATGATCAATTACAGTAAATATCGATAACAAAAAAAACTAATACTAATATTATAACCGTCATTTAAATTCCTATTTCGATCGAATTTTGTCTGTCGCTGGAATTTTAGTAGAGCTGATGATTAAGTAGGTTTCCTTGATTTTGTTTAACAGTTCTCTCTGCAGTCTCTGGTTTACAGATCAAGGCTACAGATTTACATGACAGTAAGTTAAATCATAATGTGTTTTTTTTTTCATGTGACATATTCGAATTCCCGACTAAAATGTTGGAAATGAAATATGATCTCGAGCTTGGATGTGAGTTCTAGATATAAGTATTTATTTGATATGAGTATATTTATTTTTTTTGAAGTTTTTCAACATATTTGGAGGATTCTTAAAAGGTTATATTCTCATATCTATGTCTATAGATTGAGCTGGAAGTAAATACTTCAAAAAAATTAAGAAATCAGAGTAACTAGCGACATTTATGGACTGGGCCTGGCTAAGATGTGGCTTAAATTTTTTTTATTTCTTTTTTGGGCTTGTTTTGGCTCAAGACCGAGTTAGCTCAAAAGTCTGCTTCTTTATTTAAATAATATTTAAAAAATAATTTACTTTAATATTTATAATTAAATTTAAGTAAAGTAATTTTGATTATTTAAATAGTAAATCCGGCAGATTAGGCCTGCTCGAATTAAGAACAATAACAACCAAACTTGACCCCAGATAAGCTTATTGGTCAGATTAGGTATCCAACCCATGAATAGGTTTAAGAATAACATAGGAAATGAATCTACATTAACATTTGTTATAGACCTTAGAATACCTAACAAGGAAAAAATAACTTAAACGTAATACAATACATTCGTGCCAAAATCTATATAATAATATAACTATTAACTCGTAAAATATTATATAAATGTATAAAATTTTAAACATAATTATAATATAAAAATATACGAATATGATATAAATATATTAATTGTCGGATCTACTTTATTACTATTATTTATGGAAAGCTTCAATCCTCTTTAACATGTTCATATAAATATATATATATATATGTATATATATATATATATATATTTGCAGATCATATTGTGTTCTTTGCCTGCATTATATTGGTTGGCCTTTTCGCTCTTCAGCACTATGGAACACACAATGTTGGGTTTTTATTTGCCCCAATATTGATATGTTGGCTCATCTGCATTACTGGGGTCGGCATTTACAACATATTCCATTGGAACCCTCGTGTTCTATATGCTGTTTCACCTTACTATGTTTATAACTTCTTCACCAAAGCTGGCAAAGATGGTTGGAGTTCCCTTGGAGGCATTGTCCTTTGCATTACAGGTCAATTTAGGGTTAATAAGTAAATCGACTCTCGAATTACGTCACGTGTTAAGTCAATATCAATCAAAATTTAGAAAAATATCTCACCTGACAGGTGAAGACTTAGCACTGGTCAAGTGTATTACACCAATATTTTATATAAAGACATTGATCTATTGAGATAACCTATTGACAGAATACATTCGAGGTTAATTTATATAATAATCTCAAATTTTTTTGTTTTTAACAGGAATGTATTTTTCTTTTTTTTGGGTAAGACTGAAAATATAATATGATTGGACTTTCTTTCCAGGTGCAGAAGCGACGTTTGCGGATCTTGGTCATTTCTCTCAGCTTTCTATCAGGGTACCTTCTTTTTTCTTCCTTCTAATATATGATGTTCTTGATGGAATTCAAAGGTTAGAAAACGGGATTCCAAAGCGAAATGCTTTTAAATATTTTGTGCTTTCATTCTCTCCGTGATTAACTATAAAGAAAATTGAGTTGTTTTGACCAACATTATTCGGAATTCACAGTGAGTATCGGATATAGACATGAGTTAGATATGAATATATTAAAAAATTTTCAGGTTTTTTGGTATATTTGGAGGCCATACCCCGTAACCAGAACCAAATATGTCTCAAACATAGGTTTTGAATACAAAATATTTTAACAAAAATAAAAAATTTGGATAACATAGATTTTTTTTGGGGGTTTTATATCTGTTAAAGATTTCGTTTTTGGCTAATTTTTCATGGATGGAATGGCAGATAGGGTCTACAGCAGTTGTTTATCCTTGTTTAGTTGTAGCATACATGGGTGAAGCTGCTTATCTCTCCAAGCATAGAATGAATCTTCAAAGCAGTTTCTACAAGGCCATCCCCGGTGAAGTTTCAAACTTACTTTCTCTTATACTCCGAACTGTTGGATATAATTCAAAACCATAAGGCGATGATCACTATTTTATGATTTTAATTTGTTTCGTCGATTCCATTGGAACTAAGAGTAAATGGTTATCGATTTGAAAAATTCATAATATTATATTATGTATTAGACCGAACATTCCATAGATTCTTGATTCAACAAGTCCGATCGACAGTCCGGTGTTAGTTCTAATATTTTTTTTTTCTTCTACTGTAATTTCTTCCCTTGCTTGCAGAGCCTGTATTTTGGCCGGTGTTCATCGTAGCAACACTTGCAACGGTAGTGGGAAGTCAAGCAATAATCTCAGCCACATTCTCCATCATCAGCCAATGCAGGGCTCTGAGTTGCTTCCCAAGAGTGAAGATAATTCATACGTCGAACCAAATTCATGGCCAGATTTACATTCCTGAGATAAACTGGATTTTGATGCTGCTTTGCCTCGCCGTTGTTATCGGATTTAGAGATACTGATCGGATCGGAAATGCATATGGTTCGTGCCTACTTCTCGCCTTTTAACTTTCTATATTATTTTTCGCTCGATAACGCAATGCTGCTGCTTTTCTTTTTTTTTTTTGGTTAATGTTAATACGTAAATAGTTTTTCGAGCAATACCCATTTTAATGGTTTGGTATTTAAAAGAAAAAAAATTATAATTAGATATTTAAAAATTTTTTTTATAATTTAATAAACTAATACTATTACATAGAATGCTGACGGTTTTTTACTTGATCAATATTAAGTTGTTACGTATTTGGTCAACGTCACGTCTTTGTTTAGAAAAATATTCAAACCTGTGGACCTTTGGGCCGATTCATTTAGATCATCATTGAAAAAATATTTAACTTGAACAAGGTAGTCAGTACTATACCTATGACATAGCATTTTCGTTGAGGTGTTGCTATGTATCAATATCGATACTAATGTGTTTTGGCGTATCGTTTAATTTTAAAAAATTAAATAAGTGATTTTTTTATAAAAAAAATATATAAAGAATCAAAATCCTGTACCAACTTGTACCAGTTGGTATGTTTCGATACCGACAGCTATTGATTTGTATAGATCGATATAGGTCGGTATCGCCGACACGGGTTGGAACAAAAACAGAAATGGTACATTACTAGTACCATTTCATTTTATCTTAATAAAGACATGCATCGGCTAATACGATTGGTATCAAACGGTATCGACAACTATGAACTTGAAATCAAGAAAATCGAATTAGAGGTCAAAAAAATCAGATCAAAGGTCAAATTGGTATGATTTGTGAACTGATTCATTTAAATAGTATTTTAAATTTTTAAAAATAATTTTAATATTAAATTAATATTAAATATGGTAAATAGTTAATAAAAAAATGTATTTGACTTAGTGCTATGAATTTTAGTATAACTTAAGCTAGGTTCATCTCTTATTAGATAAAAATATTTTTGAAAAAAATAAAAAAAAAATTTTTTTTTCAGTTTTTAATTGGTTGATCAGGCCATTGATTTAACTAAGTCTTAGTTCTTTATATCGTACCGAAATGGCTAAACCTCTAATTTTTTATTAAACTGGTTCAACTAATCAATCTAGTTCAATTTTTTTATATTTTATATAACGGCATTAGTCCGTTGAAATAATTTGTTATTGAAATACAACTTCAAACATCTAATTATGATTTTTTATTTTTTTTAGATATTAAATGATTAAAAAAGTATATAGTGCGGGAAGCAACTTAGTTATTAAGCCTTTGCTTTACACAGGGCTGGCAGTGATCACAGTCATGTTTGTCACAACCTGCTTGATGTTTTTAATCATCACGACAGTTTGGAATCGAAGTTTATTCCTTGCATTATTATTTCTTCTAACATTCGGATATCTGGAACTACTTTATTTCTCCGCATGCCTTGCGAAAGTACACAAAGGTGGCTGGTTCCCCCTCGTTGTCTCCACCGTAATCTTGTCTTTGATGTCGATCTGGCATTACGGGACTTTGAAAAAACAATCATTCGAGTTGCAGAACAAAGGTTTCGTTCGACAGTTTCATTGTTCTTGGTCCAGGGCTTGGAATTACCAGGATTCCAGGGATTGGCTTAGTTTTCTCCAATGTCGCCCCGGCATCCCACCGATGTTTGCTAATTTCGTGACGATCTTTCCCGCGTTCCATCGGATCATCATCTTTGTCACCCTACATTATGTTATGACTCCGAGAGTTCCGGCCAATGATCGCTTCCTTATTTTCCCGCTCGGTCCTTCCGAATTCGGATTTTACCGGTGTACTGTAAGGTAATTAACCATAAAATTCCTTCTCAATCCACGATTCTAACATGTTATCATCGTCGAAATTATAATCGTTAGTTTAACGAATAATCACCTCCGATCTGATTTTTTTTTTTTTACCGTGAATTTCAACTTTTTTTTAATATTTACCGCATCCATTACGTAATCATTTTTGTCTTGAATGCGACACAATGGATAGGTTCGGATACAAGGATGTCGGAGACAGCGATTTCGAAACCCAGCTGATCGAAGAGGTCTCAGAGTTCCTGAAAAACCAGGCCATTAACGAAGAGCTTACCGTCATAGCCCAACTGCCCGAAACCATGGCCGGAGTCACCGGAGATCGAAGAATGAGAAAAACAGTCGGGTCGAAGAAGAACAAAGTGGAGGAACTAATGGAAGCGAAGGAATCAGGGGTGGCTTACATGATGGCGAACACTCGAATCAAAGCCAAAGATGGATCTTGTTTGGTGAAGAAATTTGTGATTAACAAAATCTACGGGTTCCTTAGACGTAATAGTCGTCGACCGGCGGCTGCGCTAAGGATTCCTCACACATCATTGGTTGAAATCGGAATGGTTTACAGAGTTTAACCATGGCTCGGAGGAACTAAGCAACTTGGGTCGGCCATAGTAGTGAGAATTATTACGTAAATAAAATTATTTTTAAACACTCAATATATTATTAGCAAATGTGAAGGAAAAGTGCAATTTTTATATTATTTTTTTAATATCATAAAAATAATTAATTAAATTATAAATTTTTTTAAAAAAGAAATTAAAATAAAATATTTTTAACGTATGGGTTGTAATGTGTTTTTATGAAAAACCAAAGTTAATTGAGGATGGAATAAAGATTTTTAGTTTGGGAGGGTGAGAGCTTATATTGATATAAGATTTGGATGAACTAAAATGTTTTATTTCATTTACTTTATATTTGTTTAAAGATTAAATTATTTATGATATTTGAAAGTATTTATATATAAATAGTATGTTCAACACAACCTTTTTACTATCAATATTTTAAATTTTTAATAAAGATCATTTATTTTATTTTTAAGAAGGATTGATTCATTTTTATTTTTTTTAAATGATTGATTTTTTTATAAGAGTTTTGTTTAAAAGATGTGTTAGGTTAAAACTAGATCGGTCCATAGGTGGGGCAACTCACCCAATCCGATCGGGTTTGGGTTTGGCTTTGTATTTTCATATTCCGACCTAGTTCAAGATAGTATTTTTATATTAAAATAATATTTTTATTTAAATTTAATTATAAAATATATACATATTAATAAGAATAATTTTTAATCGAATAAATAGCTAAACAGACATAAATAGTCAGGCTGAGCAGAGCCAAAAAGAGACTTAGGCAAAAATTTCTAATTTTTTTAGACTGCAGTTCAGTTCATGGACACCTCTAGCTAAAACATGTCATTTTTATTTAGGCACAATCATTTTATTATTAATATTGTAAATTTTTAAGAAAAATTATTCTTTTTAAAAGTTATCAATATTTTTAAAGAAGGATTGATTTATTTTGATTTTTCTAAGAAAATACTGATTTCTAGAGATTGATTCTTTTATTTACAAATTTTAATTGATTTATATGAATCTAGATAGTGTTTCTATATAACCGAGTGAGGCTTAAATAATTTTTTTCGATATTCCGAGTCGAGCCAAGCTCGAAAACTCATAACAATTTGTTAATAAGGCATGGACCCAAATTCAACTGGGTACATGAATAAGTCTCGTATGAACGTAAAATTAACTTCATAAAACTATAATACTATATTTGAAAATATAAATTCAAAAACCAAATTTGGTTTGTTATATAAAATTATAAAAATAAAATACATACATTATATATATTTATTTGAAATTTAATATGATTATAAACTATATATATAATAGATATAGAAAATATATTATTTAATATTCATATTTATAAATTTATTGAACTAAATTCAAATAATTTAAATAAATTACGAATTAATATCGAATATAAAAGAATAAAATTTGATTAAATTTAAACGAAATTTTAAATTTTAAATTATCGAATCGAGATAAACTTAAACTAATTATTGCGTTGACTCAACTTGATAACAGTTATAATGTTTTGTCACATTGATTATAATAGTATTCTGTCACATTGATTATAATAGTATTCGAAAAAAATGATTTTCTTAAATATCTTGAAATAAGTAAAATCAACATTCAATTTTTAAAAAGATTATACATAAAAATATTTAAATTTAAATTTAAATTTGAATTTAGATGTAAATATCTAGAAAATAGATGGTTGGACAGATACAATAAATTTTTAATTTGTATTATAAATATATTTTATTATATTATAATTATATTTTTATATTTATATTATATAATTTTTATAATAAATTATAATTAATTTTTTTGTATCATGTTTGTATCATGTATAATATTATTGAATCTTAATCTTAAGCCAAATATATATTTATATTATTTATTTATATGAAAATTCTTTAAGGTAGACCTATTCATTGACCGAGCCAAGTCAGATTTGAATTAAATTTGAGTATGGTATTAATATTAAATATGATTACCAAAGTCTCGCCTAGCTCAAAATATGAGCTTCGAATTTTGCCTAAGCTCTCACATATTTGTAAATAGACAATTCAAGCCCGTTTAGATTAGCCTATGTTATATTTTTTATAATTTATTTTTAAAAAAATAGATTCTTTAAATTTAATCTTTATTATTTTAATAATTTTTTTTATTAAATTTATAAATATAATGATTTAACTTAATTTTTAAAGTTCACATTATATTATTATGTATATTGTTTATATGATAAAAATTATATAATACATAAAATATAAAATAAATATATATAATTTAATAGTAAAATAAATCAAGTAAAATTATATTAAACTTTGACAGTTAAACTCAAAACTCGACTAACTTTTTAGTTAAATTTATTTTTTTATCCAAAACGTCTTTAATACTTTTATTAAAATTTTTTTAAATATCAGACGAAACTTCATAGTTAGTCGGATAACCAGCGAAAGGCTACTTTAAGGTCCCACCACCTAATTTCAACCTCTGGAACACAGATTTTTGAGATTCCCAATTCCACTTGGAAAAAGAAAATAACTATAAATATTCTCAAATTTTATTTTCTATTGCAGCATCAAATTCTTTCTTTGCCAAACAAAAGGGAAATTTATTGGAAAAAAATTGAGAAGAGATGCAGATCTTTGTAAAGACGCTTACAGGGAAGACTATTACTCTCGAGGTTGAGAGCTCTGATCCTATAGACAACGTCAAGGCCAAGATTCAGGTTTGCCTATTTCTTCTCTCTCGCTCTCTTTATTTTTTTAGGGAATTACTGTTATTATTATAGTTGTAGTTGAGTCCTTATTTGGTTGATGAGAAAAGTAAGTAACCGATGATGGAAATTAACTTTAATTATGTGTAAAAGGGAAACTGTCGTAAGGGTTTTGAGAATTTCTTTTCTGGGTTTTTCTTTGCTTTATTTAAATATTTTTCTTTAGAATTCGTAGATGACTTTCTGTTTGGCTGACAAGAAAAGTGAAAAAAAAAATTAAAAGAAAAAGAATTCCAACTTAAACTATTCGATGGGTATATGAAAAAGATAGTAAATCTTTGCAGTTAACAGTGATTCAGTGATAATGTGTGAAGAATTGATTAGATGCTTCCTGCGAAGTCTGAATTGAAATTTTCTAGGAAATATTTTGAATTTTGGAGTTTCTCTTCATAAAAAAATTACTCTGTTTTTATCTAGGATATGAATTCTGAAAATTTACTCAATATAAGTTTGTGTCTAAAGAGCAATCCTTCCAGTAATATCGGCCATTTATCCCGCTTCCCTCCACATTTCATCAAGTGGTCATGCTAAAGACATAAACAGCCATAGATAATTATGAGATGCAATCCTTGACGCAGATATACGGAAAATTTTCTAAGTTTTCTTATATCAATGGAGGATCATACCCTATATTCATGTTCGAATATATGTCATAGGTCTCGGACACAACTACATTATGGAAAATGAAGATTCTGGGTAGCATAGATCACCCGACATTGAAACATGATGTAATATTTAACTTCCTCAGAATGCTGGTTTATCTTTATGTTAAATGGCTGTAAAAATTATGATGGTCACCCGAGATTATGGTACGATAGATCTAACGATAATAAAATTGTCACCCTATAGCTCTCTGCTATTGTGATTGCTGAAGCGAGGTTATTCACTTTCCGGTTCCTAAGTGCATTTTGAATCTACAACTGAAATTCAGTATACAGTTGTAAAGCATTTCTTCATTACTTATACTACCCGCATCGAGCATCAAAGATTTGGATCTTCATGCAATCTCTAATTGAACCTGTTTTTTTGCCTCAGAACTTCTCCAATTTGTTCTTTACTTATTTTCTTCGTTTTTGCATTGCATCGTAAAGCTTGAGATCGGGTTTTTGTTAGACTGCATTTTTTTTTCGTAATTGAACGTTTTCAGATGGTGCACTCAACTTTTACAGGACAAGGAAGGAATACCACCTGATCAGCAGAGATTGATTTTTGCTGGCAAACAGCTTGAAGATGGTCGAACTCTTGCGGATTATAACATTCAAAAGGAGTCGACTCTTCACTTAGTTTTGAGGCTTCGGGGTGGAACCATGATCAAGGTGAAGACCCTCACTGGGAAAGAAATTGAGATTGATATCGAGCCAACTGATACCATTGATCGGATTAAGGAACGCGTTGAAGAGAAAGAAGGAATTCCACCTGTTCAACAAAGGTGGTCGAGTTGTATGATTTAACAAGCTAACTCCTTTTACGATACTATTTTGGTTTAAATTGTGTATGATATTCACCGTCGAAATATGCTTTTTCGAGTATAAAATACTTGACTTTAGTGGTTTACTTTTATAATCGTTGACACTTAAACTCATCCTGTTCGATATCGTGATGTCTTAATTCATTGATTTGTTCCGTTGTTGCAGGCTCATCTATGCCGGCAAGCAGCTAGCAGATGACAAGACGGCACGCGAATACAATATCGAGGGTGGCTCCGTGCTTCATCTTGTGCTCGCGCTGAGAGGGGGAAGTCTTTAAGTACCTTACATCTATTCTCTGAAACATCTCATCTCATGGCTTAAATCAGCATATATTTTGCTTAAACATGGATGACGACTCCGCATGTCATATGTGGATGATCTAAAAACATTATCTGATAATCTGCTTGGCGTTTTATAAGAATATGTGTGTTTTGTTAATAATGTGGAAGTTTAATAATCTACATAGTCTTCCTTTCAATTCAATGTGGTGTTTCTGTTTTGAAACTGGGAGTTTTTGAGACAACCAACAATATCAACTTCGTGTGCTCAATTTTACCTAGACTTGGGTTGCATATCGTATATAGGTATACATACGATAATGGGTATATTTTATTTTTTTAGCTTTTTCATATATTTGGAAGATTATACTTTCGTATTTATGTCTGAAAATGTGTCGGACATAGGTGTTTGACATGAGTACTTTTAAGAAAAATTAAGAGTTCTAGTAACATAGCCTGTGCTTGTCTTCCCTGCCAATGAACTTGCAGTTTTTAGCTATCTTATCCGGACTTAGGGATAGTATCGAATATGGATATGTTTTCGACATGCGTATTTTTTTAAAAAAAATTTATAAACATAATAATAAGAAAAATAACAGTAAAAATGGCTAAATCTTAAGAGTTTTTAAATTTCATAAAATGGATTAACACGATAACACATATCTCTTTGGGTCAAGGTTTTTTTTTTTTTTTTTTAAATCTAATTGTTTTTACGCTAACAATGTAATTTTTAACTTCACAAACGGAGATTAAAATATTTTTATGTGTTTCAATTTTTAAATTATATTTTTCATTTATCTCCCCATTTATTGCATGTGAAGAATAAAATTTTCACTAGCAATATATAAGATAATTTCTTTTAAAAATTAATTTCAAAAAAATAAAATATGTAATAATTTTTTAATTATACTTATAAAATAAAAGAAAATTAGAATTAGTATATTAAAAACGAACTCTAATACGCTACTCTCTTATTTATACGTAAAAATGGTATCGATCCACTTGCTCGAATGCTCTGCTGGTAAGTTTTTATGCTCAATTGAATAAGAGACTACTGATAAAATCGCATCAAATTAAGGTAAAATCAATAAGACCTCTGATTATTGGTTGAATCGATTCAATGAATTAAATTAAGTGATTTAATTAAAAAATAAATTAATTTAAATAATACGATTTTGATATCAAATAATTTAAAATATAAAATAAGAATATGCATTTGATTCAATAGTATATTTTGTAATATATAACTAAAAGTTTAAAGGTTCAAAAAAAATAACTTTTTCAATTTAATTTGGTTTTCTTACCTATTTAATATGATTTTTTTACTAGTTGAACTAACTTTTTTTCGTTTCAATGAGTCAATAGTTTTCTATATATATGCATCAGGCTAGATAAAACCTTCGATTCTTTATTAAATCAATTTGACTGACGAATTAGATTCAATTGTTCTCGATGCATACGAGACGATATATAATTAGGGCAACTTATATCCAACTTCAAATTTTATTTATCAAAATTTAGAAAATCTATCTATACAGTAAAATTGGCTTAAATTATTAAACGTGTCATGAATGCTATTTTACGTAGTCCAATATTTTTCTCATGATTCGGTATTGTCATAATTATTATATTTTAATAATTAAAATTGATTAATAAATAAGATTGATTTGATTTATGTATTATTAATTAATAAATGACATTTATTAAAAATAAGAATATGCGTGTACTTTAACTTAATAAATAAAATTTATAATAATTAAAATTAATTAATTCATCTTACATGCATGTAAATCAAGTAATTTGAGTGAGAATACATTTAAGACGAGTAAATAAATAGCATTCATAATTATTTTAATTAATTAATTAATCATGAATATCATTTACACATAACTCAATAAGTTAGATTGAGAATAAATTTAAATAAATGTTATTTAATTAATCTTAATAACGTGATTTGATTTATTGATCCTATAATACTAATTAATTATTAAAATTTATTTATTAATAATAATAGCTATTGATAATATGATTTTACACATAACTCAAGCAGTTATACTGAAAAAAATTTAAGTAATATGAATTCATTGACCTATCATTATATATAACTTAAATTCAATTTTAGTGATATAAATTTTATTTAACTAATCTTAATAATATGATTTAAAATATAAAATACATACAAACCCTTGCAACACACGGATACGACCTAGTAATAATAATAATTTGCTTACCTAAGCTTCCATAACGTAAGAGCACATGATTATTATTTTCTTTCCATATGAAGACAATTTTCATAAGTCAAGGTGAACATTAGACTGGAATTAAATAGTATATTTATATTAATTATTTGTAAACGAAATTAAAAAATAATAATAATAATAAGAAGAAGAAGACGACGACGACGACGACGACAATGGACAAACGAAGTTTGAATTTTAACATAGTTTATTACCCTAATACTTATCCATTAATTGATTTGCAACAACAAATATTTATATATTATCATCATAATTGGTAATCAAAAACATAAAAATAAACATATCCGCAAGTTGCGATGCTTATTCGTTTTCACTTTAGACAGATTTGGCTTAAAACTAAGCCGAGTCTGAGTAAGATTTTTGGTAAGACAGATCAGCCGATCGGCTTGGATTACGAATGAAATTGCAGGATAAAAAGTGCTAGTTTCTATACATTAATATTTTAATAAATTAATTGTTAAATTTAATAAAATAATTATGTTTATCATTTAAGTAAAAGTTTCACTCGATCCAATATCGTATTGATTAAAAATATTTTTTTATATATATTTAAGAGTTAAAATTTTTTACATCAAATAAATAATTAAATATTTTTAATTTATTTAACATTAAATATATAAAATTTATATGAATAAAATATGAATTACAATAATAAAATTAAACAATCATAAATTATATAAAAAATTAAAAAAATATGTAAAATTAAATTAATTATACGTTAACGGAAGTGGATAAAAGAAAATTAAAAAACTATAATTGCAAGTTGGGATGATATCAACCATTACGTACAAAAGACAAAATATATAATGTGCAACTTCTGACAGAAGATAATGTCCTTCAATTTAATTTGATTATTTTGATTTAAGCACGTTCAAAACATATTTTATATATATATATATATATATACACATAATTAAAGTACAGCTGTTTGATGTGCTTGTATTTGTAACCAGTTCGTTTATATCAGGTTCCCAAGAACATTGAAAGTAATAATAATAATACTAATAAAACATATTATAAAAAATTTAAAATTTATATCAGTTAGATGCATGGTATTATGATTATATTTAGTATATTTAAAGTTTAAATTTTAATATTTATATCTTTTATTTACGATTTTATTTATACAATACAATATGCATTCTGAAGTTGAATCAATACTTATAATTATTAGGTATTAAAGAAGAACTAGAAGCTTTTTTTAGGTTTTTTTTTTTCTTTTAAACGTGAAATTTTATAATTATTGATTTAAATTATGCTTGTTTATGAATTAAATGAGTTAGTCATTTTATATATACTTTTATAATAAATAAAATTAATTATCCACAATTTTATAAATACTAACAAGTACATCACGGCATTGTCACTTGGAGCAATTAACGTAAACTAGAAAATAAAGAAGATAAGAAAGGGACTATTTATGGATTGAGCAATTTGTTTGATCTGTATTAAGTTTTAAGTTAAAATAAAAAATATTATATATTTATTTATCTAATTTGAATTATTATTTATATTATAAAAATTAATTTTATTTAAATTTAATTTTAAAATAATTTTTTAATATTATTTTAAATAATTATTTAAATTTATGAAACGTCTAAATTAAAATTAACTTAACTTGAATAAAAAATTTTTAAATCGTGATCTAATACTGGCCATTTGATATTTAGATATTGCAACGTCGCATGTTCTTATCCAAACAACAGTTATGAATTGTCATTACTTGCTATTATGTGGTCCCTTTCGCTATTTGCTTTTCAAGTGTTGCCTTTGTATTTGGAACCGGCTTTACGCACTCTAAAAAGTCTTACTTTTGTATAATATCGTGAGCTAGTTTCATGATACAAAGAAGAAAACCAAAGCAATTAAAATCAAGAATTTAAATAGGCTTATATTTTTAACGATCATAGATATAATATATGTTATTATAATGATTATAGAATTTTTATTCTATTTTGCATAACTAATTATAAAAATGGTAATTATAGTTATAATCAAAATCATAAGAATTCTTTTTTTAATGATTTTTAAAATATTTTATAACATTATGATAGAGGTGTTTATGGGTTGAGTTCTGACTTAAACTTTCTTTTTTGCCCAAGCTTGACCCTGGCGGAGCCTAGGCCTTTACCGTTTTACAAATATAAAAATGATTTTTATATTAATATTTATACATTATATAATTAAATTTAAATAAAAATATTTTTATTAGTTGAAAAATGATTGGTGCAAGTTGGCTCGAATAAAAAAAATTATATTTAGGCTTAGTCCAATATGAGTCGGGGCTAGTTGCCAAACCCTCGAATAGGTCTACTCTATAATCATAAAATAATTATTATAATGTCAAGTTAAAATCATTGTTTAAATCTTCGATCAAAACCAAAGAAAAAAAAAGCAACTTAGTGTAGAAGGGAGGTTGAACAATGTCCAAAATCATGTTAAAGGCACGACTTCTTGAAAAACCATTACGAAATAGTCGTTACGTAATATAACAACCACATTTTATTACTATGATACCATCTAAAGAGCCGAACCCCCCACCAATAACTAAGATTGCTCGAGGTTGGAATAATTAATATATCAAATATTGATTAAGTGTAGAAGATATAGGTTGTTTAAGAAGAGAGAATCATTGGTTCCTTATAATCATTGATTTTTCTTCTTTACGTAACTCTTACTAAGCACACTCGAATTCATTTTCTTTTCAATTTTTTACCCTTCTCTTTTCATCTTTTTCACTTTCCATTCTTCCAAACACACTCTTATAAGAAGGCTTTTGATTATTTATTTATTTATTTATTTAAAGCCTTGGTTGGATTAATTCATGCGTTTTGCAATAAATTAGATAACACAAAATTTGGGATAACATTAGCAGGATTGAGTTCCAGTTCTTGAACTTTTCATTTTTCTTGCTTCAATTATAGCTTGAAATCTGAGTTCTTCCTCAACCCCATTACATTATATTAGCTAAAAGCATTTGAGATATTTAATCCTTTTTGTTAAGTTGATAATCTCTTGTGAGAATTCTTTTAATATTTCATGCTCACAACCAAATCAATAGTAATAATAATAATAATAATAATAATAATAATAATAATAAAAGGTTAAGAATAAATACATAGACCTCAATAATTCACACAAAAATAATAGAAAACAATTAGAATTTAGATTTGTTGATTTACTTCTTCTCCTTTGTTTTTTTCCCTTTTTTATTTTTTTTTGAAAAGAAAATCCTCACGTAAAGATTTGGAAAAAGATTATAAATATTAAAATTCGAATTTCAAATTTACTAGATATCACTTTTTTAATTATAATTGTATAAACTCAACTAAACTAAGATTCCGATTAATCAAGGGAGAAATATTACTTGAAATTCTTCATTGAACAAGAGTTGCTACTTTTAAACTCATAAAAACACAAAAACATTGATTTCAATATGACTTCATAAGTGTGTGTGTGTGTGTGTATATATATATATATATATTATATTGGTGTATAAGTTATACTAATTCAAATATTCAAACAATTTTTACGTTTTCTTAATTTGTTTTGTTATAAAATAAGTTATAACATGAAAATAAAATAAAAAAATTATTTAAATTTAAATTTAAATTTCAAATCTTTTAGATAGTACGATGTATTGAATGCATGAACCAATTTAAGTACTAGTTCTCTATGTTTTCATAATTGCACAGAACACCAGCCATTAATTAGTGTATTCAAATAGTACCAATATATACACACATCAGTTCCATACCATATATCTACTTATTGAAATCAAATTTTCACGTGTAGAGAAATGCATAACTGACACAGCTCAAAAAAAGTTCCCAAACAAGAAAAAGTAAAGGAAGATGGGAGGGGACTCTCGCTAGTGATAAGTAGAGTTTTAAACAGTGTTCCTAAGACGTTACGATCGTTATTATATGATTTTGATATTATAAATGTAACGGATTAAAAATATGTTCGTGATTGTGATTTAAATTGCTGTTTATATGTATGGACTGACCCAGAAATCATCCACAGGATCATAGTAGGAATCAGATAAATATATGGGTTCATGGAGCCACAGTTGAGAATTCGCCGTCATTTCTTGACATTCCTCGTTGTCGAAAGCTGCTAGCGTCAAAGGCGACAGCTGATGGTTCCAGCTCGTGGTGGGTTCTGGGAAGTCATCCAACGTAGGAACTGGCGAGTCCAAGTCGAGCAACGTGTCGAGGAACATCAGGGAACCAGCGACGTCAGACGAATTCTCCTGCCCGGTTTCAATGCCGCCACTGATGATTTCGTTAGTACTTGATGTAGTCGTCGCTGATGGCGAATTGTTCTTCGCTACTCTTTTCTTCAAGCGAGTGTTCCAGTAGTTTTTTATATCATTGTCAGTTCTTTGTGGCAGCCTTGCAGCAATTGCTGACCATCTGAAAATTAATCAAAAAAATTTGAGAAAATAGAGAAAGATTATCCTGACCAAGAATTTATATATCAATCTTTACGCAATGTTATGATCATTATTTTATGGTTTTAACTTTGAATATAGTAGATATTTATTGTAATTAATCATAATTTTATTAGTTATATTTGTAACTTCCGTAATCGTAATAAATATGATGCCATCAAAAATGTATTTGAAATCGCAATTTAAATCCATATCCTAATTTTAGTTAATCTTGTATTTTTTGTTGTGACTAACCGATTTCCTAGCATATTTTGCAGCCGAATTATGGTTTCTTCTTCTTCCCTGGTGAAGTTTCCACGCCTTATATTAGGCCTCAAGTAATTCATCCATCGAAGTCTGCAACTCTTTCCTGATCTTGCCAATCCTACAAACCAAAAGGAAGTGCATGCATGTAAATACTCTAATAAATTCTTAGGAGATTGAAGTAGTTTCATATCAAATTTGTAGTTTGATTTTGTTCATGATTAAAGTTCAACTTAACAAGAGATATATCTGAATCTGGGATTTAACCCAAAAGTCTGGGATTCGTTACATAGCACCTTCTTCTCCCTTAAGCTACGATTTTCTTTATATCGAAAAGAACTTTCCCCTACCTTGAGCTACAATTTTCTTTTTATTGAAAAGAGAAAAAAAGAAAATAAGTTTAGAGATGTGTCTCACCGGCGTACTTGGGCATTTCATTCCAATTCCAAATCCCATATCTCATTATATAAGCAGTGAGCTTCTGATCTTCGTCATGGCTCCATGTTCCTTTCTTTAGCCAAGTTTTATTCCAGCAAGGCTGCCTCACCATCTTTCAACCTCTACTCAACAACTTTCCCACAATATCGAACTTGAAATCCTCTCTCAGTTTCTATAACATCGTACCTTGAATCTCTCTCAATCAGCTCTATTTATAATTGCTTCAAAGATTCTGAAACATCGAATCAAAGCACTTGTCAAAAGATACGATCCAGTAACTAAGTCGTACGTTCCTTCCTAAATTTTGGCATCGTTTGAATAATGGCACATAAGCCAAGGAATTTACTTGGAAAAACATGCTCAGTGAGTCTTTTTTTATTCCATGAAATTGGAAATTGGATTGGCAACTTTGACATTTTTTATTTAAAAAGAAATGAGACAACAATAAAAGACAAACGAAAAGTTAGTGTCTTTGCATTGAATGTAACTGTTGGAAAAGAAACAAAGAAGTTTTAAAATGTGAATGATGAAAATGTATTGTCTAAAATGAGGTGCTGGCATTAAACTAATGTTTAATTTAATTCATTCTTGGGAGTCAAGTATATACACGCAATCTAGAAAGTTTGAGTTGGTCTAAAAATTGTATTTTCTAACATCTTAGGATTTGGAAAATGATCAAATGGATCTTCTACCTTAGTACATGTTTCTTATGTATACACATCCAATTTTTTATTTTTTTTTTATAGTCTTGCTTTTAGACTTGTACAAGAATAGAGTTACCCGTTATGATCTGGTAAGTCTAGTTCGTACGAATGGAGTTTTAGATAAAGTTTTTATGTATTAAGATTGGTCTAACCCATTATGTTCTGGTAAGTTTAGTTCGTACGAATTGAGTTTTAAATAAAGTTTTTATGCATTAAGATTGGTCAAACTCAACTGAATTATTGTATAATATTAAAAAATATATATTTTTAAAAAATTTAATTATAAAAATCTATGAATATTAATCTAAAATAATATTTTAATAATATAATAAATAGTAAAATGGGTTTTTGCCCTAGCCTAGGCAAAAAAATTTAGAATTTTTGGGTTACAGTTCTACTCACTCCATTGACTGGTTTACTTGCCTTAAGTTGTTTAGAAGTCGAATTCGACCAAATAGAAAAAAAATTACTTTGTTCAATTTCGATTTTGGTCTATTTCGATCCAAAAGCACATTTTATTATTTATTAAAACATTTAAAAAATTATGTTAATATTTATATATTTTCATAATTAAATTAAATAAAAAATAATTTTATTATTTAAATAATAATTCTGGTCAAGCTTACTAACGTAGAATTACCAAAATCTTATCTCAATCTTAATGCATTTGGAGCTGAGTCTATCAAATAGGATGAATAGTTGACCCGTAAACAAGTTTACTCTTACATAATTTGCTAAATTATATAAAAGAAGACATATTATTCATATTGAATGAACACAAAGAATGTTGAAAACAACTACCGGCAAGAAAATTGAGTAGAATTTTGTCTTATGAAGTTATATGTTAACTTCATATTTATGTATTTCTCTTTATGAATACAATAGGCTTCTTTTTAACATTTTTTTTTTCAAAATAAATGGATCACATAAAAGCTATCACCATGCAAAATATTATTTCTAACAATGAAAGTCGATTAAAATGCCATTCATGATTGTTCCACATTGGTTCATGAAGTTTTCTTTCTCCATAATATTAGTATATATAGAGAAAGAAGAAAGAAATGAAGATACAAAAATTTACGTGATTTAAATAATTGTATTTATATTTTTGGAATTGTAGAGATTTTTACTTTTTTTTTAGAGAGCAACTTATATATTTGATAATTATTGAAGGTATTTATAGCCAATGTTACAAAATCTTAAAATAACCCTTTTAAAAAAATAAAAACAACCATTTTAATCTCGTAATAACTTTTATTGAATCAGATCATCAATTCGAATTATCTTACGTAAAAAAAATGTTGTACATGGAAAAGTTCATCAATGTAAACGTGGGAATTTTTACATGTTAATAGCTACTATGTATAAAAATTCAAAACTACATGACCTATTTTCTATCAAACTCATTTAATTTTTTTTTAAATTTCAAAATTTCCATTAATTTGAGGAGAGTTGTAAGGAATATGGAAGAAATGAATGTCAAGTTTTGAAGGAATTGCCATACATTTTTCATTGAGAAGACAATGGAAAATGGGATTAATTAATTAATTTAAAATTATTGGAGAAAATTACACGTGAAAATTTTAAAATATTGAATAAATGTTTTTTAAACATGGATAAGCCTATTGAGCTTATGTTATAAATGTATTTATCTTCAGTTCAATCGGTTCAACTTTTTTTTACGTAATTTTATTTAAGGGTACATTCTTCATTAATTTAATATAAGATTTACTCACAAAATGATATGTATAAAGGTTGAATCCTAATTAATTAAAAAAATCTTTTTTTAATCATTTGAAGTAACTCTCTAGATAGAGTCCACTATGTCTATAGTTGATACATGCTAAATTTCATTTTAAAATCAACATTTCTTCTTTCCACTTTTATTTTTAATTAAATTTTATTTGGTTAAAATCTAGTCATGGAACCTAATCACCCAATATTTTAAATTTTGTTGTTTGTTTTCTTGTTAGTTATACCCTTTACTTTGGGGTGTAAGAATTTATAAATTAGAAAATAAGAATTCAACATTTATATATAACAAAATGCAAGATTATCAATTAACACTATATAATCTAGTGGAAAATTTTTAATTAATTATTGTTTGCCTTTCATTAATTTTGCTGACTATGTAACTTCCAAATTAGAAATGCAATATATAGCCCTTTCATTATTGTTAGATGCTTTGATTGTATTTAAAAAAACTAGTGGAAAATTGTATGATATTTCACATTCGATTGGTCATTAACCTAATCCATTTATGTAAGTTGAAATTTTATTTTATTTAAAAAAATTTCAAATTATATTTTTTATTATATTTCAGATATATCTTAAATTTGATCATTTAATTTGAATACAATATAAAAACATGACATTAACACATCACGTTTAATAAATACGATATAATATATTTAAACACGGGTAACATAATTAATACAATACATTTACATGCATCATTTACATATTAAAATTTTGATATATTTAATAATTTATATTATATTTATGTTTACATAACTGA
This sequence comes from Adansonia grandidieri, assembly GCA_038382065.1. Classification (NCBI taxonomy): domain Eukaryota; kingdom Viridiplantae; phylum Streptophyta; class Magnoliopsida; order Malvales; family Malvaceae; genus Adansonia; species Adansonia grandidieri. The sequence goes on from JBBYHK010000005.1 coordinate 9,951,038, forward strand.
CACAAAAAAAATAATAATACATATATACGAATTATTAAATTTAATACATATATATATATATATATATATAGTACTTTGGACTATTTGAATAGAGTTAGATGAGCCTTAGATGCAAGGAAAGTGGAAGTTGAACAAATGTACAATGTGCAAACATGTCTCCCCCTTGCATTCCTAGGTAAAAACCCCGCGTTACAATTAAGACATTTGTGCTTACTAAGACCAATCATTTTCTTTAGAATAAGTTAACTCAATATTTTATATATGTTAATAGCTTTTACTATTGTCTAGGTCCAGTTGGGTTCAAGGTATGGATCTACTTTATGTTTAGAGTTGATCTTATATGTAAAAAAAGAATCTTTCTATTTGATTTTAACAGTATTAGAGATGAATATTATCTCTAATTTAATAGCATTTTTCAAAAACTTTTCAAAAACATAGTTTTAGTAAATGACTGTCAGGAACAATTTTTCATTTTTAGAATATTTTGAGATAATTTTTTATTTTTTAAAAATAATTATTAATCGTTTTAAATTCTTCTAAATTTTATAATGATATTCTACTTTAGAGAGGGATCGATTTTTTTTCTTTTGGCATAGATAGGTCCTAAAAGCTATCAAGCTAAAGGAAGCAATCAACCTCTAAAAGGAATCGATGCCTTAATGTTTTGAAATGAAAAAGGCAGCTTAAACATATTAAGAGATCGATCCCTCGTTAAAAAAAGATGATCTTTTTTATTATTAAATATTTATATTACTAATAATAAAATAGATGGCTTAGGCAAAAAGTACTATGCCCAAGAAACAACCCACTTTTAAAAGAATCTCATTTTTTTTCCAATCATTTATTTTGAGTTTAATATTTTATTCAAATTTTTTCAAATATCAGACAGATTTTTTAAATTCAATTAATTAACATAACCCATTATCTAATACAATCTTACAAATTATAATTTGAAAAATGCAACCCAACTCTAAATAGCTCAAAAAAGAAATTAAACACAATTAAAATTCCAAAATGTTTATAATAATAATAATAATAATAATAATAATTTTTCGGGTATTGACATGTTGTTTAAGATTAATTAAAAAAAACAAAATAAAAATATTCTATCGATTAAATCTTTTCAATTGAAAGTATGAATAAATATCATGAATATGTACGCTGTGAAGTCAGTTGAATCCTCCCATGCATGCATTTATCCATTAAAACTCTCCCATGCATGCGTGCATGCATTATCCGTCAACGATTTTGACGTCGACCGATGGGCCCAAAAATGTAATAATAAGAATTGTTGTTTCTTTCGAACTTGTATTTATTCAGTTTGATAACAATAATATACCTTTCATTTCTTTAAGCAATTTTACCCTTTTTTTAAAAAACCTTAATACTTAAATAATTAAGTTCTTTTTTTTATTTTTTTTTCTTTTTGGATTTTCTGGTGATCAGGTTCTATCAGGAGTGAGTTATCGAAAATATTTCGTAAATTTTTTAAAAAAAATTATTTTGAGAAATTATTTTACAAAAATTTTCGTAAAAAATGTTAATTAGAGTCTAATGAAATCGATTTTATTATTATTTTTCAATGAATTTACATGTTACCAATTACTAGTAAATCTTCCAACTTAGATTGGTCTGCTGGTTCTCATTCTTATTTAAATAGATTAGATAATTTGTATGGTGTTTTATTTTTTTGTGTCATTTAAATGTATTAAAACCCTATACACGAATACAATATATATATTAACTATATCATACTAATTGTATTTATTCTAATATATCCAAATTTGCCAAGTCTCCTTTTAAGGGTGGGAGGTTCCATATTCAAAGTTCTCTTAAAAGGGACAGGCCTACTGTAATTAGTTGTCAATTATCGAGTCTTTTGCTATATATCAATTTAAATTTTTAGGATAATAAGATATCTAACTTAATATAAAAACCTTAAAGTTTCAATCATAAAAAGTTTTTTTTTCCTTTTTTTTTTTAATATTTCTTGGAGCTCTGGGGCTTCATTCAAGAGTCGTATTAGAATTTATATAAATGCTAATAATACTAATAATAATAATAATAATAATAATAAGTTTGTAAATTGAGCAAATATTCTTTGATGATTATTATTATAATCTAGTGGTAAGGAATAAAATTGGTTGTTCTAACCTAATCATAAGTATTGTTTACAACTTGTTTCTAGTAAAATTCAAACATTGTACGCTGATCAGTTTGATTGTCCTTTTCACATAAAAATTGTTTGCATTTTCTTTTTCAAATTACTATTATTATTATTTTCCCAAGTTGAGTTCTATTCAAATCAAGGCCACCACCATCCTTAAGTAAGCAAGTTGTCTTCACTTGCATCACCATCCTTTGGTTTTTTTTTTTTTTTTCTCTCTATATTTTAATGTTTAAATTCTATAATAATTCTTATTCCATTTGGTTTAGTTTCAAATCCGAAGATTCGACCGTTAAACAAAATAGAAATTCAAAAAAGAAAATTTGGGTTTGAATAGTCATTTAATAAAATAAAAAAAGGATACCTGAAAGTTGTTTTCCCAAAAGGAGATGCTCTCAATGCTTAATTATAATGAAATTTTCATATATTCCAATCTTAACAAAGAATTGAAAATGTTGTTTAAATTATTATTATTATTACGTTTAAATACAAAGATTCGATCGCTAGATTCAAACATGAATTATCGTTAATCTTTTTTAATTAGATGTGATTAGTTACATGTAGCAATTTAATTTTTTTAAAGTAGTATTAATTTGACTAAAGCACCTTAAAAGAACCAACGACGGCCATTTTAGAAATAGTACGAATTAATCATATTATATTTTAACCTTGATAAAATATCTTTAATTTTAATATTTAAAAATAATATCCCTTTTATTTCCTTTATTACAACCAAAGTTTTTTTCTTATATCTTCTTTAAAAACGTAAACTATTATAAAATTCCTCTAAATTCCACAATGTCTAGGTAGAATCTGAAAAGAATTTCTTCAATTTGAGAATTTTCATAATAATCCCTTTTAAATAAAAATAATATTCCTTCCTAAGTAACAATCATTATAAACCCTCCGAAAAAATTGCTTTTAATTGGGATTATCATTTCATTTTGTTTCATATTTAAAAACTGTTGGACTTTTTGTTTCGTAATAAAACATTATATGAGTGAATAAACTGTTAACCAATAATAATGAAGGAATGAGATAACCACACAATTTTCATCGTAATTCTTGAAATTAATCATATTACTATTTTATGAGAATATTAGACAACAACCCATTATTTTTGTCGGTACATAGATTGGGGTTGGTTTGGTTTTGGATTCGGTTGAGTCAATTTGATTTTAAAATTTTTGGATTATTTTGAGTTCGGGTCATTCTAAATTTAAGTCCTTTTAAATTCGGGTCATTTTCAGATTTAGGTTAATCGACTTTAAGTTGTTAACTTTTTTTAATTAAATCATATTAGATCGAAGTTTAAGTTTAAATGAATTAATCGAATTTTTTAAATTTGAATCAAGATTGATATGTTTTATTGGTACGCTTTCCATGGAATCACTTTTTAAAAGAAGTAAAAATAAATAAACGTCATTTTATTTCTACTAGCTAATAGCAATCATCATTCACCCCTTCTATGTATTAAAAAACATAAAGCACACAATACAAGACAACTTTTATTTAACACTTTCATTTAGTTCCAAAAAAAAAAAAGTCAACTAAACTGTAAGCTTTCTCTAACCATTAATTAAATTCAACAAAGATTATTATTCTTTAGAGCTGATAAAATTTTTTATTTAAATATTTCCCAAAAAATATTATTTTCAACTTGATTGATTATTTTCATTATCCATTTCCCTTTTTTATGTTCATATGCATAGATTAGACATGCATGTGACGACAAATGAATGAGCCTTTGTTGATGATGAAAAGGGCTTAAGGGATTGAAATTGGTACCCGATAGGCCTAAGCACCAAGGCCCAACGTGGAGAGCCTAGGTGCCTAAAACTGGTGTTTGTTGGCATGTCAAGTGGGATCAAACGGGCAGACGTTCAGTCGACGAGACCTTATAGTCATCATTTTATGGCTTAGATTTTTATCATTTTTTTTATATTCACATTAGATGTTTACTTCAATTAATTATATAATATTCATAAAGTTCATAACTACAATAAACATCACATAAAAAAATATATTCATAATTATAATTTAAATATATGATATTTGTGTTGGTTTTGATTAAATTTGATCGGATTTATTGAGCTAACGATTTAAGTTAATGATTCTTAAAAAATGATACTCATTAAATTTAAAATTTAAATCAAAACATTCACAACTCCTTTCTTATTTTCATATTACGATATCTATTGTATCAAAAAAGAAACCGAAGGAAAAAAAAGGACAATCACTTACAAATATGTCCCAAGGGTCGCAAAATGTTTAATTCTAGTTTTCTTTGAGATAATTAAAAGAAATGTTAGATTTGCATGAACATGTTAGTAAGTTTTACATATATCGAAATTCAGTTTACTAGCAATCCACTGGCAATTTTATTACTTGAGGAGAGCTCTTCATATAGAGATCGAGTCCCTAGTCTTATCTGAAGAAGCATGATTTTTTTGCATACATTTCATAACAATTAAGATGTCATAATTCTAAGTAGAAGTAGCAACTGAACAAATCTAAATCGATCTATTTTGAATTCGGATTATTTTCAAATTTGAAGCAACATTTTAAACCTCGTCCCCATTCCAGCTCCTCTTCATCTTAGGTCCAGTAGGCCCTTCTTGCCCTAACACTTCATTTGGTAGGCTTTTCACAAATTTCTCAAAAGCAGATTTAAGCTTCCCAGGCAATAATTTTCCCACCTTCTTGACCTCATCAGCCAACTCATAACTTATCTTCGGACCCCATTCCCTGAAATAGTTCAGCCATGGTGGCTCAACGACAGCAACAGTTCTTGAACCCAAATACTCAGCTGAAACTAATGAAAATTGGAGCCCAGTATCCATGAAAATCTTGCTCTTCGCAGTGTCATTTCTAATCCCAATCCTTCCATTCCCTTGCAAAACCAGTCCAGGTTTTGAATACATCGCATGACCATGCAAGGATGAATAGCAACATGGTTTATTTCCGCCATTAAACTCGAGCTCCGATGCAGTCACCCATGAGCCTCCGCTATGTCCCGAGAAATACATGCTTTGTAATTCGCCATTAAAGTTGCTGACCCTCAAAGTAACATGCTCCCAATCGCCTACATGTTCACCAATCTTTCCTAATGGAATGTTGATAAATATTACTTTAGCTTTTGCTGCTCCATTAAAAGGGTAGAATACCCATATCTGAATGTCCGTATAGGTTGACCCCAACATAGGTTTTACATGCAAATAAACTTGGGAGTTTCGCAAATCTCCTTTCCTTACTCTCTCCTTGGATGCTTTGTCCTTGGGGAGATCTAACCAATAGTTACCATCACTTGAGCCGCCTTGGGGAAGGTTCGAACCCGAAGGTTCGATCTGAACTGGTTTCGACTCGTTTCCCTTTGTGTATAGTAATGCACCATTGACAAAAAACCAGCTGACGGATGATGGAAGGTAGGTTTCATCAGGGTGGAAATAAATCCATGGCGAGTAAGATTGAAACAGTGTCTCAATCTGACGTAGATTAGGCATTGAAGATATATTAGATTTGACATTTTTCAAGCAAGCTAGAGCAGCATGGGAACCAGCAGCAGCATCATTAGGGTCTTGAGCTACAAATGTGCCTACCGAAACACCCATAAGTTGAGATCCTCGATTGATCGGCCTTAAACTGAAAAAGTCGAATCCTTTCGCATTGATTTCCTTTCTAGGTCCCCATATCCATTCACCATTCTCGATTTGGTCAGTAAATTCAGATCGAACGCAACGTATTTCGTCAAGGGATGGCTTGTTTCGGCTATTCGTGACGACATGGCCCAAAGCCTGGTAACCTTCGGGAGCCATCGGCAACCAAATATAGCCATTGCCATCTTGCTTGATCTTCAATGACTCGCTGCTCCAAACAAGGTTGTAATCGATGGGTTGTTTCAACAGATCGCCATTGGTGTCATCTTTTGCTGCTAGAACCCAACCAAAAAGCGACCTATTGTTGGGCTGACCATAGCTGCCTAGCATGTAGTAGCCGTCAGGCATCGATGATGGTTGGAAAAATGTAGCCCCAAGGTTATCTGGACCCCCTTCATGAGTTGCCCACACTTTTGTAAAAGCTGATATCTGGCACACTTGCATTCCACCAAGAGCGATACTTCCCTTCGCAAACCCTTCACCTATAGCAATTCTTGAATTCAATTAAACGGCAAAGGAAAATAATTAGAGATTCAAACCACGGTGTTAACGTCATATTATAATTATTTTTAAAATTTTTATTGTTATCAATATTTATTGTAATTGATCATAAAAATAAACGCAATGCTAGAAAGTACGAACATGTAAAAAAGATATGACACAACATGGACATAATGATATCAGAGTTTTTTAAAAATTCGGATATAGGCATGGCAAGACATGACGTGGCAATAAAATTTTTTTTATAATAATACACAATAAAAATGTAAAATTATACTATTCAATTAACATGTAAATAGTTTTAATTTTTTAGAATAATGTTCATTTTAAAAACTTGAACATTAAAATAATCATTAGAATCAAATTGCTTATTGTTAATTCTATATTTAGGAGAGAAAAGCAAAAAAAAAAAAAAAAACTTTATTGCTTGTTGAGCATGTCCAGTCTTGTTTGAACATGTCCAATCATGTCTTAATTATATTTTGATCGTGCCTGAATTTATTTATATTTTTTGACATGTCTTCACATATCTGCGATGTATTTCACTGTGTCAGAACCATGTCTAATATTTAAACACTCCCCTGACAGAGAGGTGTTTGTGCTTCATAATCGCAATACGATCGTAATTTAAATTTCCCGTCATAATATTTTTCTTGTTAGAGATTCAAACAGAGGCACGTACCTGGCGGCCATGTGGGTAAAGGAAATGGAAGCCTGAATGCTGTTTCGATTGGCAAAGCCTTCTTTCTTTTGGATACATATCTCGGAGAGGAAAGTGTAAGGCAATCCCCCATTATTACCATATCTTTTTCCAAGGTATGGATTGAATAGTTATCACATATAAAATTAGAAAAGGAAAAAAAGACTGAAACTTAGAAGAAAAATGAGGCTAGCAGATTCTTATTTTGTGCAATTATACGAAAGGGATTTTGGAACTATACGAATATAAGGCCAGCCAATGAATGTGACGTGCAAGGAACCCAATAGCCTTTAACATGCTTTTGGGCATAGTTCAACCTCTCTTCTACACCAATCTACTTTCTCTTTTTTTATTTTTATTTTTTGATTTTGATCAGAATTGATATAATAATCATAACGGATATTACAATCGTTATTTTATAATTTTTACTTTTTTCATTATTAATATTTATCGTAACGTGAATAATTGGAGACCTTATAAGCGATTAAACTTATGACCGTAAATTAAATGTATATAAATTCAATTTATAATTTGTGAATAATTTTTTTTAATATAAATAAAAGATCATAGCATGTCATGTCATAATATATTTTAAAACTAAATACAAAAATCATATAATTATAATTAACATATTTTACATTAATATAAAATTAAAAAATATGATTATAATAATAACAATGATTATAAAAATATATATTATATTCATAATCATAACGCGATCGAAAATGCGTGATTAGGTTTTTGATTGCTTTAGTTTTTCTTGTAACATGAAACTATCCCATGATATTATCCTTTTAGATGACGTCAAGTAGAGTAGTTTATTTATTTATTTATTTATTTTACAAAGCTGGCTCCAAATACAAAGGCAAAACTTGAAGATTTTATTCTTTGCACTTACAAGCAAAATTGTTAGCGAAAGGGACAACCAAACTGCAAAAAAATGAAAACAATTTATAACGTTGTTTGGAATTGGATAACGTAGGAGATTGCAACATAAGTGTCTAACATCCAAAAATCAAAATGCATGTTCTCTTTGGTTAAACCCTCCAAAAAAAATTGAACTATTATACTTTTCTTACATTATAAAATAAGAGTTTTTCAGTAACGAGATAAAAGATAATCAAAAGATATGTCTTTCCTATTTAGAATTTAGTAATAATAGAAACGGATGTCATCCTAGTTTATCAGTATTAAGGAAAAATGTTATCTTTAAAATTTTTTAAAAATATAGTTTTAGAAGATTACTCTTAGGGATGTTTTTTATCCCTAAAACTTTTAGACATGATTTTTTATTTTTTTAGAGATAATTATTGATCATCCTCAATTTTTTAAAATTTTGTCGTGTTAAATAAATTATTTTATTTTTATTGAATTCAGTTTGGTTTCAGTTCAGATAATAATTAAATATACTCGGTTCGATTCAATTTTCGATTCATATGTTAAAAACTACAATTATTTGAAGCAAACCAAAATTTTTTTAGTCAATTTTTAATTATTTTTATTTTTTATAACATAAAAATATTTTATTTCTAAATTAGTGAAAAAAACTAAAAAATACTATAGAAAATAATTTCTAAATTTGAAAAAAAAATGATGAACCAAACTAATTTGAACGAGTGAAAAATGGTTTGGGTCGGTTTGATTTTATTTGATTTTCGATTTGATGTCGCTTGTTGAGTAATTAAAAAATTAAAAAATTATTTTTAAAAAAAAAAGAAATGAGACTTGTAGCATTTTAATCTCACTTATTGGGCTAAAAATTATTTTATTAGTGTTATAAAATAAATTACTCGTTTTAAAATATATCCAAAAAAATATATCAATAGATTAATTTCGATTGTGAAATTTATTAACTCTACTTACCCTGTAATATTTTTTTTTACTTTATTACAATAGGATTTAGCCCCTTGACTCTATTATTATGTTTAACTAATAGTTTTTTAAATATTTTTTTCTTTTTTTTTTCAAATAAAAAAATCATACCTTGTTCACTTGAAGGAATAATAAAAGACTTGGCATGCTAACTCTTTAGCAGATTGGAAAAAATACATATAATAATATCTTAAGGATTAAAATATATTTGATTTTAGTTTCTAAACTCTGTAAGAACAATGTTCAAAAACATTTTGGGATTTAAGATTCAAAAGTTACTAATAACTTTGGTTACTTTTGAGGTATAGAATTTGCCAATTAAGTAACAAATTAATGGCAAAAGTATTCATCACAAGAGAAGGGAGTTCTAAGAGAAGGTGGATGGAGCATTGAAGAAGATCAGAAGTTGATAGCTTGCATGCGCAGATTTGGCATTTGGAATTGGAATGAAATTCCAAGACATGCTGGTATGTAGTTTTAACCTATGTTCAAACTCAATCTTAGTGAATCAAATTAAAGGATTACGAGCCTGAGGTTTAGCTTAATTGATTTATATAATTATCTTTAAAAGATGTAATATTTAATAAATCTAGAGTTTGAACTCCAGTAGCATATGCAATCCTTTCTCTTATTTTCAGACTGTAGACTTGTTTGTAGGCATGAAATCAACCTATTCAAAACTCAATTTGATGGATAACATTAAAGCATTACGAATCTGAGACTTAACTTAGTTGATTTATACAATCATTTTTAAGAAGTTGTATCTAACAAATCAAGGTTTCGAATTCTAGTAACATTATGCAATGCCTTCTCTTACTTTCGGGTTACAGCCTTGGTAGGTATGTGATCAACCTATACAAACTCAATCTTAATGAATAAGATTAAAACATGATGGACCTAAAATTTAGTTTAGTTGATTCATGTAGTCATTTTTAAGAGGTTATCTCCAACAAATCTAGAATGCGATTTTATTTCAGGTTGCGGTCTCCTTTTTATATATATATAAAAAAAAAAAAAACAACAGATATCAATGCATGACCAACACCAAGTTTTGATTTCTAAGTCTGTCAAGGACAGGGAAGAGTTGCAGACTTCGATGGCTGAATTACTTAAAGCCTGGCATAAAGCGTGGGAACATCAGCAGGGAAGAAGAAGAAGAAGAAGAAGAAATCAGTGTTAAGCTGCACAAAGTTCTGGGAAATCGGTTAGTTATTACATCTGATTAACTTAGATCTTATTTAATTTCTGAGAGTTAATTAAGAATAAATATTTAAATATTGATTGTAATATAGTGTTATGGTTGCTATTTTGTCGAATTTTTTATTTTTTTTATTGCTGATATTTATTGAAATTGATTGCTATGGCATCCATTAAATTCATGATTATAATAAACGCGACATGACCAAAAACGTATCTGTAATCGCAATTTAAATCCCAGCAACCAAGACTACTTCTGAATATTGGAAATATTTCTTCAGGTGGGCTGCAATTGCTGCAAAATTGCCACAAAGAATAGACTAAACGAAATAAAAAACTATTGGAACACCTGGTTGAAGAAGCAACATAGCAAGGATTTTTCTTGGAAAATCGAACCATCTGCAGAAATCGAATACAAATCCAGGCACGAAAATCTTTCTGAAACTGATGATTCGCCTTCGAAAATGGAAGAATCATCATCACCATTATTAAGCAATGGCCAAACAGTTGCAGCCGACAGAGTTGTCACCATGGAAGATTGTGGTGGTTTGTCGTTGGAAGAAACATCTAATGAAGCCCAGACATTATTGGTGGCAGTGGAAGGTTCAGAGATAAATCATGCATATTCTCTTTCACAGATATATGATTCTTACTATGTTCCTAGTTGTGATTTCTGGACTTGTTCATTCATTTAGCTTAATCATATATCGGCCAATCCTTATGTCTTTGATCTATCTCAAGCATTTTGTACAATTTTTTTTGTAAAACCCTAAGTTACTCAAATTCGAGTACCGAATATAAATATATATAATATGGATGTATTTAATTTTTTTAAGGTTTTTTAATGTATTTTGATGATCTTAGCTTTAAAGGTCATATCTCTTTATCCATTTTCGAATACATATTCGACATCGTTTACAGATATTTCAATGAACAGTAAGGTAGTCATTATACTTGACAAATAAGTGGTGATAGACAATGTTATATACATGGACTCATCCATTGATTTTAGGCAATGAAATCCGTGCATGGTTAAATGGATTAGAATTAAAAATTCGTATATTTGTGTAATATTTATATATTTAATTATATCATAATTGTGTTCAAATTATTTTATATTTATAAAATTTTTTATTCATTAATAATTTGTATTATATTGATTTAGAAATCTCTGTGCATTCGTGTCTTTTTTTAATTATCTTTCATATCGTATTGTGTTCTGTATCGAATTTTAATTATTTTTTTCATATCGTATCTAATATTACCAAGTCTAAGATCAACGGAGAGTTTGTTGAAGATAATGCAAGTGACGTTGAAAATGAGCATCGTTGATAATTGTTTAGATTACGTTAATATTAAGAAATTGGAAAAACTTCAAGAAAATGACAAAAAGAAATAATTGGAATAAGAAAATAAATCCAATCTAAGGTTATCGGTTGCAATTAGGCTTACTGGTAAGCCCTAATTTGAAAATTTTTTAAATCTCACCTAGGCTCAGCTTGATGATGCAAATTATTATTTTATAAAAAATAATCAAAATATTGTTTTTTTATAATTAAATTAAAATAAAAATTATTTTTTTATTATATAAATATACTAAAAATAAAAATCAAATTCGATACAATACGAGCCGTGCATGTCGAACCAAAGAAATTGCTTAGTTTTTGAGCAGGTTTAATTGCATTCCTACACTTGTAATTTTTGAGATAGCTTAAAGTTCACTAGACCCAACTAATTCGATTCAAGCCAGGAAGACCCACAAGAGGGGTAAAGTTCTTCCGATGTTAATTTTCTTCGTTCAAAGACTCAAACTTGAAAAATCTTACTTAAAGAAAATAAATGCCTTACTCACTTAAATTAATCGAGGTTGGTATCTTTGAGATTGGTTTATGTATATTCATAATAATGGTAACCAACATGAGTTTTATTTGCACGATGAAACTATCAAGACTTGAGAAGTTGGAAAACTCCTTGAATTTTTCGTGGAAATTAAGATATCATTATGAGAAATATTCAATCCCGTTAAATTAAGTATTTTATATTTACATCAATTTTGATACGTTAATAATCTGTATTATATAAAATTTTAAAAATATATTTTATATCATGTCGTATTTTTATTAATTTATGAATGTTATATTCATGTAATCGTATCTAATATTACTAAGTTTAAAGAAAATATGTTAATGATTAGACTTATTTATAGACCAAGTCAAATTCAAGTCGAGGTTAGATTGTATATCAATGAACTTTAAAATAACCCAAGCTTGGTTCAACCCGAAACACAGGCAAAATTTAATGCCTAAACTTAGCTTGTATACGCAAAAGACCATTCAAGCCCACAGAAGTCACCAAATTTTCATATAAAAAGATCCGATCTCTTTTACAAGATCAATACATTTTTCTGTTAAAAGATGATTGATTAAAAGGATAAATTCCCTTAAAAAGAATAGATCCCTTGAACATTTATATTATTAATAAAAAATGAACTTCGCCTAAGAAAAATGTTAATGCTCAAGGTTCGATTCATTTTCAAAACAAGTATCTTTTTTCTTGTCCGAATTTAGGATCTAATATTTCTATTCAAATGTTTTCAATTATCGAATGAACCTTTCCACTTGAACGGACAGAACTTTTAATTTGATTGTTAATTTGAAGGCTTGAGAAGAATCTCATTTACCAAGATTCTGAATCATATGATTATTTGAATGAAACTTTTCCAACTAATCATTCAACCATTAAAAATAAGAACATAGCCACTTCGAGATTTTCCATCATTTTTTAACAGAATTGAAAGCTAGCATCACAAAAATCCTCGACTCAGAGTTCCAACTCCTACGTAGACCTACGACTGGAACCTAACTACAGATAAACCAGTGCTAGATTTAATTTCTGACTATCAGAAATGTCAAAACAACCAAACTGAATACGATGTACCGAGGCTCGCACCTTCTCGATCAAGAATCAGTTGGCTGCTGTTGAGATTGCTGCTGCTGCGGCTGACCCTGACCCTGGGGCCACGGTGGCATGAAAGCCATGGGCGGTGGTCGAGGCTGCTGGCTCGGATACAGTGGGTGCCCCACAGGATGCTGTGGGACATAATAGTATGGAATATCAGCAGGTGAACCAACTAAAGGAATAGTGGCCTTGGTGACCCCAAGTCCTTCCTCTTTTAATTCGTCCCTTGGAATAATATCGACCAAGAAATCGAAGACGTCAGTCCTTGAAATGGCAGCTGCGATATCGTTCTTCTGTAGTGTCCTCCTTTTGTTCTCTTCCGTGTGGATCCAAGAGCGTAACGTCAGTTCCAAGATGAACATTTCACAAGCTTTCGCGAAAATAACGGGAGCCTCTGCTGATATCATCCGCACATCTTCATCCGCTTTCATTATCTTTTTGATGCGGGCAAGTGGGAGACTGTGGTTCTTGAAGTCCGACGTTTGCTCGATTTCTTGCATTTGGTTGGCCCAGAACATTTGAAGCTGCTGTTGTTGTTGCTGCTGCTGTTGGTGGTGGAACTGCTGAGCTTGTTGGTAGGCGAGCTGGTGCTGAGAACTAGAGAAAGCAGCTGGAGGCTGAGTCGGTGAAGGGACCGCCACTGCTGGAGTGCCAGAAGCGACCATGGGAGCAGTTTGGTAAGGACCAGTAGAATAGCCCATCTGTCCAGCGCCAGGTACAGCTCCCATCACAGGCTGCTGCTGCTGCTGTTGTGTTTGTTGGGATTGATCCATCGTAATTTTACAGAAGATCCCTTTGCCCTTGTTTCGATCTTCTAATTACCCCGCGCTGTTACAAATAAAGATAACAAAGTATATATCAAGCAGATAAAAGTGTAAATGTGTAATATTGCTAACATATATTCTTCAAACCACCATTTTCAAGATGCTACACAAATAATACACAAATATTAAGTAAATAACTTTGAATGGCCAAAAAATAACAGAACTTAAAACATATTATCTCCGTTTAACCGTCAAGAAGCTCTAAACCCGGGACTTAGCTCAATTGATTTATGCAGACCCAAAATCTACAATCCTTTCCATATTTCCAGACTGACCTCCTTCATACCCCAAAAAAAAAAAAAAAAAAAATCCAACTACCTCTTCTCCACTTCCTCCTCCCCTTAACCTTGCAATGCCTTTTTCTTCAACTTAATTCAAAAGTTAGCTTCGGCATAACACATAATTAGGCATTAACCACACTAGTAAGTGACTATTACATCCATGGATTTAAATAACAGCTATAATGCGACATTACGAAAATTGACCTCGATAGCATCTATTACATCCGCAACCACGATAAACATGACATGTCAGTGACCGCAATTTAAAACCCAAATTACATCCAACTTGTGATGTGACTTTTGCTCTAAAATTGCAGGGGAAAAAAAACATAAAATTCAATGCAATCTCCTAGTGTCAGCTCTTGCTAGCCACAAGGCAAGAATTTAGTCAGAAGTTTATGATAAATGAAACTCTCTCCTCAAATTTCAAGCAACATGCACCAATAACAGCAACAAAAAGGCCATCTTACAGCTAATCCATTTATCGACAAGTTCTAGTCACCAAATAATAAAATATAATATAAACCAAAGAAAAAAATAATTTTAATACAATGTTACCAAACAGCCATATAAACTAAGCTCAAAAGTTTTACACATTAACCATATGCAAGCAACTAGAATTCAGGCATTAATATGCAACGATTTCTCATTTTTAATATATAATTGGTCTCCTTAGACTTGACAATATTATTCGGACTCTTCATTTTTTCTAAAATACCCGTATTTAAAACATGAGTCCAACATATATTCGGACATGAGTACGAGGTTATGATCTCCCAAATAAATGGGAAAATTACAGAAAAAATTGAGTATACCCGTATCCAATACTAACCCAAATTCAGGAACATAGAGATTCATGCTTTTGAGTGATTAAAAATTGAAAAGAACATAAAGCAGATAATCACTTGAAAGTCAATTTTTAATTGAAAATTAAATTACTTTAACAAGATCTTTAAATACAAATTATTCAACTAAACTTAAAGCTGGATACTATCAAAATCCAAAATCCTAAACTTTGAAAACTATCCATGCAATTAAGATGCATAAGTAACCTAATTATAACTAAGTAATTGCAATTTTAATTTATAAAAGTGAAATTAAACAAAAAATCAAAGCCCAAAACTTTTTATCTTTTTACATGGCTAAATAACACTTAGATTTGTTTTTTTTAGAGAAAGATAACCATGCATGAAATGAAAAAGGAAGTAAACTTCTGACCCATTTCATCCAAAAAATACGCCTAAATGCTCTGCTTGCTTCCTAAAGATTAACTACGAACTGATAACAAAATTTTTAAAAAAAAAAAAAGAAGAAAAAAATAGTTTTTTAGAACAATAATTGCTGAAGTTTTTAACTTTTTTTCTTTTATTGTTTGATCTTATGATTAGTGGTCATAAACCCAAATCAATACAAAAGATAAAACCCAGAAGAAAGGGGGGAGGGGAAAGACAGTTCTTTTTCTATTTAGTTCTTTCCCAATTCCCACCAACCAAACAAGAGAGTACTAACCCAAAAACCAAAATTAAAAGAAATTATAAAATTTACCTGTAATTTATCTTCCTTTTTGAAGCTGAATCTTCCCAAAAAAATACAAAAAAAGAAGAAGAAGAAGCAGGGAAGGACTGAGGAAGCTTTTCAATGTAAATAAATAAAAGAAATAAAGCACAGAAGGAGACAGAGAGAAAGAAAGAAAGAAAGAAAGACTTTGAATTTTGAAAGGGAAAGAGACACATGGGGTATCTAATAGAAGGACACGTGTCGACCAGTGGGAAAACTGAACCTGAAATTATTTTATTCCACGTGGCTAATACTAACTGGACTCGAAGGTGACTGTGGGAGCACGCTAGCGTTTTTCTACCATTGACGTATACGACGCGAGGGAAAGGACTGACCGTCGATGTTGGGGGAGGGCTGTTTCGTGAAAATGAGTCAAGAAGAAGGGTAATTTAGAGCTTTTACAAGAAAAGTCACGGAGCACCTGGAAAGACTTTGGGCTTGTCAGAAAGATATGATCCAACGTCGCGTGACGAAAAAAGGCAGGTACACTTGAATCCTTCGCTGTTATTCAGCCATTAGCCGTTCAAATTCTATGAATTTAACTTGATTTGTAGAAGCCGTGCATTCGATTTGTTTGATCAATTTAATAAGAAAAAACTTAAAATTAAATTAATTAATTTTATTGAAAGAATCAATCAAATTGATTAATTATTTTAATCACAATCGAATTAATTAAATCGATTAAATTTCAGTTAGTTTTATTAGTTGATTCAGTTAAATCGATTTATTGAGTCTTAGATTAGTTGATTGTATATTTGATTCGACTATAGTTTAACTGGACTATTAATATACATAAATATGTAAATATTAAAAGTTCAATTAATTCGGTCAGTTTGGTTAATGATTTTACTAACTGTAATCAATCGAATTAACCAAATAAACCGACATAACCATCAAATTGATTTAACCTAAACGAATTAACTAAATTTCATCAGTTAAGTTGATTTGACCAACATATACACAATCCTATTGATTTGAATTAATTTGAATATTGATTTTTATGATTCCGTCTTATCTAACTTAGGTCATTGTTATTTTATTAAAATAATATTTTTATTTAAATTTAATTTTTAAAATATATAAAAATTATTTTTAATTTATTTTAAACAATTATTCGAATTGCCATGTCGAGCCAAATTCCAATTTGCGCTTGAATTTCAAAATTTTCAAGTCCTAACTCAATCTAACCTGACTCAACCCGTGAGCCAAATTAAAAATTATTTTTAATTTATTTTAAATAAAAATTCAAATTGCTACGTCAAGGTAAATCCGAATTTGCATTTGAATTTTAAATTTTTCAAGACAAAAAGGCTTCACTTTGCCCAAAAAAATAAAAACATAGAATAACATGAAAAATGATAAAAAATTTTATAAAATAAATGATTAAACTTTCAAAATATTTAAAGGTGATCAACTTGTTAGGGAGGCTAAGGCTGTCTCCTCCATGGGTTAAAAGGAGGCCAATACTGCTGCCATCTGCTTGGCAATTGCATCATACTTCATCCTTTTATTATCTTTTTCTTACGCAAAGTTAAAAAAATCGAAATGGAGATCAATCTAAAAATTTTTTTTATTTTTTATTAATTAAATTGATTATATAAAATAAATTTTAATATTTTAAAAAAATTAATTTTAAATAAACACTAAATATAATTAATAATTAATAAAAATATAAATTTAACTTAATAATATAATTTTAATATAAAACTTAAAAATTAATATTCAAATCTTACCGCTTACAAACAAATTTTCGAAAAATATATATATAACTTATCTTTTTCCAACTTCTTTATCAATTAAACTAGTTGTCTGCCGGTTCATGATATTACCGGTTTTACATGCCATACTATATCTGACAGCACTTTCTGTTTTCGATTCAATTAGTTCGATCAATCAGTCTGATTTTTTCATCAATGTTCTCAGGAACAATCACAATACACGCCCAATTGCACTAGCAATTTCCATTGTCTAAGAAAAGCAGTTATAAGATTTTGCAGATTGAATACCTGTCTTACAAAAGTCCTTCGCTGGCTATGAGTTGTTCTTTCTCCAAACACCAAATGCTTTCAAACTACGTTACTTCGACTCTTTAGTTTTTTTTAAATATATATGTCTAACACCCATGCTCCACGTATATTCAAACATTAATATAAAGATGATTATGAAGATATAACCCTCCAAGTACCTTCTAAATATATGAAAATTTTTTTTAAAAAAAAAAAAACATATCCCTATTAGACACATACTCGTATCTTACAATCACATCCGAACCCAACTAACATACCTTTCGAGCCTCATAAACTTCTCGGAAAGCCAAACTTCATCTCTACATGAGATCAGAATCAATAAAAATAGTATTCATTGTTTTAAAAGATGCACAGCCAATGTCAACACAGTGCAAAAGGCAACATACAAGTTTTTTGAAGTCCAAACATGCACTAAATCGCAGTTTTTCTTCAATACATTTAATGGGATGGGAAAAAGGTTCCTACGTTAAGAGAAGTCTTCCATTTCAAAAACAATTAGGAAGCCAATTCTCCTTTCAAGTGATTATACTCTATGTTACCCGGACTCAAGGGTGTTGATACGAGTATTTGTACAACAAGGGTATGCTCACTTTTTCTAATTTTTTTCATATATTCAGAGGCTTATACCTTCATACCCATATTTAAATATGTGTCAAGCACGAGTATCGAATACAGATAACGTAGGTCGATACTACTCTCAATGCAACTTGATGTGTGAACAATTGAATGAAAAAAACATGTAACATATGATGGAGAAGACTTATATCCCATTCAGAAATCATTACTATTTTGATGCCTTGTGACCATGCACCTTAGTTTGGCTAGCAGCTGCTGACATTGTACGCAATCGACTGGCGATCTCTGTGAATGATGGCCTGGATGCAGGATTAGGGGACCAACATTGTTCCATTAATTTTCTCCATTCAGGATCACAAAAGCTTGGAATTGTCGGTCTCAGTGTGTTACTAACGATTCCTCCTGTATGTCAACAAATATTATTTAAATTAATCTAAAGATCATGAAGAGAGAACGAATGACTCAAACCTAGGAAGATAGATGTATAAATGAAAACAAACAGGGAACAAAAAAATGCAAAAGCCGGAAATTGCATCCAATCATCTTAGAGGCAATCGATATTAATGGAGGTTAGATCTATCCAAGAACCAAAATATGGCCGTTGTCCTTAAACTTGTGATAAGCAAATGGAGTACTAAACTATGTTCACAACTTCCATTAAATCTGAGGATATCAGCCAAACCATCCGACTGTGATTTTGGGGCTCCAAACCAGCATATGAAAAATAATACACACATGCATACACATCATATGGTGTGCATTTATGTAACGTGAATGCATGTTTAGACATTCATATCTTTGCTTGTATATATGCTTGTGTATATATACATAACTTATTAAATTCTAGCACATGTATCAAATGATGCAAGTTGTTGACAGTTAGTATTGCGCCAGCAAGGAAACACATGTTATATAGCATTTGGCATGACACTGGATACATGCCAGATACCCAGCATATCAACGCTGGGAATCAGCATCAGACAGATGCTTTCCATTGTATGAAGTCTAAAAATCAGATGTCATTTAACAGGTCTCAATGCCTCATGGTCAATAAAACAGACTAGCCTCAAAAGTTGTTGCAAGAGGATCAATCAATCAAAAGTACCAAAACTTTCAAGTTTAATTTTTTCGCTTTAAAATAAAACTTTCAGCCCGAGGGATGGAAAACACAGGTTGTTACCATTACTTCAAAAGATAATCCTATGACAGTGAAAGTTTCTCATCTGCCTCTATCTACTGAGAAAATCTTCTGACACAAGCAAAACCTATAAGTTATATGAAAAGTACTCAAATCGCACCTATGATTGCACCATAGTGCATATTGGCATAAGGCTCTTCCCCAGTGAGAATCTCCCATAGAACAATACCGAAGGAGAACACATCAACCTGTAGATCAACAAAAAATCAGAAGGGACACTATGTTCACTAGCTATATACCTCAGGCAGAACAAGTTAACAAGAATTTGGTCTTCTTCGACAATCAATGCAGCCATACTTGTGACATCAAAAAAACAGGTACAAGAGATGCTTACGGAAAAGGAATATGTGTCATAACTGAGGTATTATCTTAAGATCAACTTATTTTTATTTTCTTCATGTCTCCAAACCACCAGTCGGGCTCCCATAAAAGAACGAGTTATATATATATATATATATACACGTGTGTGTGTGTGTGTTGAAGGGGGGGGGAGAGTGCGTGTACTTTTAGATATTGACAACTATGAGTCATCAAGAATAAATGGTAGTTGACGGTGTCAATATCTTGAGATATCAAAAACTGCAGAAACACTAGCTAACATTTCCCTTAGAGTTATTACTATAAATTTAATTATATTCTCTATTATATTGTTAGGGTAAAAAAAAGAGGAAAGGACTTCTAATATTGTAGGCATAATTAAGAAAAATAATGGTAATGAAAAAAGATTGAAAGGAATGTTTAAAATTAAATATTAATAAATCAACAATGTATGTTATATTTATTATTTTTATTTACATTAATAATTTTGAAATGTAATATTATACTCAATTTAATTTTGGATCATTTCATCAAAGTAATTCGGTCATTCAAGTTCAGATCATTTTGGGTTCACGTCAAGTTGCGGCTGGACTGGGCGGATTCAGATTATTGACTTTTTTGTCAAATAGGGTTGTTCGGATTTGGATTCAGGCGGATCAGGTAAAATCTCCCGGAGGATCCATGGGAAGAATTAGGAAAGCAAATAGCTTATTGTGCCACTTCAAGAAATTTTACAAATGACATCTTACCTTTTCTGAAACCTTATTGCTACTCCCATTCAAGAGCTCCGGAGCCATCCATGGCAGTGTCCCCCGAACACCACCAGAAACTAAGGTATTGCGTTTAATCTTAGACAGTCCAAAATCACCAACCTAGGAAAAAAGAGACAATATCTTAGAAGTGTTTCAATTAGCACCTAATTTTAACCATACTAGATTTGCCTGATATGCACAGGCCTGGAGTTTACCTTGCAAATTGGTCGCGATGGATCTTTCAAGTTAACAAGCAAGTTGTCACATTTCAGATCAAAATGCACAATATTTTTAGAATGTAAATATTCCATTCCAAATGCTGCGTCCATAGCAATTATAAGCTTCCTACGACGATCAAGATACCTGCAAGTTTATATTAGGCAGAATAGTAAGCCGGAGGTGCTCATGAATTAACAACAGGCATTTGAGAAAATCTCAGCAATATCATGGCTCCATCCCTCCCCCCCACCCCCAAGTACTAGATTTTTTGGACATAATATCTGTGCATATCTGCTATGCTGATTTTGATAATTCATATAGAAGACACCATGTAAAGAGGTAAGGATAACAAACTATTACTTGGTAACAATTTACCTATCCTTGCGAAGTAAAGCATGCCTAAGGGAACCATCAACCATGTACTCTGTAACAGTCGCCAAAGTTCCCCCAGGACCATCCTGCACCACACCATAAAAAGCCACCACATTTGGATGGTGAAGCTTTGAAAGAATGTCAGCTTCCCGCCAGAACTCAATGGCCTGAGAATGCAAATGTAAACCTGTTATTGTAGCACCGTGTATGAAAATAATACCAAAGTGAGAGAGAACAGTAGAGCAATAATTAGCTGAGATAAAAAATGAAAAATAATAATAATAAAGAAAAAAAAGTATTGCACTTCTCTTTGGACTGGTAATAGTTTCAGTCTTTTAACTTCCTTTTAGGATCAACAGGCTTTTCTCCAAAGTGTCATGAAAGAATTTGCAGAAACTGTATCACATCACGTGTATAAGAAATATTAATGTGTGTGAGGAGGACGGATTACCAATCTTTCTTGCTCAGATGATCGACCTGTGAAGCAGCTCTTTTTTATTCTCTTGATGGCAACATCTGATCCCCTCCATTTTCCATGATATACAGTCCCAAATGTACCAGAACCCAGCTCCCTCAATTCTTCAAGATCTTCATTCTTTATGAGCTATAACATCAGGACATATGAAGTAAGCATTTAATTCTTTTTGAAATATGTGGAATGTAGTCAAAATAGATTCAGGCCCAAAATATAACAAGCATGCGGTAAGAGAAATGCATTTTCATTTCACTTTGTATGTCGGATAAGTTTTCAAAAGCAAAATGAATTCCAGAAACACATCCATGAAGTTTCAAAGCATTTAATGGCCATTAAGATACTCCAAAAGTTTATCTCCCATTGCATTTGAGTCAACAAAATTAAGTTAACAATGAGAAACAACCACTGATTTCTAAAACATACCAGAGAGAACAAACTCTACACTAGCATTATAAAAGAACAATATTTCTAACACAATATATTTGAATGCCTTGCTCAATTTAAGAAACCATTCAACAGCTTAGAAGTTTATCAAGCAAATTAGAGCCATCAAAATCAAATTTGTGCTTCTTTTCTTAGATACGATGTGACAAAAATGAATAGCTTCAACGAGGATCAGAATGCACGCCTAATATGTGCTAACAGCCACATATCAACATAGGCTGTCCCTTGCATACTAGGTTTTTATTATATAATTATGTCTGGCACCCGTAAATAAACATGAGCAAACAGAAAGCTAAGTTCTTCAATTAGCAGCCCGCAAAGACAATTATGCACTACAAAGTACTGTTTCACCACATGCTATAAATAATTTGAAGCCAACATTACAATGTTACAGGTCAGCTGCTTATCTCTAAAAAACACACTGGCCTTACCGAATTTGCAGTTAAGCCTCCAAAGTTTCACTTTCACATACACAACTATTAATTTCGGAAGCAGAAGAAAATTTTGCACATATGGTTTTAGGTTTGGGTTCAGGTGTGGGAGTTGGACTTGAAAAAAGTGGTAAGAAAATGTTGCCAACCTCAAGTTCAAGTTCCAAAAATAAAAGAGATGCAACATAAATATCCAACACAAAAATTTTGAAGGTTTTAATAAATCATTTTTTTCCTGCAAGTAACCAAACAGTAGCCCACTCCATCACAAGCATTATTGATTCATCTGCAACAGAAGTGAATCGATAAAAGAAGGAAAATCTGCAACATAGGCAGCATACCTGCAAGGTACTGATATCAAAATCTCCCAGAGAAGGATCAAGAGGAGGTAGACAAATATTCCTCTTTTCCGACTTCCCCTTCTAGAAGAAGCCAAGTAGTAATAAATTCTGTTAGCGCATATCCTCTAAGAAACAAGGTGTACAAAATCAATTGACCATTGAAATTAATTACCTCATATTCTGACTCTGGTGTTCTTAGGTTCTCCGTCATGGCATCAAACTGCATACTTTCACTAATTTGCACTAGGGGAACATCCCTCCGATTGTCTTCAAAATTTTGATTGGAATCAGCTTGGTTCAAAGGAACTACATCCAATGGGGTAAACGGATCTAATCTACTATCTTCGTTAACAAGGGAATCATCTTTTTCACCATAATCTTGGGCCAACTTCTGAAAATATGACCAGCGTTTTGGCTCGTGGTTTTGAATGTTCAAGCTCAAGCCAGCTGCATCAGTCTGCAGTTGGCTAACACCAGAGGATTCCTCAGAAAGCATTACTTTGGAAAATATATCAGAAAGGAAATCACGAGGAAATCGATCATTGATATCAATAAGAATGTCTCCCTGCTCAGCCCTGGAAATACCACTAAGATGGCTCTCTTTAGAATCATCATTAGCTGAACTCTCTGTCCCCACATCAACCTTAAAATGCCCTGGAGGGTTTTTGCTAGTCATGTTGGCCTCATGGTGCACAGCAAAAGTTGCTTTGCTGTCTGCAGGAAGTCCTGCTCCAGTGTCTGCTTTCAGAGAATCAACCCAAACCCTATCCTTGTTTGCAGCTTGCATATTGTCCAGAGGTTTTGAAACTGCCTGCTTCAAACCGGTGTCCAACACTTCTTCAGAAGGCTTTGAGTTCATCTGAGAAATAGCATCAGCAAATTCCTTGTACTTTTGCAGTTGAGCAAGCCCATCATCAATGGTTTGATGATCTATAATCGAAGGTTTTGCTGCTGAACTTTCAGTATAGGGAGCGACATTACTATCACCTAAATTTTCAACAGGTTCTGTGTTTGGATCTCGGTGTGCTACATTAGATTGTGCATGAGATAAGAGCAACTGAGAACCTAGTGAATCATCGGACTTTGACAATCGATTCAGCAAGTCTAACTGCTCCCGAGGTATTCTCTCTGAATAGTAAACCCTGTGAGGAGGCACTGGGGGCTCAAGATAGCTTATATCAGTTGGATTAGAATCAGAATCAGCATAACCTTGATCAAATGCATTACTAGGCATAGAACAATTGTCATCATTACCCCCTTTAGGAACCAGCACTTGATGCACAGCATCAACAGATGACACAACTTTTTCACTGTCCTGGTTTTTAGCTTCATATCTTGAAGTAGAAAGAGACACATCTTGTGAGGCAACTGCAACCGGCACTTCAACAGGAAAATGATTTGTCACCTTTCCATCATGTGGCTGAGAAGAAACCGGCTGATCTTTCTCCAAGGTGTGATGTTTTCCAAGGTCATTTTCCTGGTGAGCTGAACCATCAGGTTTTGGTTTCAATTCAGTCACAGGCACCTGGAGATTCTGTTGCTGTGTGCAATTGTATGGTTGCACTTCAGTCAAGCATTCATGTCGATTCATAAACCCGTCGGGAGGAATCGAATTAGAAAGTTCTGCAATATAGGAATAATTAGAAGAAACATGACCATACTGCAATGGGTACCCCATTTTCTGGCCATGATAAAACTGTGGATTGGTTTCATAGGCACCAGAGGAACTTGGAACTGGTTGAGAAGACTGAAAAGTTGATGATGACACCATAATGCTGGGAATGTTTGAAGAGCTAACCATAACCGAGTCTCTTGCAGCTCTGCTTGTTTCCCTTTCTATATTCATTCCATCTAGTTCTGTTAGATTGTTAGGTGAAAAGCTTGTTAACCCATGCAGATCAGAGCTTGTCTTTGTTCCCAAGTCCATTCCATTGACAGCTATCACATATTGAATCTCAGAATCACCGTCCATGTTTCCCAGACCAAACTGAGCATCCTCCAAATCGCTCAATGAGAAAAGAAACAGCCTAAGCTTTTGAGATGCTTCTTTGTTTTCAAGCTCATTACATTCCTCCATCATATTCTGCAGATCTTCATCTGAGGACACAGACACTAGAGCGTCAAAGTCCTCTCCTGGAAGCTGATATTTAATCACGTGAGCTTGGTCATAAATAGCTAACATTTTCTGCTTAAATTCTTGCCATGAAATATTCTTTCTGAGGCGAATTATACGCGTTTCACCTCCAACATACCTTAACTTACTGTCACTTGGTCGAGGTAGGATTTTCCCACCAAAGCTGCAGAAAACTTTCTTCTCCACGGATGTGTTATCAGAGGTAGCAAGAGACTTATGTGAATTTCCAGTATTATTGTCATAGCCCAATGTAGTCTGTTGTACTGATTGAAGTGACCCATAATTCCTTTGGTTTTCATGTATGAAGTCTTTTCTTTCAAAACCATTTGGACCTTTGTCTACTGTGTTAAGCATGGAAAAATCAGACCCACTTTCAGACCTTGTGTGACTAATGCCTAAAATACCTCTTAGATCCATATATCCAGTTGCATGACTGGATTCACCTAGAGAGTTTTGGATGAAAGGCTTCCTAAGATTTACCCGATCCCGCATAAATTCAAGAGCAAACTCCTCACCAGTCTGTATGGAATAATTAAGTACAGGTTTAACTTCTGCTCCATTTAGCCCAGGAGGTCCTATACTCATATTGAAGCTGGTCATAGGATCTAGCATAAATGCTTGAGTTGCGGGAGGGAATTCCAGATTTCCATGCTCCACATTATTGTATTGCTTACCAATACGAGACTGTTCCATGAAAACATTGTTTGGGTTTTTCTCCATTCAGTCAGTCCCAATTGAGTCCCCGTGACTACATGCCATCAAATAGACCGATATATTCGTACAGAAATCACAACCTTCTTCCACAAACCAAAAATCACCATACACTCCAGCCAAGAAACCGACACTGAATATCACTTTCTTTTCAGTTTCCGGCTTCAGAACCAAAGTAAATGGCACTAGCCGTCAGGAAACTTTGAGGAATAACTGCTATCGGACCTGCAACAAGACAAACTTTAAATCAGATTTAACTGCATGTAACAGAATTCAGACCTATAATCGATATTCCTTAACCATATTTCTCACACGCTATAGAAAAGAGAAAAAGAAAAAGTCTAATTCAGGTTAAATAACAGCTTCTCAAAATTCGCTTCATCATGTTTTTGCATTGCTTGCAAAAGGGAAAAAAAAACTTATTTTGTATAATCATTAATTGACAAATATATATATATATATATATATATATAGAGAGAGAGAGAGAGAGCTAAAAGCTAAAAGCTAGCTTCAATATTAGAATCAGAAACCTAATAGCAAACTTGGGTTTTAAATTTCTCCACCAGAAAAACCCTAACCTATGCAGAGAAAATTGCGTACGTCAAAATAGAATGAGCTAATTAACTTAATATAAATAACAACAGTTAGAGAAACAAAAGGCAAAAAGCATCAAAGGAAAAACGGAAATTATTTTTTTAAAAAAAAAAGAGTTGCAAAAAGAACACCTGAAAGCCGAAATGGATCTATGATTGAAAGTTTCAAGAGGGGTTAAACGAATCGGCAGCCATGACTATAATCGATAAATCTCTCTGTTTTCTACCTGAAATTATAATTCCTCTGCTATTATTATTAAAAAAAAAAATTCTCTCTTTTTTGGCTCTTGATTTTATTTCAGACTAACAAAATGAGTTCACGAATCTATGGCTTCTCTCTGCAAGTGAAATCTATCCTTCTTCAAATCGTCAACAATGAAGTTTTATGAATTACATTCCCATATTACCCTTTACTTTGGAGTTATTTACTTTGTCTTCACTTCAAGTCTAGTGACTAAACTTAGGACTATGAAAAAAAAATTCAAAAAAGAATCGAAAATCAATTTAAATTAAATTGTCATCGCTCTCGACTAAACTAGCTAATCTCGCCGTGATCTGCCTAACAAGTAGACATAATTATTTATATATTTATATTATATTTATATATTTTATTGTATAATAATTATATTTAAAATTTTTTATATTTATATCAATTTTGATAATTTATTATTCGTATTATATAAATTTTAAAAATTAATTTGTATCATTTTATATCGTATTTTTTTATGTAATCGTATTAAATATTATTAGGTTTTTGAACCAGTAAGACACTTCAAGATAACTTAAAATTGGAGATAAAAATTTTAGCATGATTCGAGATAAAAATCAAATCACTCGAACTCGTTCATTTAAGTTTATTTTTCCTAATAAAAATAAGTTCAATTTTAATGCTCAATTTCCAACTAGATTATTGGTACTCAAGTTCGAATTGAATTATTTCAATGCTAATTAAAATAATAAAAAATATATATTAATTAAAAAATTTTTGATTAAACTCGTAAGTTATTTAGATCAGATATTAAAGAATTCAAATTTAATTCTCTTGATAATTCAAATTACTCAAACTTAACTAAATAACGATGTAACTAATTTTAAATCTTTTTAAATTAAACTCAAATAACTTACGACCACAAAAATTTTGTTCGCTTCTTTGTCGTCCTTCTTAATTACCGTTGATCGACTTCCTTGGTTGATAATCAACGGTGTCAATTTTTTTATGTAGAAAAAATATAAATGAATTAACGGTGATTTCTTGTCTTGATGGAGAAAATACGGATTTTGATCAATTACGTATACAATACGTTTAGGTCAGTTGTGCATGAGGAAAGTGTTAAACACTCATCCTGCTCGGTAATCAATCTCAATTAATTATGTATTTTCTTTTAATTTTGATACAAATAATTCTAATTATGGTATTTAAGTATAATTCCTTCATGTGATCTAATTTGAAATATTGCTCGAGAGGAAAAATAGTTTGGAGAAATCTTCCATCGACTTCCAGAAGGTAGGACAACGTGGGAATTTTCATTAAAAGCTTCCAACTGGTTTTCAAGAGGATACTAACAAAGCATGATTGCATGTTTTGTCTCAATCCATTCGTCCATTTCTGTGAATTTACTTTGCTTGCTTTATCCCCATGGGACGTCCCCCTCAAGTGGGTCATAACGAAATGATAAAAAAAAAAAAAAGGCATGTGACCTAATCTTATGAAAGGTTCAAGGGTTTAGATGAACTATCTTTTTCATCTTTTCTTTAGGTGATTGCTTCAATATGAGAGAGAGAGAGAGAGAGCAAAAGCCAAACTTTGCTTACTTTACTTCGTCTAAGGAATAGTCATTTGATCTTCGATTTTGATAAAATTTTAGTATAATATATCTATTATTGTGTGGTCAGATTTTCGTTTTCTTAATCTCTATTTGTTTGATCATTTTATTTCTTTAGAATTACTATTTATTGTTGATTTGGTAATTTTCACATATGTTATAGTAAGTAGAGGATATTGTGGTATCCGTATTAAAACATTTTGCTATACTCATTTATTTCTATAGTAGAAATTTTTTTAAATTAGATTTTGTAATTTTTACTTCTCACTTTTGAGTTAAAAATCTTGAATTTTTGTGATTATTTATTTATGCGCATTGTTTGATACGTTATTATTCTAGCATTGTCATTTGCTATATTTCCGTTCCTCTTAGATTCTTTCGAGCGAGAAAAATTATTTATTGCTTCCGTTGTGTGTCGCTACCCTTTCCCAACAATCTCTCTATACATTTATCTATAGTTTTCCATCCCACTTATTTTTCTAGAATGTGAAAATGGTCTAAAAAATAATACGGTTTTGAAAAATCTTTGTGTTGGTGAAGTGGTCAAAAAATAGATTGCTAAAGACTATGACTTGCCCCCTAATTTGTTGAGACTAGTAGAATCGAAAAAAGAGGCAAATTGGACATCATTAAGAACTTACAAAGACTTTTAATTTGGGAAATTGAAGCTAATAAGAAATAAAAATTAACACCTCACTCTCGTTGATAAATTATTTAAAGAATATGTGAATGTATTCGTACAATGTATTAAGATATATCAAAATTTAATACTGATATCGTGGTATATAATTTGCCTTTAAACCCCTTAAAGAAACATGTTCCAAAAGAGTAGGGACAAGGAGTGCCAACCGCCATTTGACAAAATTGAAAGAATCCTTTCAAAACCACTAATATCGGTGTCAACTGCTTCAGGAGGACCCCTCATTTTGTATTTGACGGTCCATGAGAAATCTATGGGTTAATGTGTTAAACGTAGCATGGCTAGACGTGCGAGAATGTGCAAGACATTTATTATCCTTGTAAGAAGTCCAAAAGTTCAAAACCGCACATATTTTATCATGCCACATGGCTTGCTCCAAGCTAGAGCCCATTATGTATATTTTTCTAGAAACTCTCTTTATCAAGGAGGATAACAGGGTGGCAAGCATTGCTTTACGAAGATGACATCATTTATGTTTTTGAAAAGGCCATAAAATGAAGTGCAAATGTCGAATTCCTCATAGGGTGAGTAGTGCAGGATTATGAGCCCATGTAAGTTGACTTGTCGGGCGAGGATTTGATGGCTATTTTTTAAATTGATACGGCCGAAAACGAGAAGGATGCGTGGGAGATGCATTTTGAAAGTGCATCAGACACCTTCAGCAGAATTATAATATAAGAAAATAACATAATTATAATATAAATATATAAATTATTAAATTTATTATATATTTTGATTCAATTTATTTAATTTTATTTTTATAAATAAATTTATTTTTGAAGCGGGTTGAACTAAGTTGTAGCTCAAAGATTTTTTTTTTATTTTTTTATCTAAATATAGGTTAGATTAAAAAATTTATATTATCATTTAAAATTTATTCTATATTAATATACGTTTATAATTAAATTTAAATAATATTTTGGGTTTGCCCGAATTACACTAAACCAAATCAAATCAAACCTTTTAAATTAAATAGTCCTTCCTTTGAATATGTTTACTTTCAAATCAAGAAATTTCATATTTTTATAACTTTTTACAAAAATATTAATTAGTTTGCCATTTTCAGTGTAGCTAAATTGATAAAAAGCTTACCACTTTCATACAAAATCAAATCCCCAAAAATATATAAATAGAATCTCTTTGTCCAAAAATGAATAGTGAGAGATGAGATGAGATGGAGAAATTTAAATCAATGAACACTAAATCAGATTTTGCCAACTTTGGTGCTTGGGAAATTTATAACTTTAAAATTACTAATTCTAAAGTTATAGTAAGAATTAAGAAAGGTTTACATACATATATTTAATAGCATGCATAATTTGTTAGCATTGGAAAGGCTGGTTTGGATTCGGACCAAATTTGCTAAACATCTAATCAAACCAAAGTTAAATTAAGGTTTTTTTCTTTAAAAGAAAGTGTACTCAAGCTTGACTAACTTAAATTCGAAAACGTTTGTCGATGGATTTTTAGTTTGTTCAAGGTGAGTTTGAGGAGAAAGTTGTTCGAAGATTTGAAAGGTTTGCGAAGGAGAGCAAATATTAAAGGGAGATCGGAGTTTAAATTTTGAAATACATTTCGATATTTAACACAACAAATATTTAAGAACAAAAAAAGAGAAATGTAAAGAATACAATTAAAAATTTTGAACTTGACTCAATTAGTTTATGTTATATAATTATCTTTAAGAGTTAAAAGGTATTATTTAGTAAGTTTAACATTCGAGTATTAAATTAGACAACTTTTTCTTTTATCCCCTAAAAGCTTCCTTTATTAAAAGAAATGATGAAAACAATTGCATATTAGAATGTGATTAAGATTTAATACTCTTAACTTAAACTTTGTATATCCTAAATTGTGTATCATTGACAAAAATTAAGATTATTCTCTTTTAAATTATGAGTTTCACCCAAGTCACGACTTAAAAAAATTTGCAATTAAATTTCAAGTTTGAATTTAGCTCGATCTAACAGCCCAAATTCATTGCATATATATATATATATATTAAAATCGCTAAAAAATATTTTTATATTTTTATAATTAAATTTAGATAAAATATTATTTTATTATTTAAACAGTAATTTAAGTGGGGTTGACCAGCTCAAATTAAAAATTATCATACTCAAATCCATCATAGGCCAAACTTATCGATCTGTGAAATAAATTAATTACCAGACTCTTAAATATACATGATTCCATATATCTAATAATTGGATTACATTTGAACTTCTATTCCAAATGATTATTGGGTATAACAACTTTAAATCCGAAATTGACTTTTAAATTCGGAATGATTATGTCTCCAAATGGTAATAATACTTGGAGAAAGAGTTGTGATAATTTTTAAAATATATTTCTTTAAATATAGAGTAATTTCTTATGAAAATAGTTTATTTGATTTGGTGGGGAAGCACGAACCCTTCATTTGTGAACTTTGAAACACTTGACCAAGTTGAACGGTGGGGGAGGCTGTAGGTAGAGAGAAGAAGAATGGAAAAGCAATCTTACCTACCCACCACTGGAAACTAATTCGATAATCCGTATAATTTTTATATATTATATTTGAATTTAAAATATTATATATTTTATATAAATTTTAAATATATTAATAATTTATATTATATAAATTTTAATATATTTATATTATATTTTGATATAATTTTTTTAATAATCATATGTTAAGAGTTCCTAAGAGGCAAAAGTCGACCAGTAGGTCCCGGGGAAATAAGCAACAAGCAGCGAAAATGAAAAGCCCTAAATGGGGTCACATCGCTCCACCGATGGCTTTCGAAGACTCCGCCGAGTTCCTGAGGTTTTCCCTCTGCTACGCGACAATCTCACCTACTTACGTCGTGATTCACACGGTTGTTTTCATCAAATAGTTTTTCTTCGATTTTTTTTTCTTTGGGAAGATCATACAATGCCAGCGCCGTGCATTGCATGCAATGTTCCCACGACCTCTTTCCATTTATTTTAAGGGTTTGTTTAACAACGGCTTATAACGATATTTATGATCGGATTGAATCGTAATTTAAAAAAAATTTAAATTTTTTTATTTAAGTTTAAATTTTACTCAATTGGATTTTATTCGTAAGTTTAAATTATGATTAATAATATTAAAAAATTTATTTTTGTATTAATATATATATTTTTATAATTAAATTTAAATAAATTTATTTTTTATTAAAAAGTGATTCAGATTGACCCGACCCTAATCAATAAATTAATATCTAAACCTAGCCCATTTTAAGTTGAGTGGATTACCCGAACCTTTAACAGATTTACTAATAATTGATTAAATATTATTTAATTATTACATTTAATATATTACTCTTATTAAATTTAAAAACTAATGCATTAATTAACATCATTTTTTAAAGTTTTTTTTAGTTAGTGTGGTTGGATATCAATCAATATTTTATTTTATTTAATTTAATTTTTAGTCCTAAACTTTATTATTTTAACTAAATAAGTTTTAATATTTTTATTACACTCAAATAAACTCTTACTTTTTTATTCCAATAATTCATTCACCTTTAATTTATATTTAAATAAATTATTAATTTTTAATATGTATTTAAATAAAATCTTAATATAAATCAATATTTTATTTGGAACGAAGGCTTACTCAATTACAAATCATAGGATGATAACTTATTTTGATACGATAAAAATATAAAAAAAAATTAAAGAATTAAAATAAATTAAGAAACTAAAATTAGTTCATAAAAATTAATTAAACTTAAAATCATATTTAGAACAAGTAATTAATTAATTTGTGAGTATAACCTAAATATAATATTAAACTTTTTTATTTAATTTCAAAATAAAATATTTGT
Organism: Adansonia grandidieri; assembly: GCA_038382065.1. Classification (NCBI taxonomy): domain Eukaryota; kingdom Viridiplantae; phylum Streptophyta; class Magnoliopsida; order Malvales; family Malvaceae; genus Adansonia; species Adansonia grandidieri. Next base: position 9,983,701 of record JBBYHK010000005.1, read on the forward strand.
TCTTCTCTTTTGCTTATTTATATTTATTTTTTTAAATCAAGAAAAAAAATAAATTTAAAAAGAAAATCAAAACATGAGTTTCTTTAAATCCTTTTTAAGAAATCCGTTTTGTTATGGGAGAAAAAGCAAATTATTCTTATGCCTTGCTCTTTTTTGTAGTTTTCATAGAAAGCCACGTGACACATGTGCGCACTTGGAGAACGGTGTGCAGTTTTCAAAATTTTAAAGACAGTCAAATACGATGGGAGAAAGCAAGAGTTTCTACTTCCCTTTCAAGCTTTTCCAACATCCTTAAGAAACATCGCTCCAGATGTAATAATTTGTAAATTTATATATTTTTTTATAATATAATAATTATATTTAAAATATTTATATTTATATTTACATAAATGTTAATATTTTAATAATTTATATTTTATAAATATTAACGTAATCATGTAATACTCGAATTATATTTTTAATATATTATATTTTAATTATTTTTATATTATATTATGTATAATATTATTAAATTTTTTAAAAAATACACAAAAAGAAAAAAATGTACTTTATCTTTCTTTCTTACTTGCTTATTTAGTTAACTTTGATGGCATAAAAATTATCATATAAAATTGATAAAAATAAGATATAAAACGTCATTAATATAAAAAAATTTTTAAATATACGAGTAATCAAAATTTATTAACATATATTATTAATAGTTATTAAAATTTTTATAAACATAAAATAATACTGTAGGTATAAGAATAATTATCTCATATAAAGTGATAAAATAAAAAAAATTCTACAAGCGAAATTCGTTAAATGACACGTATTTCATTTAATTATTTTTTATTTTTTTAAATACATTCGATTTAATTATTTTTTATTTTTTTAAATACATTCAATAGATACGTGTCATACTGCTAACTCACTTATATAATTTTTTATTTTTACCATCGATATATAAAATAATTTAAGTAGTTATAATTATATTTTTTGATAAATATATATAAATACACGATAAAAATACATAAATTTTGATATTTATTTTAATTTTTTTAAAAAATTATTATTTAATATATTAATAATAAAAAAATTTTACGTCTATAAATAAAATTAAAATATAATTAAATATTTTATTTAATTAATTTTTAATTTTTAAAATAATAAATTAGAAACTTCACGTACCAAATAATCATTCTTTTTTAAAAAGCACGAACATTTCACTTTCACATTTTTCTTGTTATATATTTGTCATTTGCGCTCGTGGTTTGCTCTCGAAAGCCAAAAGCCGTTGCTTCTTCTTTCTCCTGCCAGTTTCTTTTAGGGTTTTATATTTATTTTATTATTCTCCGAAGACAGGAGCTTTTGCAATGGCTTTCTCTTCTCTCATCAGATCCACCGCCGCCACCGCCTCCCTCATCGAAACCGCCTCCGCTCGCTCTGACCTCTGTCCCTCACCCTCCGATCGCCTCAAGGTTTTCCTCCACTTTCCCCTGATCAACACCGTATAGCTTTTAAAATAAGTGAAACGAATTTTTTTTTCTTGTATTTTCTTTTTCGGTTTTTAAAGGGAAACAAATATGATGAACTGAGCTAAACTTAAGCTGAATGACTGAAATTTGTGCAACGTCAAATCATTCCTTTTCTTTTTGTCGTTTTTTCTAGGACGTTTTCTCGGTAACCAAACGGAGACTTAAGAATTACAATACCTGTCATTGAATTTTTTATTTACTTTAGGGGTGTAGATATTGATTTTTTTTCTTTTACTTTGTTACATTTCGTTTGTTTGATTGGTGAGTGAACCTTACTTGTTAAGTCGTTTTTCGTTATTTTCATGAATTTGTGAAATTTGAAAAACTCAAGTAGATATATATATATATATATATA